>JAAALK010000080.1:90007751-90092200 GCA_019279435.1 Zizania palustris
CCCTCCTTCTGACAAAACCCTAGGAACTAAGAGAGCTTGGTGCCTATGGGGTTGCATCCGGGTGGCAGCTCAACTAGTGTCCAAACCCGATTGCGGACAAAATTCTCAAGCTCTTCTTGCATGACATTAATCCAGTTCGAAAGCAGATTCAACAAACACAACAAGCGAGTCAACAGACGAACGCAAAGTTCTCTTAGGTCAAATCACCGATGATGAGCTCTGAGGGGTGATCATGCTGAACTGCTCAGGATCCCTGCTGATCTGAAGTCACTTCACCGGAGCCAGCAGCTGGCACTTCTGGACTCGACTGAGGGGGCTCGATTGATGAGGAATAAGTGATCAGAGGTCCATCCTCATCCTCAGTCGAAGTCTCTGAAGGTGTGGGTTCTATGGGCTGTGCAGACGGCCCACCCTCATCAGCAGCTGGAGTGTCATCATCTTCCTCGAAGATGGACTCTCCGAGCTCACCATCAATAGAAAGCTCAAAAGAAGGAGTCAAAGAAGGCAAGGACTCATCGAAAGAAACCTCACAAGTCTCGACAAGCTACTGGGAGTCGAGGTTCCAAACACGGAAGCCTCGAGAATGCAAAGCATAGCCAATAAAAACTCCGTCCCAGCAACGAGACTCAAACTTGTCCAAATGCCCTCCGTTCTTGAGCACAAAGCACTTGCAGCCAAACGCTCGCAAGTGGGTCACCTTGGTCTGTCTGCCAAACCGCAACACATATGAATTCTTACATAGGTAAGCTCTAAGAAAAATGCGGTTGGCCAGATAGCAAGCCGTGTTCATGGCTTCAGCCCAAAAACGCCTTGGAGTCCTTTGCTCATCGAGCATCGTCCTGGCCATCTCGACAAGCGTTGCGGTTCTTTCGTTCCACAACTTCGTTCTGTGAGGGAGTGTAAGGAGCAGAAAACGGATGGTCAAGACCTTGATCACTACAAAAGCTGACGAACTGAGAGTTCTGGAACTCAGAGCCGTTGTTGGAGCGAATTGCTCGCATCCGACCAGTGTTCTCATTCTTCAGCTTCAAAATCAGGTCATGAACAAAATGAAAAGTTTCATCCTTAGACTCCAAAAAGAAAACCCACGAGAATCAAGAAAAGTCATCAACAATCACAAGCGTGTACTACTTCCCACTGACTGAGCGTACCCGAGCTGGACCAACAGTGTCCATGTGTAACAGCTCGCCCGGATATGAAGTCATCAACCTGAGTCATAGGTGAGTGAGAAGCGGCAACCATTTTCCCGTGACGACAAGGATGGCAAACTAGATCCTTCTCCATCTTAAGCTTGGGCAATCCTCGGATGAGGTCCAAAGAGCTCAACCTGACTAGCAAATCAAAACCCAAATGTCCCAACCTCCTATGCCACTTCCAGAGCTCAAAGGAGGATCCAGAAAGCAAACAACGAGAAGGGCCAAAAGAACTAGAGAAGTCAATCCGAAAAACCTTACCAAAAGGTAAGATCTAGCAAATCAAAGAGCCTCTAGAATCAACCACAGAAGAACTGCCCTTCTTAAAACGGACCTCCAAACCATCCACAAGAAGTTGCGAAACAGAAATTAAATTGAAGTTCAAATTTCCAACCAAAGCAACATTCTTCAAAGAGAATGGTCAGAGATGCGAATTGAGCCAATGCCGTGTACCTTCCCTTGACCACTGTTCCCGAATGTGATGTACTCTTTGGAGCTCGGGGGAGTGAGACTGAAGAACCATCTGTTGGGGGAATATATTTCCCTTAAACAGGGGCCAAATGACGTCAGCCTCCGACAGCCTTCGGCCTAGGGCCTAGCACTGTCGGAGCCTGTTTTCTATCTAAGTGTCGTTTCCAGGTCCCAAGGTGCCTTCCGGGGTCCGTAGCTTCGGAGCCCTCAGACCAGGGGGTCCGGCCCGGAGCCCCCAGTCCGGGCCCTGGCGCAAGGCGCCGGAGGCCACCCTCCGGGCGCAGAAGCCCGGAGGCCGCCCTCCGAGAGCCAAGTCCGGAGGTTCACCCTCCGGAGCCCAGTTCGGAGGCCACCCTCCGGAGTCCAGTTCGGAGGCCACCCTCCGGAGGCCAGTTCGGAGGCCACCCTCCGGAGTCTAGTTCGGAGGCCACCCTCCGGGAGCCCAGTTCGGAGGCCACCCTCCGGAGTCCAGTTCGGAGGCCACCCTCCGGGAGCCCAGTTCGGAGGCCACCCTCCGGAGTCCAGTTCGGAGGCCACCCTCCGGAGCCAAGTCCGGAGGCCGCCCTCCGGAGCAGCGCTTCGAAGCCCCCCCCCTTCGGGTGCACTTCGAAGCCCCCTCCGCAGCCTCTGCCACAGAGCTCCGACCCTTGTTCGAGGCTCAAGAATATCTAAGTACAGTCCATACCGGGGGCCCCTCCGCCCCTGGTATGTCGTTTAGCTGGTCAAAGTCTGGCGCAGCCTGACACGTCTGTAAAGCTGTAAAAGCTGTCTGGTACCCGCGTACAGTAGTTGGCTCCCTTTCCCTGTCTACCCCTATAAGTCTGGGGGCCTGTAAAGGGTATCCGGTGTCTTTTCCTTAAGGCCTGCGTGCCTATAAAAGCAGGGCCAAGCCCTTGTAGCAGGGGACACACCCGAAGGGGCCATGAGACCCTGTAGTTCCCTTCTCCACTCTAAGGCATACCATGCCAAATCCACCACAAACTGGACGTAGGGCTATTATCCCCTAGGGGAGGCCCGAACCAGTATAAACCCCTTCTCCCTCTGAGAGAACCCATCGAGGTTCATTCTTCACATCATACACCATCACAGGAAAACCTGCGGGAAACTAACGCAATTGTTCCAACAGTTGGCGCCGTCCGTGGGGACTTAGACTAGAAGCTAAGTTCTCTACCACTGCCTGCAATTCGAAGCACGCCTGCGGGGGGAGCTTCGAAGCTTTCTGCTTCGCGCACCCTTCGGCAAGGGGCTTCGGGTGCAGTCCGAAGGCCAATTTCCGCCTTCCCTTGCCCTCCGCATACCGGGGCTCGCCACCCAGCAAGGGGCCTCCGCTTTGTGCGTCGGAGGTCATCAAGGTCCCTAGGGGCTACGAAGCCAACCTTCAGCCATCTCGCGAGGTATGTCCGCTGTCCGAAGCACTACCTCGACGTGCCATGTCGTAATCATTTTAATGCATTTTCGAAGCCTTGCTTCGCCCCAAAAAATCGAACCCGAAGCCTTGCTTCGCCTTATTGAAAACCCGAAGCCTTGCTTCGCCTTATTTAAAAACCGAAGCCTTGCTTCGCCTTATTAAAATCCGAAGCACCGCTTCGCCTTGTTGAAAAACCGAAGCCATGCTTCGGCGTATTAAAATCCGAAGCACTGCTTCGCCTTATTGAAAAACTGAAGCACTGCTTCACCTTATTTAAAAAACCGAAGCCTCGCTTCGCTTTTCAAATTCCGGAGCACTCCTCCGAAGGCTACACAGCGCCTCCGGGCCCGTAGCAGCTGGCTTTGAGGCTTCCGAGCGACGGCTCGGCAAGTCCGGGATTCCAGGCTCCGGCCTGACGCATCCCCGGGTCGAAGGTGGCCCAGAGTCGAAGGTGGCTCAGAGTTGTAGGTGGCTCAACATATCACAGGTTCGGTGAATCCACACCAAATATCCTTTTCACTACAGGACCAAGCTCCAGAAGCCTTGCTTCGCTATCTAAACACGCACCGGAGCCTCGCTTCGTGTGACGTGATCTAAGCTGAAAACTAAGCTTGTCGAAGTCAGACTTCGCTAAAAATATAAGTGCGTTCAGGGCCTCGCCCACGCACAACATCCAAATCCCGGCATGCCAAAGCATGCTTCGCTCAAATTGGTTATGCGGAAGCCTTGCTTCGCACCAAATTGATGCGTTCGGAGCCCGTAAGGGGCCTTCGCTCGGTACAAATCCAAATATCCGAAGCCGCCGAAAAGGCGCACCCCTTCGCATGTTTATTTTTTGCCCGCACCAGCAACGGTTAAGTCCCTAACTGCCACGAGCAAAAGGGGGGAAGAATGTATGCAAGGTGTGCGAGTGTAATGCGCAGTACGAGCGTGACAAGCTAAGCGTTCGAAGCCAAACAATGCAAAACATACAAACGAAGTATGCAAATATAATAAACTCCGTTCATTAAGATACAATTGAGAAGTATGTTACAAACATGCTTCGAAAACAAAACTACGAGTAATCTGTGTCTAAGCCTAAGAAGAACCGAGTGCGAGGCCCCAACCCTCGCTTGCCTCTCCTTCGGCGGGGGCCCCCTCAGCTGGATGTTGCCTCGTCGGAGCCCGCTCTCCCTCGACCGGCCCGTCCAGGCTCCGAAGCCCACAGGCTTCGACTTCCACTTCGCAGGTCGCTCCAAGTTTGCGAAGCAGGCGGGGCCGTGTCGAAGGCAGAAAAGTCTAGGGCTTCGTCGCTCGCTAAGGCCGCTCGCGAAGGCAAAGGTAAAGGGCTCTGAAGGGGCTCCGCCTTCACAGCGGCTAGCAAATCCTGAGCTATTTCGGAGATGGCTTCGCCCCTAGGCCCCCTCGGAAGCTTAAACCGAGGGGGGCCTTCGGACCTAGCTACTTCAAGAATCGCCCACAGTTGTCGAAGCCCTTCAGAGTCCTCGAGGACTTCGAGGTCTATGCTCGAAGGCTGAGCCTGGGCAGGTATAAAAAACCCCCGCATTCATATTAATAAACTGATAAGTTTTTACAAAGCCTATAGCTAGGTATTACAAGGAAGCCTAAGGAGATCTACACCTTCGGAGGCGGAGGCGTCGAGGTCGAAGGCTTGTCCGAGTCGGCGGGCCCCTTGAACCGGCGTTGTCGAAGGGCCTTCATGAGGTCAAGGACTGCCTCACAGCCTTGCTCCTTCCAAGGTTCCTGCAGCCGCCGCCAGGCCCCATGGACTTCGCCCGGAGGCGTCACCAAGTGCGGACCGCCGAAGGCCACTGGGGTCACGGAGGTCGCAGCCCGATGGTGGTCACACCCCCGCGGCATGGAGCAGGTGCAACACCCCTTGGCCCGCGACGCGACCGGCCATAAGAGCGAAGCCCGTCAGCACTTCATCCGCTACCGAAGCTGCAGTCTTCAAGAAGTCAGCGCGGTCCCCAATCGGGTCCTGATCGCTAAAATCCGGAGTCCGGCACTCGGTCCCTATTTTCTCAAGGACCTCGGTCAGACTCTGAGTGGCCTCGCCGAGATTAGCCACGACGAAGCTCTCAAGATCCCGAGCCCGCTGGCGGAGTTCCTCGATCTCCTTCGCATGACGGGCCTCGGCGTCCTTCGAAGCTTGGAGCTCCGCGCGGAGCCGAGCCGTCTCCAAGGCCAAGGCTTCCTTTGCCTCAGCAGCCGAAGCCTCGGCCCGCCTCCGCTTCTCAGCTTCCTCCAAGACCTCGCGACGAAGGGCCTCCTTCTCTTCTGCGAGGCGCTCCATCCGCCTGTCAGCAGCAGTCGAAGCTGCCGCGTTCAGTGCGAAGGCCTGCAGAAATTCAAGAAACCTTAAGTATTAACCAAAGGACAAAGTATAATTCGAAGCTGCAAGGGGCTTCGCTCACCCGCAGGAGGACTTCGTTCGAACTGATGAAGAGATCCGCGGGGTCCTGATGGCTAAGCTGGGCCACCAAGTCCCCCTCCTCCGCAGAAGCACAAGCCTCGTGGAAACCGCGGATCGCCGCCACCGTCACACCTCCCCTCGGCTTGAAAGGATGAATCACCGCCACGGTGGTCTCCGCGGGCTTCGGCGAGGCAGGGCTCAGGCCCACCACGTCGACATCCTCCTCGCCTCGAGGGACCGCACGGCCTCCGCCGCCCTCGCCGTCAGACGAAGTGCTCTCGGACTCCGACTCACTGCTGCTGCCGCCGCTGCTGCTGCTTGCTGCTCGAAGCTTCCACGGGCTTCGCTTCGGCGGGCTTCGATCCACCTTCGCCTGCCGGCTTCGCCACAGTGGGCCTCACATCATCTTCGTCCTCTGCAGGAAGCCAGTCAAAACCTGCATATTGAAGAGAAGCATGCAAAAAGAAAAAGGTTTTACCATCATTAGAGATCTCTTGGAAGGAAGCAGGGGCTAAGTGTGTCCTCCAGCTCCCTCGTTGCGAAGCTGGCGCATCCACCTCCGCGCCCGAAGTTGGTTCCCGCCGAGGCATCCGTGGTCTCCTTGGCGGCAGGAGTGCGCGCGTCGGCCTCCGCCTCCGAAGTCCTCACCGCCAGGGGCTTCGCGGCCTTCTTGGGGGTCGGAGTAGCTGCGGGCTTCGCCGCAGCCTCCCCCGAGGCGTCCGGTTCGTCCTCGTCCCCCCTCTTCCTCTTGGCTCTGGCCGACGAGGTGCCCAGGTGGCCGAAGTCCGGCAGAGCTGGGAGCCCTCCGAGGTCGAGCGCGCTCCATACTCTATTCCAGCGCTCCCAGGACCCCACCAGGGCGAGGCGCTGGTTTTGCTCCTCGGGGGTCGGAGTCCCGACGACTCGGTCCGCCGCCGCGATGGCCTCCTCCGGGGTCCTCATGTCAAGGTCGGCTACACGAAAAAGTTGAGTTAGAAGCAAAGTCTTCGAAGCATTAAAAGCAAGAAGAGCGCGGAGCCTTACAAAAACGGTCGAAGGCCAGCTCGCTGAGTTCACCTCGACCCGAAGCCTGGAAGAGACCCTCCGGCCAAGACCGCGCGAGGGGGCTGAGCCGAAGGGTGATGAACTCCTCCGCGAGGTCCCTCATGCTCATCTTCGCCGCCACCCTTCGGAGCAGCGAGATCCTCGAGTGAAGGAGGCCTTCGCTGGTCGTCACCACCCCCTTCGCGCCGGTACAGGATGTGAGCATTGGTACTCCGAAGGGGAGAGTTCGCGCCGACAGAAGCGTAGAACCACTCTTGATCCCATCTCGAATACCACTTGTTGTTTACAGCCCTCGCAGGGAAGGCATCCTGGAACTCCTTCCGGAGCTGGAAGTTGGCGCTGCCGAAGACCAGCGCCCTCTTGACGCGGTCCGTCCCCTCCCTGGGCTTCGGCTGGCAGTTGGCGTCGTGAAGGGCAACGAAGACATCCGCGCGGCCCTCGCAGCCTTCGGCCCGCATGGCCCACTCGAAGACAGCTAACCTCGCCACTGCATTGGGCGAAAGCTGAGGAAGCTCGAGGTTGTAGGCCTTGAGGACTTCGCTCAGCATCCCACTGCGGGCAGTCCGAGGCCGGCCTCGAAGAAGGCTTCGAACACCACCACTTCGTCAGCACGAGGTTTCGGTACGGCCTCTGATTTCTCTGGAACTCTTAGTTGGATTTTCGCTGCAATCTTCCCCTCGCAGGCCCTCCGGACGGACTCCTCCGTGGAAATCGAAGCCCTCATTTCCAGGGTCTGCTCGAACTTGTCGGAGTGCGTCCGAAGGTCCCTCGGCCCCAGCTCTTGGGCGGAGCCCGAGCTCGAGCCCAAAGCCATGGGCTTTGCCACTGCCTTCTTCGGCATTCTGATCAGACTTCGGCTCGAAGGGCTAAAAGATCGCGAAGGGCTAGAAGCTAGCGGAGGCCGCTCTGCGAAGCTAGGAGGAAAAGGAGAGCGAAGGTTGTAAGGCGGTGAGAAAGAAGCGAATGAAAGCGTGCCGGAGCTGCACGCGGTAAGTCCCTATTTATAGGCGCGGTAAGAATTCCAACCGTCATGGGCCGAGCCCACCGCCAGATGGGCCTCCGACGAAAGCGAATCGAGCCCAAGCAAGGTAACGGTAACTTTTTGGCCGCTGCGGAGCCGTTCAGGCTCCCCGGGGCCGCTCTAGCACGAGCATTTATTACCCCCGGGTATCGAGGTCACCTTCGGTCCAGGCTCCGAAGGTATGTCTTCTCTGAGGTTATGTTTTCTGGTCATTTGTCTTAAAGGCGCGTGCACCCCTTCGTCCCGAAGGCCTACACGCGAGGGGCTACTGTTGGGGGAATATATTTCCCTTAAACAGGGCCAAATGACGTCAGCCTCCGACAGCCTTCGGCCTAGGGCCTAGCACTGTCGGAGCCTGTTTTTCTATCTAAGTGTCGTTTCCAGGTCCCAAGGTGCCTTCCGTGGTCCGTAGCTTCGGAGCCCTCAGACCAGGGGGTCCGGCCCGGAGCCCCCAGTCCGGGCCCTGGCGCAAGGCGCCGGAGGCCACCCTCCGGGCGCAGAAGCCCAGAGGACGCCCTCCGAGAGCCAAGTCCGGAGGTCACCCTCCGGGAGCCCAGTTCGGAGGCCACCCTCCGGAGTCCAGTTCGTAGGCCACCCTCCGGGAGCCCAGTTCGGAGGCCACCCTCCGGAGTCCAGTTCGGAGGCCACCCTCCGGGAGCCCAGTTCGGAGGCCACCCTCCGGAGTCCAGTTCGGAGGCCACCCTCCGGAGCCAAGTCCGGAGGCCGCCCTCCGGAGCAGCGCTTCGAAGCCCCCCCCCTTCGGGTGCACTTCGAAGCCCCCTCCGCAGCCTCTGCCACAGAGCTCCGACCCTTGTTCGAGGCTCAAGAATATCTAAGTACAGTCCATACCGGGGGCCCCTCCGCCCCTGGTATGTCGTTTAGCTGGTCAAAGTCTGGCGCAGCCTGACACGTCTGTAAAGCTGTAAAAGCTGTCTGGTACCCGCGTACAGTAGTTGGCTCCCTTTCCCTGTCTACCCCTATAAGTCTGGGGGCCTGTAAAGGGTATCCGGATCTTTTCCTTAAGGCCTGCGTGCCTATAAAAGCAGGGCCAAGCCCTTGTAGCAGGGGACACACCCGAAGGGGCCATGAGACCCTGTAGTTCCCTTCTCCACTCTAAGGCATACCATGCCAAATCCACCACAAACTGGACGTAGGGCTATTATCCCCTAGGGGAGGCCCGAAACAGTATAAACCCCTTCTCCCTCTGAGAGAACCCATCGAGGTTCATTCTTCACATCATACACCATCACAGGAAAACCTGCTGGAACTAACGCAATTGTTCCAACACCATCTGTGATGTCCCGTCATGTGGCGAGAGCATCCTGAGTCCATGATCCAAACGTCCTCCAGTCCCTGATTCTGCACAATCAGTGGTTGTTTGGGGGAGCAAATGGTCCAGCACCAGGTTTAGCAAAAGAACTAAACTAGTGTCGAGCCATCTGCTCACAAGACAGAAAATAGAAATTGTCATAAGAGTTTGGACCAAAAAGCGGCTCAAAGCGCGGTACATGGTTCTGCCTAAAACCTCGGTTACGAGGTCCAGGACCGTATCCAGAACGACCTGGAGCTCTGCCGGAACGAACACCACCATCTAGATCACTGCCATGAAAGTCGTCTCCTCTACCACCACCTACATGACGCGGCCTGGCGTCTAGCCTCTCCCCGCATCGAGGAAATCTTAGTCTACCACCCTACTGGTAGAACTGCTCCTGACCACCACGAGTTCTCTCTGCTCTCTCAACCCGCTTCCTCCTAAAGCAAAACTCCGCAAGATGCCCGTCTCTCTGACAATACTCACAATAATAGGTGGACTTCTTGGGATGTGGTTGAGGCTTGGGGTTTTGGGGCTTAGTGGTGTTTGGTGTAGTCTTCTTGGTGTGAGAGGGTCCAAGAAGAGAGTCAAGAGAAGTGTGGAGGTGTTTGGTCTTTGGAACCCAGATGGGCTTCTTCGGTGGAACTTTGGGCTGTTCTTGGAACACTCCATCCTTGGGCTGACTAGCCTAGAAAGACTCAGTGGAGTGAGTCTTAGGGTATCTCTGCTCAGGAGTCATTTTACTCCACTCCACTGCCCGGCTAATAGCATTCTCAAAGTCAACCTTGTGTAGGTGTAGCCTACCCCAAACCCATCCTGTCTCTTAAACTGCTGGATCATCATGTCGAGTTGTGGCTCTCTGGCACTGATCCAACTCAGGATTGAATAGAGGTAAAAGTTTTCATTCTGGGCATCAGCTCGCTCCTCTTTCAAGGAAGCTAGAACCTCCACCTGAGACAAGCAGGTCTCACACTCTCTATCTACTTGGACATACTTCTTGGCTTTCAGCTTAATCAATTCCAGTCTAAGAGTCAAGCAGTTCTCACAAACAGTGGGTGAAACTGAAAGTGTCTCAAGCTCTAGCCTAGTCTGTGCCAGCTCAGCTCTCACTCTCTCCATATCACCAAAATGCTCATCGCCCTTGGCTTTCAGCTCAGCTAAACTATCTAGAGGAGATGGGCAATCATCACAGGGCATGACGACAGTGGCTTGAGCATCTTTCAGCTCCAGCTGAGCACTTTCAAGCTTAGTGGCCAAAGCGTACCTCTCATCAACCCTTTCTGTGTACCTGGACTTCAGAGTCGATAGGTCACACAGAAGCACCTCACACTTTGGGCACTCACTGCTATCACCCAATCAAGGGGAAGAAGATAGACTCTCAATTCTGTCGTTGGCCACAGAAAACTCACTCTCTAATTCATCTATCCTCTTCTTAGCCCCCCTAAGCAGTTTTTCCCGATATTTTAACTCCTGACGATTTCTTTCAAGTAAATCAACAATTTCACGTTCATAAGATGATACCTTTTCATTGTCATCGTCGTCGGAGTCATCGGAGGAGCCCTTCTCTTCCTTGTCCCCAGGAGCCATTGAGCAGAAGCTCTTGTGGGATCTTCGGCGTTGATGTGAGCGGCTCTTCGGTCTGTCCTCGAAATCCATGAAGCAAAGGCCCGCCGGATCGTCCTTGTTTTCCTCTTCCTGATGACGATCTCCTCATCGCTTGAGCTTGATGAAGAGGAAGAAGACGTGGACCGCTTGGAGTAGCTCTTCTCCATCTCGGCAAAGAAGGCCTTGTCGCGCTTCTTGTTCTCTCACCGGTAGTCCTTTAGGGCCTTTCTGAAGAATCTAGTCTTTGGCTTGCCCTTGTTGAAGGAGGAGCTGTCGTGCTTGCCGGAGTCGTGGAAGCCACCACCGGTGCCCTTCTTGTGGCCATTGCGCTTGGGGCAGTCGGCGATGAAGTGTCCTTGGTCACCACACTCAAAGCACTCGGATTTCGTGCCGTGTCTTTTGAACATTCTTTTGTCATAAACACAACGCACCCGGTTGTTAAAAAGACACAGGTCATCATCTCCTAATGACTCGAGCTGGTCCTCAGTGATAGACATCAAGGAGAACCCAGCACAACTCACAGAAGAGGGATCAACAGAAGGTGTAGCAAGAGCTAGGGACTTTGATCCAGAGCCAGTTTGATTTGATCTCAACAGGGTATCAACCTCAGTGGCCTTCAGCTTGCTAAACAACTCAGAAATGGTCAAGGTATCATAAGATGTGCTCTCAATGATAGAGGATACCTTGATCTCCCAGATCTTATGGTCGAGGCTATGAAGAACCTTGAGCGCCTGCTCATGATTTGAGACTAACTGAACACCCTCAGCCATGTTGTCCCGAAGCTTGTTTATGATCGACTGAAAATGACCAAACAACGCTTCAACAGATTCAACCGGCTTTTGTGTGAAGTTCGCATATTCACACCGGTAGGTATGATAGAGCCGAGCCTCGACCTGGGCTGTCCCCTCATGGTGTGCCTGGAGGGTAGCCCAGATCTCTCTCACAGTGGAGAGATGGCTCGCACGCTCAAATTCAGTGGGACCTAAACTAGAAAACAAAATATTCACTGCTTTGTTGTTGTTATGATGTTGGGCAACAATATCTGGAGTAGTGCGCTCAGCAACAGGCAACACTATGAAAGTAGCGTGAATACAAATGTCCCACATGTCCGAGCTTTGGCTCATAAGATAGGCTCGCATGCGAGTCTTCCAATAATTGTAGCCATAAGCTTCTAAGGATGGGACCTTTCCAGGAGATGTCATGATCACTACTGGGTTTTAGAACCGGTTAAGGTATGGAAAAAACCCTAACCAAGCTCTGATACCACTTGTAGGTCCGAAAGTAGCGACCAAAGGGGGGTGAATGGGCGCCTAAAAAATTCTTTCGAATTAATAGCCTGCTCCCAACACCAACGCACCTCAAAAGACTTAGCAAAAAAAACGTAAACGGATCACCAAAGCCTAAAAGTATCTAGCCTAGAAATGACCGGTGTTCTAGACAAAGAAACACCAATACAGTGCTAATAGGCAGAATAACAGAGCATTTAAAACATGGGCAGATCAAGGTTCTCATAAATGAACCAACACAGCAAAAACCTCTGAGTGTAGGTAAAAAGGAGATGAGAAGTTACTGTTATGAAAGGAAAATATGAATTTTTGTTAGGTATTTGACCAAATAGGATTCGTCCAGTTCCTATAGAACCTATCACTAAAATACCCGATAGGGCTAAGCGGAACGAAAAGCATTTTTCTTTAATGAGATTGAATATTTCTATGCAAAAAGAAGTCTTGTATACATGGATACAGGATTTGCTTTATCTGCTTGTGAAATAAAGAATAAACACAAAATTGTCTTTCCTTCCAAGGATAACTTGTATCCATGCGCGCAGACAGAGTAGTAAAGATTTCATCGAAAACTTACAGCAGCTTGCCAAACAAAGGCTAATAGAAAAAAGAGTAGAGGTCTCTTTTTTTTGAATTGCAGTAGTGCTCGCTTTCGAGTAGGTATCTTCCTCCTCGCTTTCTTTCGGGAAACTAACCCAAAACCTTCACATCGCAGGAGCGGATTCAACTGCCTTCCGCCGCCTTTCCTTATGGCTCGTTCCGCATGATGTAATTCAAAAAGTCTGACTTTTCTGCGTAATTTGAATTATTCATTTCATTGCTCGAAGCCGGCTCGTATTTCTTGTTTTCCTAGCGTTTGTAATGTCTGGCCATGATTACTCGAATCGGGGTTTTGGGCATAAAGATTCCACTGACCCGTCAGAAGGGGGCCCAACCCCTGGGGATAGGGTAATACATCTAAGAAATTATTCCATCGAACGTACTCTCCCCTGGATGATGAGGAAGAAGCCGAGCTAGAAGAAAAATCCCCGCAGCAACCATAGTTGCTGCGTGTATAAGAGCCGAAATGGGGGTGGGTCCTTCCATAGCATCGGGTAACCATACATGAAGAGGGAATTGTGCCGATTTCGCAACTGCACCACGATCCATACTAGATCTGACCAACTGCCCATCCTACCTCCTCTACCTTTTTGATAGCCCATCTTTTTGTCTCCCATGCATGCTATATATTCTTATTTAATGGTACACAAAGAGAAACAATCTTCTTTCTTACTGCACCAAGATATTGAGCCTCCTTCAAGGATAAACATATACCCTTGCCAAAAATTTGTCTCCTGTTCGGTACTTGATGAAGCCTGTGCGAAGCGAAGCCTGTAGTTGTCGAAGCCTGTCACGATTGTGTCGAACCCTGCTTCGAAGTATGCAGTATCGAAGCCTGTAGTGTCGAAGCCTGCTTCGTGCGAAAAACTGACAGAGTAGTAGCTGGTTCGGAGCAGTCATGTGAAGGTCATAGATGTAAACATCGAACTCTTCGAATTCGAAGCAAAACAGAAGAGAGTTCGAAGACTAGTGCAAAGCTATGAAGCAGCGAAGCACTTAGTAGATGAAGCCTACTCCGAAAAATGCCAGCACCGAAGCTAATAGTGAAAACACAAACTCCGAACAACCTTTGAAACCTTCGACGCCAGATGAAACATCCCAAAAGGCGCACTCCGAAAGGGTACCAATACCTCAAACAACCTAGACACCTTAGTGAAAGCAGGGACTTCGAACAGTACAAAACTCACTGTCCCAAACTCCGAAGCCTATAAAACTTCGAAGCCTGCAAACTGTAGCTTCGAAGCTACCTTCGCAGAAAAGTTCGAGTGACAACTCACGAAGCCTACAAACAAGCGAAGCTAGCAATTCAACTCATGCCGAAGCTATTCAAAAACCAGAAGCTTCGAAGCTTCTATCTTGAGCAGGCTTCAGCTCGGCTTAATAAAACAATCGAAGCTTGCGAGAGGGCTTCGAACAATATAGCGAACAAAGAAGGAAGAGATTCGCACGAAGATCGAAGACCCAAAATCAAGCTTCCAGGCTATACGGTAGTATTTGTAGCAACAACAAGCATTTACACCAAGTAGTACTTCTAGCGGGATCCACACCAGGAAGCTACCAGATAAGACAACGCACGCATGTTTCAAGATCTTTTAGAGCTACACACTACTGCGCCATAGGCGACAGTACACTCATCCTGTTCGGCCAAAACACTAGCTAGCTGGAGGTCTAAGACAAAAAAGAAGCTAGCTAGGCTACAGAGATTTAACAGGACAACCACTGTTCAAAGCCAAGAACCAGCCAAGAAACGACGAAGGAAATAGTTCCCAGATTAAAATAGACTAGTTCACTAGCACATGAAACAAGGCAACCCAAGATAAAAAATGATCGCACAGAGAGGAAATAGCGGGGCACGCAACATGATTCCATCGGTTAGATGAGTAAAACGCTGAATGCCGAAGGCTGAGCACAGGAAATTAAAACCTGAGAGATGCCAACAATTCCTGGGAGCGCACGAAGAACGTCACGGCGGCTGAGAGGGATGAACACTAGGGAGAAATCAAAAAGTGACCCAAACTTTAGTGTTGGATTAAAGTGTATGACAGGATGGGTAACCCTAACCCTAGGGATTGGGGCCCTATTTATAGGCAGCCCAATAGCCTAGGAATATTCCACCAGACCCTTAAGGTTTTTTATAGACGCAGAAATAAAAGGAAAAGACCAAACTGCCCTTAGGACATTTTTATAGACTCAACTGACTGACTATGGGCCTAAGGACAAAATAGTAAACACTATGAAAGTAGCGTGAATACAAATGTCCCACATGTCCGAGCTTTGGCTCATAAGATAGGCTCGCATGCGAGTCTTCCAATAATTGTAGCCATAAGCTTCCAAGGATGGGACCTTTCCAGGAGATGTCATGATCACTACTGGGTTTTAGAACCGGTTAAGGTATGGAAAAAACCCTAACCAAGCTCTGATACCACTTGTAGGTCCGAAAGTAGCGACCAAAGGGGGGTGAATGGGCGCCTAAAAAATTCTTTCGAATTAATAGCCTGCTCCCAACACCAACGCACCTCAAAAGACTTAGCAAAAAAACATAAACGGATCACCAAAGCCTAAAAGTATCTAGCCTAGAAATGACCGGTGTTCTAGACAAAGAAACACCAATACAGTGCTAATAGGCAGAATAACAAGCATTTAAAACATGGGCAGATCAAGGTTCTCATAAATGAACCAACACAGCAAAAACCTCTGAGTGCAGGTAAAAAGGAGATGAGAAGTTACTGTTATGAAAGGAAAATATGAATTTTTTGTTAGGTATTTGACCAAATAGGATTCGTCCAGTTCCTATAGAACCTATCACTAAAATACCCGATAGGGCTAAGCGGAACGAAAAGCATTTTTCTTTAATGAGATTGAATATTTCTATGCAAAAAGAAGTCTTGTATACATGGATACAGGATTTGCTTTATCTGCTTGTGAAATAAAGAATAAACACAAAATTGTCTTTCCTTCCAAGGATAACTTGTATCCATGCGCGCAGACAGAGTAGTAAAGATTTCATCGAAAACTTACAGCAGCTTGCCAAACAAAGGCTAATAGAAAAAAGAGTAGAGGTCTCTTTTTTTTGAATTGCAGTAGTGCTCGCTTTCGAGTAGGTATCTTCCTCCTCGCTTTCTTTCGGGAAACTAACCCAAAACCTTCACATCGCAGGAGCGGATTCAACTGCCTTCCGCCGCCTTTCCTTATGGCTCGTTCCGCATGATGTAATTCAAAAAGTCTGACTTTTCTGCGTAATTTGAATTATTCATTTCATTGCTCGAAGCCGGCTCGTATTTCTTGTTTTCCTAGCGTTTGTAATGTCTGGCCATGATTACTCGAATCGGGGTTTTGGGCATAAAGATTCCACTGACCCGTCAGAAGGGGGCCCAACCCCTGGGGATAGGGTAATACATCTAAGAAATTATTCCATCGAACGTACTCTCCCCTGGATGATGAGGAAGAAGCCGAGCTAGAAGAAAAATCCACGCAGCAACCATAGTTGCTGCGTGTATAAGAGCCGAAATGGGGGTGGGTCCTTCCATAGCATCGGGTAACCATACATGAAGAGGGAATTGTGCCGATTTCGCAACTGCACCACGATCCATACTAGATCTGACCAACTGCCCATCCTACCTCCTCTACCTTTTTGACAGCCCATCTTTTTGTCTCCCATGCATGCTATATATTCTTATTTAATGGTACACAAAGAGAAACAATCTTCTTTCTTACTGCACCAAGATATTGAGCCTCCTTCAAGGATAAACATATACCCTTGCCAAAAATTTGTCTCCTGTTCGGTACTTGATGAAGCTTGTGCGAAGCGAAGCCTGTAGTTGTCGAAGCCTGTCACGATTGTGTCGAACCCTGCTTCGAAGTATGCAGTATCGAAGCCTGTAGTGTCGAAGCCTGCTTCGTGCGAAAAACTGACAGAGTAGTAGCTGGTTCGGAGCAGTCATGTGAAGGTCATAGATGTAAACTTCGAACTCTTCGAATTCGAAGCAAAACAGAAGAGAGTTCGAAGACTAGTGCAAAGCTATGAAGCAGCGAAGCACTTAGTAGATGAAGCCTACTCCGAAAAATGCCAGCACCGAAGCTAATAGTGAAAACACAAACTCCGAACAACCTTTGAAACCTTCGACGCCAGATGAAACATCCCAAAAGGCGCACTCCGAAAGGGTACCAATACCTCGAACAACCTAGACACCTTAGTGAAACCAGGGACTTCGAACAGTACAAAACTCACTGTCCCAAACTCCGAAGCCTATAAAACTTCGAAGCCTGCAAACTGTAGCTTCGAAGCTACCTTCGCAGAAAAGTTCGAGTGACAACTCACGAAGCCTACAAACAAGCGAAGCTAGCAATTCAACTCATGCCGAAGCTATTCAAAAACCAGAAGCTTCGAAGCTTCTATCTTGAGCAGGCTTCAGCTCGGCTTAATAAAACAATCGAAGCTTGCGAGAGGGCTTCGAACAATATAGCGAACAAAGAAGGAAGAGATTCGCACGAAGATCGAAGACCCAAAATCAAGCTTCCAGGCTATACGGTAGAATTTGTAGCAACAACAGGCATTTACACCAAGTAGTACTTCTAGCGGGATCCACACCAGGAAGCTACCAGATAAGACAACGCACGCATGTTTCAAGATCTTTTAGAGCTACAGACTACTGCGCCATAGGCGACAGTACACTCATCCTGTTCGGCCAAAACACTAGCTAGCTGGAGGTCTAAGACAAAAAAGAAGCTAGCTAGGCTACAGAGATTTAACAGGACAACCACTGTTCAAAGCCAAGAACCAGCCAAGAAACGACGAAGGAAATAATTCCCATATTAAAATAGACTAGTTCACAGCACATGAAACAAGGCAACCCAAGATAAAAATGATCGCACAGAGAGGAAATAGCGGGGCACGCAACATGATTCCATCGGTTAGATGAGTAAAACGCTGAATGCCGAAGGCTGAGCACAGGAAATTAAAACCTGAGAGATGCCAACAATTCCTGGGAGCGCACGAAGAACGTCACGGCGGCTGAGAGGGATGAACACTAGGGAGAAGACAAAAAGTGACCCAACTTTAGTGTTGGATTAAAGTGTATGACAGGATGGGTAACCCTAACCCTAGGGATTGGGGCCCTATTTATAGGCAGCCCAATAGCCTAGGAATATTCCACCAGACCCTTAAGGTTTTTTATAGACGCAGAAATAAAGGAAAAGACCAAACTGCCCTTAGGACATTTTGATAGACTCAACTGACTGACTATGGGCCTAAGGACAAAATAGTAAACTCCTATTTACAGATGACTTATCCGGAAGCGGAGCTTTCGTAGCGACTACGGCTTCGCCTCTGAACAGTCCGATGCGAGATCAGCGGTTGTCAGTTTTGTGCCGAAACTGACAAAGCATCCACCGACTTTGCACCAAGTACCCCGATTGGGCCGGCCCGATTCCGCAGCTCTCTCAGCCCGGCAATCGCTCGCCGCCCGTGTACCTAAGTCAATCCTGGTCAACAGCCTAGTGGATCCTCTCCTGCTCCTAGCCCATGTACCCGGATTGGGCCAGCCCGACTTCGCGGCCCCTCTACCCGATAGTCGCTCGCTGCCCGTGTACCTGAGTCACACGTGGCTCAGACGTAGCATGTATTTTCTCTATTTTCAGTCCTCTTTGACTACCGTTGACAATGACTCATCACATTTGGAGCCATGAGGCCAACGCTCTTCAGCATGGCTCCTTAGCGGACCTCTGATCACTTCTTCCACTTTGATCGAGCCCCCTCAGTCGAGTCAGAGGTGCCAGCTACTGACTCCGGTGAGGTGACTTCAGATCACCAGGGATCCCGAGCAGTTTAGCACGATCACCCGTCAAAGTCATCATCGGTGATCTGTTTGAAAGGACTTTGCGCCCTTCTGTTGACTCACTTGCTGTGTTTGCTGAGTCTGTGTTTGTTGCATCTTTTGAGCCCAGAGAAGTTTCTCGTGCTCTTTTTGATTCGAATTGGATTAATGTCATGCAATAAGAGGTTGAGAATTTTGTCCACAATCGGGTTTGGACACTGGTTGAGCTGCCACCCGGATGCAACCCCATAGGCACCAAGTGGGTGTTCAAAAACAAGCAAGGTGAAGATGGGGTTGTGGTGCGCAACAAAGCTCGACTAGTTGCCCAGGGTTTTTGCCAGAAATAGGGTATTGACGTTGAAGAGACTTTCGCTACTATGGCCCATCTTGAGTCCATTCACATTCTTTTAGCTTTTGCCGCTTCGAAGGGTTTTAAGATTTTTCAAATGGATGTCAAGAGTGCTTTTCTGAACGGGTACATAGAGGAGGAGGTCTATGTTAGGAAGCCCCCGGTTTTGAGAACCCTAAGTTTCTCGACATGTTTTTAAGTTGCAGAAAGCTTTATACGGTCTTAAGCAAGCCCCTAGGGCTTAGTATGACCGATTGAAGCAGTTTTTGTTGGGGAAGAGCTTTGTGATGGGTTCTGTGGACAAAACTCTTTTCTTGCTCAGGGATGGCTCAGACTTCTTGATTGCTGAGATTTACGTGGATGATATCATTTTTGGTGGTTCTATTGATATGCTTGTGTCCAAGTTTTTTGTGCAGATGCACAACAAGTTTGAGATGAGCCTCATGGCTGAGCTCAAGTATTTCGTAGGGCTCTAGATCAAGCAGACCAATGACGACATCTTCATCCACCAGGGCAAGTACACGCGGGACATGTTGAAGAAATTTGACTTTGGTAGAGAGCTGAAGCCTCAGATGACCCCAATGGGTACATCTGGGGGCTTGGACAAGGACGAGAGCGGCGTCAAGGTCAACGAGAGAGAGTTTCGAGGGATGATCGGTTCACTGCTGTACTTGACAGTGACGAGGCCAAACATACAATTTTCTGTGGGACTATGCGCGCGCTTCCAGTCTTCACCATGCGCGTCTCATCAGCAGGCTGCCAAGCGCATTTTCAGGTACCTTACCTATGCGCCCGATCATCGTCTCTTGATTTATCTGGCTTTTCGGACGCTGACTTTGGTGGGTGCCGGTTGGATCGCAAGTCGACTTCCAGTACTTGCCAGTTTCTTGGTTCTTCTCTTGTCTCTTGGTCTTCTCGGAAACAGTCTGGAGTTGCACTTTCGACCACTGAGGCTGAGTATGTAGCTGCTGCTAGCTGCTCACAGTTGGTTTCGATGATTTCCACATTGGGAGACTTTGGGTTGTTCTTTCCTTCCAGAGTTCCTCTGTTTTGTGACAGCACCAGTGCATTTAGTGTAGGGAAAAACCCTTGTCTCCATTCAAAAACCAAACACATTGATGTGCGCTTTCACTTTCTGAGGGATCAATATGAGAAAGGTGTCATTGACCTTGTTCATGTTGATACCCATCATCAGTTAGCTGACATTTTCACCAAACTCCTAGATCAGTCTACTTTTGAGTGTTTACGAGGGGATTTGGGTGTTATATATCTTTTTAGGATATTTTGAGTCAGTTTTCTTTCTTCTTTACTTTTTTCTTGAGTCTTTTGTGTGTGTTCATATCATGCATATTCACATATCACACTTTGAGCCTGCTGCTGTTATATGATTGATCTTCTTTACTTATTCTAGCTGGTACATGCTTTTGATTACTTGTCGATGATCATGCTTTTCTTCAGTTCACATGATATGTCTGATATCTGTCATATGCATGGCTTTTATGCTTTAAAATTGAAAACTGATCACCATTGCTTCTCGTAACTAGCTTGTGTAGGCTGAGTGCTTTTGCTATCTTTTACATGCCTGGTAGCTAGATCCTTACTTAGATGTAGATATGCAACTTGGACATCTATATGCTTTAACATGGAAAATGTGCTATAAAATAATAAAAATTAGAAAAATGAAAAATACATGCCTTTCTAGGCATAATTTGAAAAGATCAAGGTGGGTTTGTTTTGTCGCATTGCATTGTTCTGGACTGCTTACCATAACAGTTTGGTATGAACTAGGACAATGTAGTGTATACCAAGACCAATGTCTTAAGCTTCTGATGGTCCAGTTCTGGCCTAGGCTTGACTTGGTCGGTTAGCATAAGGTTTGACATGCAAATAACCCCTGGCAAAAATGAAAAAGGAATAAAGAAAAAGCCTGAAAATCAAAAAGATAACAAGTTTGCTGAAGCACTTTGTTTTGGACAATGCTTATCTTGGTAAATATCAGTTAGCTTTTGCATCTCATGCTTTACTTTGCTTGTCAACTAGAAAATGTGGTGATGCTTTTGTTTGCGAAAATTGAAAAATGTGTGCTAATGACTTTTTTAGATATCATATATTGCACTGATCATGCCATGTGTCTTAGACAATATGTCTTTTGATATACTTGTTAGATGTTGTAATTGCAGTCAATCATATCTGAGAAGCATGGTTTCTATACTCCACCTGCACCCCACTTGCATTCATTGCATATTTTGAGGGGAGTCTGTGTCTTTTTAGAGTGCATTTTAGTCTCGCTTGATGAGTCCAATTGTCAACAAGGGGGAGAAATTTTGAGTTACTCATTCTCTTCGAAGAGTTTAGGGGGAGTTTTGGCTTTCTCTGGGATTTGTTTCTGGGGGTGTTTTTGTCCTGTTTGTCCATACTCTTTGATATCTTTGTTGATAATTCTGAGATTGCACTCGTCTTGAGTCTTTACTTTTGGTGAACCATAATGACTGTTTTCTTGCTTTTGTTCGGCTTTTGGTCATTAGGGTTAAACTTTTATTTTATTTTCTTCTCTTTTTTCTTGTGTTTTGTTTTCGTGTTTCCACATGTGCTTGTAGGTACTGGAGAGATGATAGAGAGAAGTGTTGACAATGCACTCATCAAGGGGGAGATTGAGGAGCCATGCTGAAGAGTATGGGCCTCATGGCTCCAAATGTGATGAGTGACTGTCAACAGAAGTCAAAGAGGACTGAAGAGAAGAGAATACTTGATGTGTCTAGGCCGCATGTGACTCAGGTACATGGGCAGCGAGCGACTATCGAGCAGAGGGGCCACAAAGTCGAGTTGGCCCAATCCGGGTAGATGGGCTAGGAGGAGTAGAGGATCCACTAGGCTGTTGACCGGGATTGACTCAGTTACATGGGCGGCGAGCGATTGCCGAGCTGAGAGAGCTGCGGAGTCGGGCCGGCCCAATCCGGGTACCCGGTGCAAAGACGGTAGACGCTTTGTCAATTTCGGTGCAAAACTGATGACCGCTGATCTCGGATCTAACCGTTCTGAGGCGAAGCCATAGTCGCTATGAAATCTCCACTTTAGGATAAGTCATCTATATTTAGGAGTTTATTATTTTGCCTTTAGGCCCACAGTCTGTCAGTCGAGTCTGTAAAAATATCCTAAGGGCATTTTGGTCTTTTCCATTTTATTTCAGCATCTGTAAAAACCCTAAGGGTCTTTTGGTATTTTCCTAGGCTATTGGGCTGCCTATAAATAGGGCCCCAATACCTAGGGTTAGTGTTACCCTTTCTAAAATCACTTTCCTAATACAAAAAGATTGGGTCACTTTTTGGTGTTCATCCTCCCGGTGTTCATTCTTCTCCACCACCACTGCTTGCATCGCGCACGCGCCGAGAGATCGCCTAATCAGGTTTTGGTCAAGCTTCGACTCTAGACTTTGCTTGAGGACATCGAACGGGCATCGACAAGTACCGAACTGGAGACAACTGCGAACAGTAAGATTTCTCATTTCACGTGCACTTTAATTAAATGCCGGTGATGATTTACCTTCGTGAAGCTTGAAATGTCCATGTTTTAAATGCTTTGCTAATCTGCCTATAAGCACTGTTTTGGTGTCTTTATTCCAAGGACACATGTTGTTGTTAGGCTAGATTATTTTTGGTCCTGTAGACTGTTCTTGTTTCTGTTAGTGTCTGTTGAGGTGCGTTGGGTGTTGGGAGAAGGCCATTGATTCGCAAGAATTTTTAGGCGCCCATTCACCCCTCTCTGGTCGCTACTTTCGGTCCTACAGTCGTAATGAGTTCGACAAGGTCCAACACCTTTGGACTGCACGTGAGATCTGGACTACCTTGAAAACATTTCATGAGGGCACTTCTCAGATTAAGGCCAGGAGGCAAAGCATTTATAACCAAGAATACCAAATGTTTGTGCAAGGCCCTAGCGAATCTGTAGATGCCATGTTTGCACGGTTTGATGTAATTGTTAATGTCTAGTATGTCGGTTGTAATTGAGGGGTAAAAAGGTATTTTCCTTAGAGTTTTTACCTATAAATACCCGCTTCTCACCCTGTAATAGGCATCGAATACTCAGATATTCAATACACAACTTTGAACTACTTCGAGCTATTATCCTATTCGGAGGCTTGAGATAGTTCACTTTGCAAACTCATTGTTTGTTAGTTCTTAATATTAGAGAACCTGTTAGCGTAATCTTTTATGCCAACAGTTGGCGCCGTCCGTGGGGAACATAGTTCAAAAAGCTAGTTCTCTGCCGCTGACTGCACTTCGAAGAGCACTTGCGGAGGGAGCTTCGGAGTCTCAGGATTTTGCGCACCCTTTAGTAAGGGGCTTCCCAGTGTAGTTCGAAGGCCTTTCCTCGCCTTCCCAAACTAGTCGAAGTCTTCAGTCTTCGGACCCTAACTTTGTTAGCCATGCCTGCCAAGCGGAGCCTAGCAACCGATCCTCCCCAACGGTCCCCTCGGACCAACGGTGCAGGACCCTCAGTCATTCCACCAACCCCCGAGGGGGTCCCCAGACCTCGAACACCCAGAGATCCCCGAGCAGCTCCCTCTGTGATCCAAACTGATTACCTCAGTTCCCAAGACCAGGAGATCCCCTCCGGAGGAGATGAAGACATTCCTGATGATGCGGCTACCTAGGTAGCGCGACTTCAGGAGGAAGTAGCTAGGTGAAGGCAAGAGGCTGCTGATCGACTTCGCTCTCAAGCGTTCACTCATGCTTCGGAGGTGCCTCAAGATGACAATCCTGGTAACCATCACAAAGCACTTCAAGTCCTGGAGGAAGCTGAGAATGCATCCTTCGACGATGAGTCTCCATTGCATCTGGACATGAGACAGTGCCCTTCGACCCCAAGTTCAAGGCCTCGAAGCTGCACAAATACTCCGGTGATTCTGACCCCAGAGAGTTCTCTCGTTCGTATGCTTTGGCGATAGAAGCCAGCGGGAGGGGTGTGTAACATTATGGAGAAGTGTCTCCCCCTCGCACTGGAAGGTGTGGCTCTCTCATGGTTCTAGGTCTCTAAAGCCAGGATCGATCAAGTCATGGGAGCAGCTGAAGAGGAAGTTCATAAGTAACTTCCATGGTACATTTGTAGCCCCGATGTCGATCGGAAGTCTGTTCTAGGTGAAGAAGCGGACATGGTAGATGCTTCGGGAGTATTTAACATGCTTCGCCCACACCAAGTCTTAGATCAAAGGCTTGTCTACCTCTTTGGTAGTCGATGCGGCGTGCGAAGGGGTGTTGAACCCCGATCTCCTCAGCAAACTTCACCAGAAACTGGTGTCGTCTGTAGCACAGTTGATGGCATACTTCAAATAGTATAACAAGGTAGAGGAAGGCTGCCTCCGATAACCGTGACACCTGCACCAGCCCTTCGAGAAGTCAAGGACAGAGCCTGAAGTCCCAACTCTCCGCAATCCCCCCTTGATAATCGCTTCAATGATCATAGGCGGGAAAAGAAACACGTCCGCTCTGAGGTGTTTAATATTGCACCCTCCGCCCCTAAGATGCCCGTCAACATTGAACGGGCGCAAGGTTTCAAGGCTGGTACCTCAAAGCCCCAAGAGAGAGTGTCTAGTAGGCGCCGAACCTTCTTCTGTTGTGTGCATGGCGAAAATAGAAGCCATGACACGAAAGATTGCAAGTCCATATTGACCCTTTGGGGTGAGTACTTAGGACGAAGTTCCGGGCGAGGTATTTCAGACTAAGCCCCTCCAGCAGTGCGTTTGGATCCTGTACAAGCTGTGGATCGAGCCAGCAACATTGAAGCACCGATGCAACTCCCGGTGGCCAACATTATGCCACCACCGAAGCAGGAAGATCCCCAAGATCACGACAAGCGAGTGGCCCTGCCCTTCTCCGTAGGGGGGACCCTCGGTAACATGTCAAAAAGGCAGCAAAGAGAATATGTCCGCGAAGTAGGGCACATAGGGACCTCGAATTCGGTGGCAGAAATGCCCGAGTGGTCTCATGTACCTATTTCTTTTACTGCCAATAATGCTGCCGGGGTGAAATTCCCTCATGCTGACCCCCTTGTTATTTCAGCCGATATAGCGGGACTTGAAGTCCGAAGGATACTGGTGTACAGCGGGAGCTCCACATATATACTCTTCGTCTAGGCCTTCGACCAAATTTGCATTCCTCGGAGACACCTACTTCTAGCAGCTCGCCCATTTCAAAGGTTCGCAGGTCCTCCTCTCGATGCCCTCGACCAAATAGGCCTCGAGGTTGCCTTCGGAGAGGGGCCCCTAGCTAGGGTGGAGGAGGTTATCTTCGATGTCGTCGACGCCCCGTATGCCTATAATGCTATTTTTGGCTGGGGAATGCTGAACTAGTTAGGAGCTATAGCCCATCATAACTATTTGTGCCTCAAAATGCCCACGCAAGGTGGAGTCCTCACTATCTCAGGAGACCAAGCTACAGCCCGAAGAGCGGAATACGACCATTGTCCACCTCTGGACCCTCGGTAGGTGAATAGTGTGTCGGAGCACACGGAGGAAGCTTCTGAGTCTTCAGGCTCCTCGAAGGGCCCTTCCCTAAAGCCAAGCCCGGAAGGTGATGTGATCACGAAGATGATCTTGAAAGATGGCAAGGAGTACCCAATACAATTCGGCAAGGGTCTGCCTTTGGAAATAGCTACTTTGCTAGAGGAAGTAGTTAATGAAAACTTAGATATCTTCGCCTAGACTAACGACGATATCCCCGGAGTTGACCGAAGCATCATCGAGCACAGTTTGCTTGTCAACCAGAAGGCTAGGCCAGTGCGCTAGGGGCTTCGTAAGTTATCAGCAGAGAGGGCAGACCTCGCCAAGGTGGAGGTGGAAAAATTGCTGAGTGCCGGAATGTGCAGAAAAAGGGCTCCGGCAAGTGACGCATGTGCATTGATTTCACGTCATTGAATAAAGCATGCCCGTGAGATCCCTACCCTATGCCCCGAATAGACCAGCTTGTGGATTCTACAGCTGGCTCCGAGTTGTTAAGCTTCCTGGATGCATACTTCGGTTATCATCAGGTCTGGCTAAAGTGCAAAGATGAAGCCAAGATGAGTTTTATAACTCCCTCCAGAGTATTTTGTTATGTTCGAATGCCTTTGGGCTTCCGGAATGCCGAGCCACCTTCTCACGTCTTATACCTAAGGTTCTAGGTCATCAGATAGGCCGAAATGTCAAAGCCTATATGGATGACATTGTAATAAAGAGTTTTGTAAAGCACCATCATAGCCTAGACTTAGCTGAAACCTTTGAGAGCCTCCGAGCATGTGGAGTTCGCCTTAACCCTGAAAAATGTATATTCAGGACGCAAGAATGAAAACTACTAGGGTACTTAGTTTTGAGTAGAGGAATCGAAGCTAGCACGATGCACATAAGCGCATTGCAAAGAATGGCTCCAGCAGAAAATCTGAAGCAGGTCCAGAAGCTGACAGGATGGCTCGCAGCCCTCGGTAGATTCCTGGCTAGATCAGTCGAACGAAGCCTTCCAATTTTTATAGCTCTAAAAGGGTCCGAAAGTTTCAAGTGGATGCCGAAGTGCCAGAAGAGCTTCGATGACATTAAAGATTATCTCAGAAATCTGTCAATACTTATTGTGCCCCTCCCAGAAGAAGCTCTCCTTCTTTATCTTGCAGCAACGGGCTCCGTAGTAAGTGCAGTATTGGTCAGGGAAGTTGAATTTAAAGGAAAACTGGTGTAGAAACCAGTCTACTTCATCTCAGAAGCTTTGTCCAGAGCAAAGACAAGATACTCCGAGCTCGAAAAATTTGCTTATGCTTTGGTAATGACCTCACGGAAGCTAAGGAATTACTTCTTAGCACATAATCTTATCGTTCCTACCTCGTATCCCCTTACTGATAAGCTTCGGAGCAAAGATTCTATGGGTAGGATCGGAAAATGTGATGTCGAGCTAGCCCCCTTTGGTATTTCCTTCATGGCGAGAATAGCTATCAAGTCCCAAGTCATAGCTGACTTCAAGGCCGAGTGGACTCCATCCGCAGTCTGCGCTCCGGAAGAAACCTCCGAAGGTCTATGGACATTTTTTTTATGATGGAGCCTATCAGGCATCTGATGCTGGAGCTGGAGCTGTGATAATATCACCGTCAGGGTAGAAGGCCATGTATTCTGCGAGGCTCAACTTTAAGACCACCAACAATATCGTAGAATATGAAGGGATCCTGCGAGGCATCCAAAAGGCAAAGGCACTTGGAGTAGCAAGGATTATAATAAAAATTGATTCCCAGGTAGTAGCAGGGCATGTTGACAAAAGCTTTCAAGCTAGGAACTCGCATCTTGCAAAGTATTTAGAAGACATCCGTATGACCGAAGCAATATTTAAAGGATTTTCTGTTCGATGTATCCCTCAAGCAGATAATCAACTTGCAGACACTCTAGCGAAGGCTATAGCCGGAGCATTGGATGTCCCGAAGGGCACTTTCTACAAAGAACTTATCAAGCCTACGGTGCATCAATTACCCTCCGCAGAAGTCCTTTGCATCCCAGTCACCGATTGGTGGACTCCGATAATGGATGTCTTGCGAAACAACGCAGTCTTGTTAGAAGGTCCGGATTTCCGAAGGTTGCAAGCAAGGGCTCGAAATTATGATATTGTCAATGGAAAATTGTACAAAGCCGGAGTTTGTTCTCCACTACTCCGATGCATCTCACAACCCGAAGGCCAAGATACACTTCGGGAGATTCACAAAGGCTTATGTGGCAGCCATCTAGCCCCCCGTGCTCTAGCAGGAAAGACACTTCGGCAGGGGCTCTATTGGCCAACAATTGTAAGAGATGTGGAAGAGTTAGTTCGAACCTGCCAAGGATGCCAATGGATGGGTAGACGGAGCCACCGTCCACCAACACCTCTTCAAGTTATTTCCCCGGTATTGCCAATGGAATGATGAGGAATGGATCTCATTGGCCCTTTTCCAATGGCAAAGGCATCTTGAAGTTTGCAGTAGTAGCAATCGAGTATTTTTCTAAATTGGTCGAAGCTGAACCCCTAACTGCTATCACTTCAAGAAATATGCAAAAATTCTTTTGGATAAATATCATATGCAGGTTAAGAGTGCCAAGGGAGTTAATTGTGGATAATGGCACTGAGTTCAAAGCTGAACCCTTTAGAGAATTTTGCGAAGGACTGGGCATCAAGTTATGCTTCCTAGCAGTTCACCACCCCCAATCCAACGAAGCCGTCGAGCGAGCCAATGGAAATATTTTCTTCGGATTGAATCACAGGATTGTCGGGTTGGCTAAGGGGCCATGGACCGAAGAGCTCCATACGATTCTATGGTCCATTCGGACCACTCAAGCCAGGTCCACATGCTTCACCCCATTTAGGTTTCTATTCGGAGATGAGGCCATGACTCCTACGGAGCTTAAAGGTGGATCCCTTCGTGTAGTGGAGCCTGGAAATGAAGATGAAAGAAACACTTCGCTGGACTTGTCAGAAAAAAAGGCTTCGAGCTGTCGCCAATCTAACGAAGTATCAAGACCAAACAAAAACATGGTATGTCCCAAAGATAAAAGTGAATGAGCTTAAACCAGGTCATTTGGTATTGCGAAGTGTAATAGCTCTGGGGAAGCTACGAAATAAATGGGAAGGACCATATATTATCCTACGCTCAGGGTGCCCCGGGTCGTTTAAATTTGCTAATTTAGAAGGGGAAGAGTTGAAGCATGCATGGCATGTGGAGCACCTTAAATTTTATTACACTTAGGGGCTCCTTGTAATCAATTATAAAAGTACTTTCTAAATTAAATAAAGATGGAGGTTCAAATTATGTTTACTCTTCAAATATTCCTTACTCCTGGTGGACGCATTAGTGAGGAGCCATGCTGAATAGCGTGGGCCTCATGGCTCCAGATGTGATGAGTCATTGTCAACGATAGTCAAAGAGGACTGAAAAGAGAGAGAAGACCTGTTGCGTCTGGGCCGCGTGTGACTTAGGTACACGGGCAGCGAGCGACTGTCGGGCAGAGGGGCCGCGAAGTTGGGCTGGCCCAATCTGGGTACATGGGCTAGGAGCAGCAAAGGATCCACTGGGCTGTTGACCAGGATTGACTCAGGTACACGGGTGGCGAGCGATTGCCGGGCTGAGGGAGCTGCAGAATCGGGCCGGCCCAATCCGGGTACCCGGTGCGAAGACGGTGGACGCTTTGTCAGTTTCGGCGCAAAACTGACGACCGCTGATCTCGGATCTGACCATTCTGAGGCGAAGCCGTAGCTGCTACGAAAGCTCCGCATTAGGACAAGTTACCTTTATTTAGGTTTTTACTATTTTGCCTTTAGGCCCACAATCTGTCAGTCGAGTCTGTAAAAAATCCTAAGGGCATTTCGGTCTTTTCCATTTATTTCAGCGTCTGTAAAAATCCCTAGGGGTATTTCTGCATTTTCCCCATTTATTGGGCTGCCTATAAATAGGCCCCAATATCCTAGGGTTAGGGTTACCCATTCAGTAATACACTTTAATCCAGCTAAAGTTTTGGGTCACTTTATTCATAGTCTTCCTGTTCCTCCCAGTGCGCGCCGCCAGCGATTTCTGTTCGTGTTCTCGTGTACGCTGCCTTTGTTAATTGCAAGGAAATCAAGCCTATTTTTCATCTATCAGTTTTCCTCTAATCTTCTCGATTTGCGTGTTTCTGTTCGATTTCTCTTTCTAAGTTCGCGGCAGGAACTCTTGTTATTCACAAGATTGTATTGGTTGCGGTTTGATTTCTTGGAGTACTGTTATTCGATAGCATCTGTTCTGTCGGTAGACGTCTTCATTTAACCGCACGTCTAGCTATCGCATAGGCTGTTCTTCTTTGCCTCTAGAATCTATGGCCTAGAATGGCAGTGTATTTTTCTTGTTTCTACAACTTGCTGCAGAA
Source organism: Zizania palustris (assembly GCA_019279435.1). Lineage (NCBI taxonomy): Eukaryota > Viridiplantae > Streptophyta > Magnoliopsida > Poales > Poaceae > Zizania > Zizania palustris. The sequence continues at coordinate 90,037,140 of JAAALK010000080.1, forward strand.
AAGTTTGTTTCCTTCAGCTAGCCAAAGTACTTTTGCCACAACTAGTGCAAGTAGCCTGTGGCTAGCTTCTGATTTCCTGCAATATGTGTGCAGCTATTCTGTCTTGTGCACAAGTCTAGAGACTAGTGCTAAGAAGCTAGTGATTGTAGCTGTAGCTTGCGTGTTTTGCTTGTTCTTCCAAAGCTGAGGTTTTAGCCATCATTTAATTTACTTCATTACGAAGCATCTGTTCTGATTTAAACTATGGGACCCCCTTTTTTAAGCTATTGAAATGCTAGTTTTCTGGTTCGGGCTAGCATGGAGGCTTCACGGTGGGTCCCTGCGTTCTGCGATGGCATGAATTCTCTGGAACAGGGAAGTCTCAGGAAGTCTGCAGACTGTCATTCGTCTGTTCATATACAAACCGAAGGTACTGTTGCATGGTCTCACTTTTATTTGTCTGGCATCTGAAGTATTTCTATCAGTATTTTAGAAGGTGTTAGTTCTTCTATTATAGGCATGATTACATTCGGATGATATTTTGATTAGGGTCTGAGATTTTTATTCTTATTCTGTACCTGCATGAATCATCTGAAAAATCTATCATCTGCTGTTAGTCTAATCATGTTATTGCCTGTAATGGACATTTTGTGATGGATGAAATGCCTGTATGGATCTTTGATGAACATGATGGATTACCTGAGATTTGGAGAAATCTTTGCGGAGATGCTATTTGTTTAGTGAATGAACTGAATCTGCCTTTAAGCACTGTGGTGGTGTCTTTTCAATTAGGACACCGATTGTTTTTTTAGGCTAGATTATTTTAAGTACCTGCGATTTGTTTGCTTTAGAGGTTTTTGTTAGTCGAGGTGCGTTGGGTGTTGGGAGCAGGCCATTGATTCGAAAGAATTTTTAGGCGCCCATTCACCCCCCCTCTGGTCGCTACTTTCGGTCCTACAAGTGGTATCAGAGCCTGGTTAGGGTTTTTCCATACCTTAACCAGTTCTAAACCCCAGTAGTGATCATGACGTCTCCTGGCAAGGTCCCGTCCTTGGAAGCTTATGGCTATAATTATTGGAAGACTCGCATGCGAGCCGATCTCATGAGCCAAAGCTCGGACATATGGGACATTTGCGTTCATGCTACGTTTGTCATATTGCTAGTTGCTGAGCGTGATTCTCCTAGTATCATCGCCCAGCATGTGAACAATAGCAAAGCGGTGAACATCTTGTTTTCTGGTTTAGGTCCCAATGAATTTGAGCGTGTGAGCCCTCTCTCCACTGCGAGAGAGATCTGGGCTACCCTCCCGGCACACCATGAGGGGACAGCCCAGGTCAAGGCTCGGCTCTATCAGACCTACCGGCGTGAATATGAGAACTTCACACAAAAGCTGGGTGAATCTTTTGAAGCGTAGTTTGGTCGTTTTCCGTCGATCATAAACAAGCTTCGGGACAACAAGGCTGAGGGTGTTCAGTTAGTCTCAGATCACAAACAGGTGCTCAAGGTTCTTCATACCTTGGACCCAAAGATCTGGGAGATCAAGGTATCCTCTATCATTGAGAGCACTTCTTATGATACCTTGACCATTTCTGATTTGTTTAGCAAGCTGAAGGCCACTGAGGTTGATACCCAGTTGAGATCAAATCTCACTGGCTCTGGATCAAAGTCTCTGGCCCTTGCTACACCTTCTATTGATCCCTCTTCTATGAGTTGTGCTGGGTTCTCTTTGATGTCTATCACTGAGGACCAGCTTGAGTCTTTGGGAGATGATGATTTGTGTCTGTTTAACAACCGGGTGCGTCGTGTTTATGACAAAAGGATGTTCAAAAGACACGGCACAAAGACCAGATGCTTTGAGTGTGGTGATCCAGGACACTTCATCGCCGACTGCCCCAAGCGCAATGGCCACCAAAAGGGCACCGGTGGTGGCTTCCACGACTCCGGCAAGCACGACAGCTCCTCCTTCAACAAGGGCAAGCCAAAGACCAGATTCTTCAGAAAGGCCCTGAAGGACTACGAGCGAGAAAACAAGAAGCGCGACAAGGCCTTCTTCGCTGAGATGGAGAAGAGCTATTCCAAGTGGTCCACGTCTTCTTCCTCTTCATCGAGCTCAAGCGATGAGGATATCATCATCAGGAAAGGAAAAGACAAGGACGATCCAGTAGGCCTTTGCTTCATGGCTTTCGGGGACAGACCGCAGAGCCGTTCACATCAGCGCCGAAGATCCCGCAAGAGCTTCTGCTCAATGGCTCTTGGGGATAAGGAAGAAAAGAGCTCCTCCGATGACTCCGACGATGACGACAACAAGGTATCATCCTATGAACACGAAATTGTTGATTTACTTGAGAGCAATCGTCAGGAGTTAAAGTATCGGGAAAAACTGCTTAGGGGGGCCAAGAAGAGGATAGATGAGTTAGAGAGTGAGCTTGCCGTAGCCAACGGTAGAATTGAGAGTCTATCTTCTTCCCCCTGCTTGGGTGATAGCATTGAGTGCTCGAAATGTGAGGTGCTTTTGTGTGACTTGTCGACTCTGAAGTCCAAGTACACAGAAAGGGTTGATGAGAGGGACGCTTTGGCCACTGAGCTTGAAAGCGCTCAGCTGGAGCTGAAAGATGCTCAAGCCACTGTCGTCGCACCTTGTGCTGATTGCCCATCTCATCTAGCTGTCTTAGCTGAGCTGAAAGCCAAGGGCGATGTGCATTTGGGTGATTTGGAGAGAGTGAGAGCTGAGCTTGCGCAGACTAGGCTAGAGCTTGAGACATTGTCAGTTCCACCCACTGTCTGTGAGAACTGTCTGTCTCTTAGAATGGAGTTGATTAAGCTGAAAGCCGAGAAGTCTGTCCAGATAGATAGCGAGTGTGAGACCTGCTTGTCTCAGGTGGAGGTTCTAGCTGCCTTGAGAGAGGAGCTAGCTGATTCTCAGAATGAGAACTTTTACCTCTGTTCTATCCTGAGTTGGATCAGTGCCAGAGAGCCTCATCTCGGCATGATGATCCAGCAGTTCAAGAGGCAGGATGGGTTTGGGGTAGGTTTCACCTACACCAAGGCTGACTTTGAGAGTGCCATTAGCCGGGCAGTGGAGTGGAGTAAAATGACTCCTGAGCAGAGATATCCCAAGATAGACCCATTCCACTGAGTGTTCCCAGGCTTGTCAGCCCAAAGATGGAGTGATCCATGAACCACCCAAAGCTCCACCCAAGAAACCTATCTGGGTTCCAAAGCCCAAACACCTGCACACTCCTCTTGACTCTCTTCCTGGACCCTCTCAACCCAAGAAGACTACACCGAACACCACTAAGCCCAAGAACCCCAAGCCTCAACCACATCCCAAGAAGCCCACCTATCATTGTGAGTATTGTCAGAGAGACGGGCATCTTGCGGAGTTTTGCTTCAGGAGGAAGTGGGTTGAGAGAGCAGAGAGAGCTCGTGGTGGTCAGGAGCAGTTCTACCAGCAGGGTGGTATACTTCGTGTTCCTCGGCGTGGGGAGAGGCTGGAGGCCAGGCCGCGTCGTGTAGGTGGTGGTAGAGGAGACGACTTTCTTGCCCGTACTCCAGTTGGTGGTGGTCATTCCGACAGAGCTCCAGGCCGTGTTGGCTACGGTCCTAGACCTCGTGGCCGAGGCTTTAGGCAGAACCTGGGACCATGCTTTGAGCCGCGTTTTGGTCCAAACTTTTCTGATGATTTCTACTTTCCGTCTTTTGAGCAGATGGCTCGACACTAGTTTAGCTCTTTTGCTAAACCTGGTGCCGGACCATTTGCTCCCACTTACAGCCACTGATTGTGCAGGATCGGGGACTGGAGGACGTTTGGATCATGGACTCAGGGTGTTCTCGCCACATGACGGGACATCGCAGATGGTTCTCCAGTCTCACTCCCCCGAGCTCCAAAGAGTACATCACCTTCGGGAACAGTGGTCAAGGGAAAGTAAGTGGCATTGGCTCAATTCGCATTTCAGACCATTTTTGTTTGAAGAACGTTGCCTTAGTTGGAAACTCGAATTTCAATTTGATTTCTGTTTCGCAACTTCTTGAGGATGGTTTGGAGGTGCGTTTTAAGAAGGGCAATTCCTCTGTGTTTGATTCTAGAGGGTCTTTGATTTGCCAAATCTTACCTTTTGGTAAAGTTTTTTCGAATTGACTTCTCTAGTTCTTTTGGCCCTTCTCACTGTTTGATTGCTGGATCTTCTTCTGAGCTCTGGAAGTGGCATAGGAGGTTAGGTCATTTGAGTTTTGATCTGCTAGTCAGGTTAAGCTCTATGGACCTCATCCGAGGATTGCCCAAGCTTAAAATGGAGAAAGATCTAGTTTGTCATCCCTGTCGTCACGGGAAAATGGTTGCCGCTTCTCACTCACCTCTGACTCAGGTGATGACTTCGTATCCGGGCGAGCTATTACACATGGACACTGTCGGTCCATCTCGGGTACGCTCAGTCGGTGGGAAGTGGTACGCACTTGTGATTGTTGACGATTTTTCTCGATTCTCGTGGGTTTTCTTTTTGGAGTCTAATGATGAGACTTTTCATTTTGTTTATGACCTGATTCTGAAGCTGAAGAATGAGAACAATGGTCGGATGCGAGCAATTCGCTCCGACAATGGCTCTGAGTTCAAGAACTCTCAGTTCGTCAGTTTCTGTAGTGATCAGGGTCTTGACCATCAGTTTTCTGCTCCTTACACTCCCCCACAAAATGGCGCTGTGGAACGAAAGAACCGCACGCTAGTCGAGATGGCCAGGACGATGCTCGATGAGAAGAGGACTCCTAGGCATTTTTGGGCTGAAGCCATGAACACGGCTTGCTATCTGGCCAACCGCATTTTTCTAAGAGCTTACCTTGGTAAGACATCATATGAGTTGCGGTTTGGCAGACAGCCCAAGGTGAGCCACTTGCGAGCGTTTGGCTGCAAGTGCTTTGTGCTCAAGAAGGGAGGGCATTTGGACAAGTCTGAGTCTCGTTGCTGGGACAGAGTTTTTCTTGGTTATGCATTGCATTCTCGAGGTTTCCGTGTTTGGAACCTCGGATCCCAGCAGCTTGTCGAGACTTGCGAGGTTTCTTTTGATGAGTCCTTGCCTTCTTTAACTCCTTTTGAGCTTTCTGGTGATGGTGAGCTCGGAGAGTCCATCTTTGAGGAAGATGAGGATACTCCAGCTGCTGATGAGGGTGGGCCCTCTGCACCTCCTGCAGAGCCCACACCTTCTGAGACTTTGACTGAGGACGAGGGCGGACCTCTGATCACTTCTTCCACTTCGATCGAGCCCCCTCAGTCGAGTCCAGAGGTGCCAGCTGCTGACTCTGGTGAGGTGACTTCAGATCACCAGGGATCCCGAGCAGTTCAGCGTGATCACCCCTCAGAGCTCATCATCGGTGATGTGTCTACAAGAACTTTGCGTTCATCTGTTGACTCTCTTGCTGTGTTTGCTGAATCTGCTTTTGTTGCATCTTTTGAGCCCGGAGACGTTTCTCATGCTCTTTATGACTCGAACTGGATTAATGCCATGCAAGAAGAGCTTGAGAATTTTGTCCGCAATCGGGTTTGGACACTGGTTGAGCTGCCACCCGGATGCAACCCCATAGGCACCAAGTGGGTGTTCAAGAACAAGCAAGGTGAAGATGGGGTTGTGGTGCGCAACAAAGCTCGACTAGTTGCCCAGGGTTTTTGCCAGAAGGAAAGTATTGATTTTGAAGAAACCTTCGCTCTTGTTGCCCGTCTTGAGTCCATTCGCATTCTCTTAGCTTTTGTCGCTTCGAAGGGTTTTAAGCTTTTTCAAATGGACGTCAAAAGTGCTTTTCTGAACGGGTACATAGAGGAGGAGGTTTATGTTAGGCAGCCCCCCGGTTTTGAGAACCCCAAGTTTCCTCGACATGTTTTTAAGTTGCAAAAAGCTTTATACGGGTTGAAGCAAGCCCCCAGGGCTTGCTATGACCGATTGAAGCAGTTTTTGTTGGGGAAGGGCTTTGTGATGGGTTCTGTGGATAAAACTCTTTTCCTGCTCAGAGATGCTTCAGATTTCTTAGTCACTCAGATATACGTGGACGATATTATCTTTGGTGGTACTACTGATGATCTTGTGTCCAAGTTTTCTGAGCAGCTGCACAGTGAGTTCGAGATGAGCCTCACTGGTGAGCTCAAGTATTTTCTAGGGCTCCAGATCAAGCAGACCAAGGACGGCACCTTCATCCACCAGGGTAAGTACACTCGGGACATGTTGAAGAAATTCGACTTTGGTGGAGAGCTGAAGCCTTAGATGACCCCAATGGGTACATCTGGGGGCCTGGACAAGGACGAGAGCGGCGTCAAGGTCAATGAGAGAGAGTTTCGAGGGATGATCGGTTCGCTGCTGTACTTGACGGCGACGAGGCAAGACATACAGTTCGCCGTGGGACTGTGCGCGCGCTTCCAGTCTTCACCACGCGCATCTCATCGGCAGGCTGTCAAGCGCATCTTCAGGTATCTTACCTATGCGCCTGATCTTGGTCTTTACTATTCAGCATCATCTTCTCTTGATTTATCTGGCTTCTCGGACGCTGACTTTGGTGGGTGCCGGTTGGATCGCAAGTCGACTTCTGGTACTTGCCAGTTTCTTGGATCGTCTCTTGTGTCTTGGTCTTCTCGAAAGCAATCTGGAGTTGCTCTTTCGACCACTAAGGCTGAGTATGTAGCTGCTGCTAGCTGCTGCTCACAGTTGGTTTGGATGATTTCCACTTTGAGAGATTTTGGGTTGTTCTTTCCTACCAGAGTTCCTTTGTTTTGCGACAGCACCAGTGCAATTAGTGTAGGGAAAAACCCATGTCTCCATTCAAAAACCAAACACATTGATGTGCGCTTTCACTTTTTGCGGGATCAATATGAGAAAGGTGTCATTGACCTTGTTCATGTGTATACCCATCATCAGTTGGCTGACATTTTCACCAAACCCCTAGATCAGTCTACTTTTGAGCGTTTACGAGGGGATTTGGGTGTTGTGTATCCTTTCTAGGATATTTTGCGTCAGTTTTCTTTCTTCTTTACTCCTTTCTTGAGTCTTTTTGTGTGTGTTCATATCATACATATTCACATATCACACTTTTGAGCCTGCTTCTGTTATATGATTGAATTGCTTTACTTATTCTAGCTGGTACATGCTTTTGATTACTTGTCGATGATCATGCTTTGTTTCAGTTCATTTGATATGTCTGATATATGTCATATGCATTGTTTTTACGCTTTAAAATTGAAAAATGATCACCATTGCTTCTGGTAACTAGCATGTGTAGACTGAATGCTCTTGCTATTTGTTATATGCCTTGTAGCTAGTTCCTCACATAGATGCAGATATGCAACTTGGACATCTTTATTCTTTAACATGGAAAATGTGCTATAAAAATGATAAAAATCAAAAAATGAATGAGAATTCCATGCCTTTTTATGCTTGAGTTGAAAAGATCCAAGTGGGTTTGTTTTGTCACATTGCATTGTTCTGGACTGCTTACCATAGCACTTTGGTATGAACTAGGACAGTGTAGTGTATGCCAAGACCAATGTCTTAAGCTTCCGATGGTCCAGTTCTAGCCTAGGCTTGACTTGGTCAGTTAGCATAAGGTTTGACATGCAAATAACCCTTGGCAAAAATGAAAAAGGAAAATAAAAAAACCTGAAAATTAAAAAGACAACAAGTTTGCTGACGCACTGTGTTTTGGACAATGCTTATCTTGGTAGATATCAGTTAGCTTTTGCATCTCATGCCTTACCTTGCTTGTTAACTGGAAAATGTGGTGATGCTTTTATTTGTAAAAATTAAACAAAAAATGCGTGCTAATGACTTTCTTTAGATATCATCTGTTGCACTGATCATGCCATGTGTCTTAGACAGTATGTCTTTTGCTATACTTGTTAGATGTTGTAATTGCAGTCAATCATATGTGAGAAGCATGCTTTCTACACTCCACCTGCACCCCAGTTGCATTCATTGCATATTTTGAGGGGGAGTTGCATTTCAGGGGGAGTCAGTGTCCTTTTTTAGAGTGCTTGATGAGTTCACTTGTCAACAAGGGGGAGAAATTTTGGTATAAGAGTTTAAGGGGGAGTTTTGGGGGAGTTTTGGCTTTCTCTGGGATTTGTTTCAAGGGGAGTTTTTGTCTCGTTTGTCCTTACTCTTTTGATATCCTTGTTGATGTTTCTGAGACTGCACTCGTTTTGAACTTTTACCTTTGGTTAACCACAATGACCGTTTCTTGCTTTTGTTCGGCTTTTGGTCATTAGGGTTAAACTTTTACTTTATTTTCTTCTTCTCTGTTTTCTTGTGTTTTATTTTCGTGTTTCCACAGTTGTTCGCAGGTACTGAAGAGCAGATGAAGAGAAGTGTTGACAATACACTCATCAAGGGGGAGATTAAGGAGCCATGCTGAATAGCGTGGGCCTCATGGCTCCAGATGTGATGAGTCATTGTCAACGATAGTCAAAGAGGACTGAAAAGAGAGAGAAGACCTGTTGCGTCTGGGCCGCGTGTGACTCAGATACATGGGCAGCGAGCGACTGTCGGGCAGAGGGGTCGCGAAGTTGGGCTGGCCCAATCCGGGTACATGGGCTAGGAGCAGCAGAGGATCCACTGGGCCGTTGACCGGGATTGACTCAGGTACACGGGCGGCGAGCGATTGCCGGGCTGAGGGAGCTGCGGAATCGGGCCGGCCCAATCCGGGTACCCGGTGCGAAGACGGTGGACGCTTTGTCAGTTTCGGTGCAAAACTGACGACCGCTGATCTCGGATCTGACCGTTCTGAGGCGAAACCGTAGCTGCTACGAAAGCTCCGCATCAGGACAAGTTACCTTTATTTAGGTTTTTACAATTTTGCCTTTAGGCCCACAATCTGTCAGTCGAGTCTGTAAAAAATCCTAAGGGCATTTCGGTCTTTTCAATTTATTTCAGCGTCTGTAAAAATCCCTAGGGGTATTTGTAACACCCCAAGAAATAAAAACAAATAAAATAAAATAAAAACATTATTTAAATCATTTCTGGATTTATTATTAAAGGAAAATTATAAAAGAACCCAAATAAAGCCAAATAGGGAGAAATACTCAAAATTTGGACCTGAAAATTTTATGAGATGAACTAGAGGCCAAGATATAATTTTAGGAATTTTTAAAAATTTTTACCAACAGTGATTCAACCCTTAATCAAATATATAAATTACTGGATTTATTTTAAATTAGAAAAGGATTAAAATTCTAAATGGGCCTCAACCCCGAATCCTCCCTCAGCCCAGCCCAGCCCAATCGTGAGTCACTGACCAGTGGGACCCAGGTGTCGGTGCCGCTCCCCTTCTCTCACTTCCGCCCGCGCCCGCCTCGGCCCCACATGGCAGCCTCCCGCCTCCGCTCTCCTCTCCCTGACAGACATGGCCCACCTGTCGGCCCCTTTCCTTTTTCGTTCGCCCACTGACAGGTGGAGCCCACCTGTCAGATTCGTCTTCCTCCCGGGAAGGGGATCCCCTTTCCTTCTTCCCGGCGATCGCCTTCCGTTTTCCTCACCGCTGGGCGCCCGCGTTCGCTTGATTCACCCCGGATCGCTTTCCCAGATCACCGACGACCCCATTCCTTCTTTAGCCACGCGTTTTCGCGTTTATGGCAGTACACCCGGAGCTCTTGGAAAGGGATCGCCGGAGCTCTCTGGAACCCTCGGTTCCTTGCCATCCCGACCACCAGCGACCCCCTATTTAAACCCCTCCGGCCACCGCTCGTTGCCCACACCTCCTTAGCGCAAGCCTTCGCTTTCCAGAGCCCTGCCAAGCAGTTTTCGGCCTTTGGTTCTGCTCCACCTCCGGCAGGCCCTCGCCGTCGACTCCGGCCTCCCCTGCCCTAGCCACTGCCACCGTCGAGACCGACGTCGACCGCCCGTCCCCGGCCACCACTCCGTTGGCCTTGGAACCCGCCGGATCACCATCACCGTCGAGCTCCCGAACCCCCTTCACCGTCTACCCTCGTCGCCGGTCGCCGTTCTTCGCCGCCGTCACCACCAGAGGTATGGTCATGACCGCCCTCCCCTCCCCGTTCCATTTTTGCCATTAGATATGCCCGTAGGCGCTCGTCGCCGCCGCCGTGGTCGCACCCGAGCCCGCCGTCGCCGGAGACGAAGGGGGTACGTGCCCCCTTACGGCGTGCCGTGCCAGATCGAGCCGCGACCGCACGATCGCGATCGGAGGGCTAGGATTAAATCCCTCCAGGATTTAATCTGGGCCCTCTGATCTGGTCAAAGGGGTATCGAGGCCTCTCGGCCGTCAATCACCACTTAAAACCCCGAAGCGATTTGGTGCGTCCACGCGTACCCGTTCGCCACGTTTTAATCTCAGCCGTTCAATCTCATTAAACCCACCCGCCTCGCATCTGGCCGCTGGATCCAGATCCAACGGTCCAGGACGCTCGGGTTCACGCGCACAGTCAAGGGTTCACGGTGAACCTGGTTCACCGTGGACCAGAGACTGTTTTCTGGTTGTAAATAAAATTCAGAAAATTGTTTAAACTTTGAAAATTCATAACTTGCTCATTTTAACTCCAAATTTCACCATTCAAATTTTGTTAAATCCAGAATAATATTCTCTACACATTAATGCCATAAAAATAGTATGTTACTGTTACCCAAAACATTCTTAATAAATGAATGAATAAAAACCCCTTAGGATTAAAATTAATAATACTGAAAATAAATTAGGAAAAATACAAAAAGGTTAAACTTTACTGTTTTATGCAAAAACTCAGAATATTAAAATGTTATTTCACATAAAAACACCCACAACTATGTATGTTCCTTTATTTGGTGGATTTTATCTGTTTATTGAATGTATTGTTTATTTTTCCGTATCGAGAAGACTACGAGTTCATCGAGGAGCAGGAGTTCTACCCCGAGGTTCCTCCCTCCCCCTTTGCTGATCAAGGCAAGTCATCGACCACCTCTGTGGAAACAGTTGATCATTATTGAGCCCATGTTTTAATAAATTATCGCTATAACTCATAGGTTAATATTGCATTAGTCCAATAATCAAATCTTACACTTATATTTATTAGATCCCCGTCCTTGTGTGCAAACCAAAGCCATGCTTATTGAGCCTTAACTCCTTGTCACTCTACTATAAAATTTATTAGCTAGTGCCCAATGTACCGGCACAACTGCTATAGGATAAAAAGAATGAGTCGTAGATAGCTGGATTCTGTATATGAATTTCCCCGTTATTCTCATCTCTGGACTCTGTTGGAGTTGGCTAAGTTATAAGTATGGTGAGTTCTGGGTGCAAGCTCGGGCACTGGTTTGTCGCACCCGGGGCACTATAAGGACCGGTCTGCGGGATCTGTTGCAAAGCACTTCCGTACCAACCACAAGTCTAATGGGTAAGTCCTAACTGGAAGTATGGAATGCTCCGGCTCGATGCACCATAGAGGAGGGGGCAAGGGGCTAGCCTGCGGGCGACTTGTACCGACGAGGCTCAAGGGGGGTATGGTGAGGCTCCGATGCATCGGGACACCATATGAAACCCATAAGAGGGTGCTGTTGAGTCGGGGAGGACTATATGGAAGGTTTTGGCACGAGTTCCCGTGTGATGGGTCATCTCGTTACACTTCGGTGTAGGTGATGAGTGTGTGCCTTGTGGGTACAGTGGTACATCTCTGATCAGAGTAATTAAATCTTTTCGAAAAGCCGAGCCCACGGTCAAGGGCGGGTTGTGTGACTACTCGCAGTTAGTTTACAATTGTTTGAATGGTCGATTTATTCATGGCACGTAAGGACTGTTAAGCGAGGTGGGGCTGACTGTACCCCTCGAGTTAGAAGATGATGATGCACACACACATGTTTACTTTTCCGTACTAATAAATTGCTCACATTTAAAGCTTTACAATTATGCTGCTTCCGCAAAACTAGCCACTATCTCTTTTGTTATTACCTTGCATTATACTTGCATTCGGTGGCTTGCTGAGTACATCTGTACTCACCCCGTTGACTTACAACATCAGAGCCCGTCTACTACGAGGAGGATGAAGGTCTGGAGTAGCGACCCAGTCAAGGCGAGACTGGAAGGAGGCGTTCATCTAGGACCCTTGATTTTATAAGTTTCTCTTCACCTTTATTCACTTTTGTATTAATGCGGTCTACGAACCGTGAATGATTGCCCGTATTGTACGTGGTCGCATGATGAACGTCTTGTTTTATTGATTTTCTATGGAATTTCAATAAAGTCCTGATTTATTAAATCGGGGCGCGACAGTATTTCTGCATTTTCCCCATTTATTGGGCTGCCTATAAATAGGCCCCAATATCCTAGGGTTAGGGTTACCCATTCAGTAATGCACTTTAATCCAGCTAAAGTTTTGGGTCACTTTATTCATAGTCTTCCTGTTCCTCCTAGTGCGCGCCGCCAGCGATTTCTGTTCGTGTTCTCGTGTACGCCGCCTTTGTTAATTGCAAGGAAATCAAGCCTATTTTTCATCTATCAGTTTTCCTCTAATCTTCTCGATTTGCGTGTTTCTGGTCGATTTCGCTTTCTAAGTTCGCGGCAGGAACTCTTGTTTATTCACAAGATATGTATTGGTTGCGGTTTGATTTCTTGGAGTACTGTTATTCGATAGCATCTGTTCTGTCGGTAGACGTCTTGATTTAACCGCACGTCTAGCTATCGCATAGGCTGTTCTTCTTTGCCTCTAGAATCTATGGCCTAGAATGGCAGTGTATTTTTCTTGTTTCTACAACTTGCTGCAGAAAAGTTTGTTTCCTTCAGCTAGCCAAAGTACTTTTGCCACAGCTAGTGCAAGTAGCCTGTGGCTAGCTTCTGATTTCCTGCAATATGTGTGCAGCTATTCTTTCTTGTGCACAAGTCTAGAGACTAGTGCTAAGAAGCTAGTGATTGTAGTTGTAGCTTGCGTGTTCTGCTTGTTCTTCCAAAGCTGAGGTTTTAGCCATCATTTAATTTACTTCATTACGAAGCATCTGTTCTGATTTAAACTATGGGACCCATTTTTTAAGCTATTGAAATGCTAGTTTTCTGGTTCGGGCTAGCATGGAGGCTTCACGGTGGGTCCCTGCGTTATGCGATGGCATGAATTCTCTGGAACAAGGAAGTCTCAGGAAATCTGCAGACTGTCATTCGTCTGTTCATATACAAACCGAAGGTTCTGTTTCATGGTCTCACTTTTATTTGTCTGGCATCTGAAGTATTTCTATCAGTATTTTAGAAGGTGTTAGTTCTTCTATTATAGGCATGATTACATTTGGATGATATTTTGATTAGGGTCTGAGATTTTTATTCTTATTCTGTACCTGCATGAATCATCTGAAAAATCTATCATCTGCTGTTAGTCTAATCATGTTATTGCCTGTAATGGACATTTTTGTGATGGATGAAATGCCTGTATGGATCTTTTGATGAACATGATGGATTACCTGAGATTTGGAGAAATCTTTGTGGAGATGCTATTTGTTTAGTGAATGAACTGAATCTGCCTTTAAGCACTGTGGTGGTGTCTTTTCAATTAGGACACCGGTTGTTTTTTTAGGCTAGATTATTTTAAGTACCTGCGATCTGTTTGCTTCAGAGGTTTTTGTTAGTCGGGGTGCGTTGGGTGTTGGGAGCAGGCCATTGATTCGAAAGAATTTTTAGGCGCCCATTCACCCCCCCTCTGGTCGCTACTTTCGGTCCTACAATTAGGAGAATGGAGATTCTTGTGGAGGTAAGCATCTTTCAAGGAACCTAGAAAACGGCCTTCGAACCATTGGTTCAAGGATTCCGTAAAAGAGCCGAAGGTGGCCAGCCTACGGATTCCAGGCTTCGGCTTGTTAGGATCCGTAGAAGAGACTAAGGACTTTAAAAGAACAGATTTCTGGCCTCCGGGTTCGAAGCATCTATAAAAGAGTCGAAGGTGGCCAGCCTACAGATTCCAGGCTCTGGCTTGTTAGGATCCGTTGAAGAGTCTAAGGACTTTAAAAGAACAAATTTCTGGCCACTAGGTTCGAAGCATCTGTAAAAGAGCCGAAGGTGGCCAGGCTATGGATTTCAGGCTCTGGCTTGTTAGGATCCCTAGAAGAGTCTAAGGACATTAAAAGAACATATTTCCGCCTCTCGGTTCGAAGCATCTGTAAAAGAACTGAAGGTGGACAGCCTATGGATTCTAGGCTCCGGCTTGTTAGGATCCGTAGAAGAGTTTAAGGACTTTAAAAGAACAGATTTCTGGCCTCCATGTTCGAAGCATCTGTAAAAGAGCCGAAGGTGGCCAGCCTACAGAATCTAGGCTCCAACTTGTTAGGATCCGTAGACGAGTCTAAGGACTTTAAAAGAACCGATTTCTGGCCTATAGGTTCGAGTCATCTATAGAAGAGTTGTAGGTGACCAAGCAATACAGTTTCAAGGCTCCAGCCCAATGAAACACTTTTAAAGTCCTAAGCGACTGCTATTGGAGCTTACAAGTGTAAACTTAACTCCAAACTTATAAACATCATAATACGAATGTACAGTTCGAAGAACTCTACGAAAGAGTGAAGTATGATTACCAAGTGTTGTGCGAAGCATCAGATTGTTATATCAATCATTGTGTCTGATGGACCCTATGCAATGTGTACGGTCCCCCACCCACAAGGAGGGGCAGGGGAGTAATGAACAGTCAAGAGATGCTTCCAAAACAAATTATATTAATTGGATAATCATATTGTATTACATCAAGAGAAATTTTTTCTAAGCCTTGATAAAAACAGAGACCCGTCAGACCTCTAGAGTTATTTCTAGGACCACCTCGGTCTTCGGAGCCCGGAGTCTTCAAAACATTTCTCTTGGTCCGAGTGCTTTTCTTCTTCGAAGCTTGTAGTTTTTTCTGCTCCTCTTGAAGTTCAGCCCACGACAGAAGTCTTTCGGAGCTAGCCTCTGCGGGTCTTCGGCTTGGTACTCCGAGTCAGACAAATCTACGTATTCAGAGGATGAAGATGCTACTTCCTTATCCTCTTCCTTAATATAAGCTAAGACTTCACGATGGACTTCGGGTACTATTTCACCTTGATCTCCCCGAGGAACAGAGAAGCGTGAGCGTCGGTAGGGCCTTAGGCATTCGAGGACAGCCCAGTGCTGGCGGAGCCCTTCGCTAGGCTCCAGTACTTCGAAGTCGAGTTCCAAAGCGCATAGCAAAACCTAAGAATAAACATCCAAACAAAGACTCCTCGTTTATAAAATTTTCATTCATTAATATAAAGGGCTTTACAAGATTTTTTGTACATGCTTAAGTGCCCTATAAAGCTAAACCTGCGGGTCAGCCGATGGAGCAGGCGGGGTTGGAGCCGTCGAAGTTGGAGCAGGATGCATTGTCTGAGCTTGCTTCTGCCGGCGAGCCTCGTCGATCCAAGCTTTGGATGCAGCTTTGTGGTCCTTTTCCTAGATTGCCCGGAAAGCTTCCCAAGCAGAGGCTACATCCAGCGAAGGATGCAGCAAGTCTTCGTCGGAGAAGCCTGCAGGCGTTGAATCACCTACCGGAGCAACGAAAATCCCAAGTGCTTCGACATGATGAAGGACTATGATTCTGGCTACCTGCCTAGAGATCTCTCCGTAGTGAACCCCAGAGCCCTTCATCAACTTCGTTGCCGCTTGGATCATCTTCAGCTTCCACTCGAGGTGCTCGCTCACTGCAACTGAAGATGAAGGGCACATCATGCCATAATATTCCAAGGTACCGCGGAGGGTGTCCATGGTCTGGTCAGCAATGACGGTGTGCTTTGTTTTCACCGCTGCCAGCTCAGAAGCAAAAGCAGATACTTCGGCTATTCTTTATAGCAGAGTGCTCTTCTGAGCCAGCGCTTGTTGGACTGAGTCTTGGAGCTCCACAAGTTGTGCACTGGAATCTGCTGCTGCTTGTCGGAGCTTCTCGACCTCCACTCTAAGCACCACACACTCGGCTCTGATCTCTTGGTCCGAAGCCTTGAGTGCAGTGTTGTTCTATTTCTCGTCCTGGAGTGCTTCATCGGTGATAGCCCTGGCCCTCCGCTCCTCGAGGATCTCCTCCTCCAGTTGCAGTGTTTTGCTCTCGAAGCCTTTGAGGGCGGACTAGAGGGTAGTAACCTTCTTTTTGAGCCGATTAGTTTCGAGCTCATTGGAGTCCTTGCCACTCTAGCAAGGATGAATTGCTGCAATAAAGCAAAGTAAGTACCAAGTAATTTCATTCATTAATTGAATACACTTGTTGTATGTTGTATACCTGAAGGGTAGCCCTTTCGAGGGCCAAATCAAGCTCCAGTGCTCTGGCTTCGCTCAAGACGTAGACTAGTTCGGAGCTCACGACCTCTTAGCCTTTGTCTGTCAAGGGTTCCAGAAGCGTTCAGAGCCTTGTCCGTTGCTCCAAGCATGGAGCCAACAAAGAAAGCCAGGACAGGGCCCGATGGTCATCTACCACACTCTCCTCCTCCGAGTTGCTCGCCGAAGGGTCGTTGGAGGAGGGCATCACCGTAAAGGCAGGGAGGGGGCCGAAGCTCGTCATACTCTTGACCCTCCCTGGCACAAAAGCTGGAGCGGGTACTTAGGCTGGAGTAGATCCTTCTTCAATCGTTGCCCCCTCGGTCAGAATTACTTCACTTGAGACAACTCTGGTCATCGGAACCACTACATCAGCTGGAGCCTCAACTCCGAGTGAAGCCGAAGCTCCACCAGTGGTTAGAGCCATGCCGCTCCTCGACGCACCTACAAAAGCTAAGGCTCGGAGGAGTGTGTTGCATCAGCTACCGTAGCTTCCCGAGGGGGTCTCTGGCTGCGGCTGGGGACTCGTCCTCGCTATCTTGCAAAATATAGTCTTCAAAGGCCTTCCCCATCTGGACATTGGAGTCTTTTTCTTCTGAGCCCTCCAAAGAGGAGCTCTGAATGTCCAGAGAGGAAGGCAAATACACCGGAGATGCTTTAGGAGGAGGCTTCATCATCTTCTTCCCCTTCTTGATGGGGGGCTTGGTGGCCTTTTTTGAAGGCTCGACAGTGGTTTTCCTCTTCTAAGGGGCCACTCCAGTTGAGTCGAAGTCTGGTAGAGGAGGAGGCTCCATCCCAAGAGCACTCCACACCCTATTGAAGCGCTCCTAGCTTCCCACCAGCTCCACCCTTTGCTGCTTCTCCACCACTGTAGGGGCTCTGAGCATCCGTTCAGTGGCTCTTGCGATCTGTTCCAGAGCTAGCGCTGAAGGAGTTGCTGAAAAGAGGTAGCATTCCATTAAGTATGTTATCTGTTTTCTAATGTGTTAATGCAGAAAATGTAAAGACTTACCTAATCTTCGAAGCTCCCCGTCCTAAGCATTTTGAAATGCAATCGGTCAATCAGCTGTGAGAGGCAGGATCTAGAGGGCAATGAATTCATCCGCCAGATCCCTTCCACGTTGAAAGCATGCTTGTGTTCGGAGTAACCTCGGCCTCCTTCCAGTACTAGATTTCTTGAAGGGGCCTTGCGAGGCTGGAGTCCTCTCTGACTTCAGCGTAGAACCACCAGAGGATCTAGTTGGTATACCACCTATCGTTGATGGCCTTCGCTGGGAAATGCTGCGCATACTCCTTCTGAAGTTGGAAGTTAACACTTCCAAACGCCGTCAACACCTTGGGGTCTCCGGGTCCGTCTTGTGGCTTCGGCTGGCACGAGGCTTTGTGAGTGGTGGCGAAGACCTCCGATCTCCCTTTGCATCCTTCTGACCGAAGGGCCATTCGAAGATGGCCAATATTGCTATGTCGTTGGGGGACAACTGCGGCAAGGTAATGTGGAACATGTCCAGTACCTCTGATAGGAAGTTGATCGCAGGAAGTCCTAGTCCGGCTTCGAAGAAAGCCTCGAAGACCACCACTTCACAGCTCCGCGGCTTTGGGGTCGACTCTGTTCTAGGGACTTGAGTCCTCATGCCAAGGTCCAGCTTCCCATTCACCACTTCCTCGATGGAGTCCGCTATGCTTGTCGATTGCCCGAGGATGAAGCTATGTGGCAATGTCTTCTTGGACGGTGGGCGAAGCTCCCAAGGGTTTTTTGGCCAAGAATTTCCTGGAGCTCTCACCATGGCCGCTGCTACTGATGCCTCCCATGCCTGCCTCTCTGCCAGAGTTCCCGCCACGTCTGGCACCGTTGCGCTGGTCCTGGCCATTGGTTGATTGCTTAGAACATTGGGGAAAATTAGGAGGTTGAAGAAAGGAAGCTTAGAAGCAAAGCTCTATAAAAAAATCTGATGGGCTTCAGCTCCCCCTTTTATAGCCTTTCCGCTAGTTACTGCATTTCGAATATGCATTCACATTGCAGGCTTGGCTTCTATCACTGACAGGTGGGACCAGGAGGTAAAAAGGTGTGAACTCGTGGTAAAGTTTTGACCGTTACTTTTTCCAGGGGCCTAACGGCTACTTGAAGGGTAGCGACTCAAAATTAACAGCTCTCCACGATGCTTCGCCTCCGCAATGGTTCATTTCTCTGCAAAGCGTTCACATAGGAGTCCTAGTTCGAAGCTTTCGTCGTACATAATTCGATGTCAAAGACACTTCGAATAACTGTAGTACCTTCAAAATTTTCTAAGTCCCTAAATATGAAAATATTTCTTGCGTATACTGCTCTCCTGCTATATAGGTCAAATTGGAGAAGAGTATTCGAGGGGCTACTGTAGGACCGAAAATAGCGACCAGAGGGGGGGTGAATGGGCGCCTAAAAATTTCTTGTTAAACTATATTTTAATCCTTCCACCCAAAAGAACTTAACTAGACAGATAATATTTGCAAAGCAAATTTTAGGAATTAAAGTTGTCTAGCTTAAAAATGACAGGTGACCTAATTAAAATGATATTAAAAATAATCTAAATAAAATTACTGCAGTAAATAAAAACACCTAGAAAATAGTCACGAAATATTTATATTTCAGTCTAGAAATAAAATACTAATCAAATAAATAAAAGCATGAATCACTAAAAGATTAATTCATAATTAAACCGAAAATATTTCAGGTAGAAACTAAAATAAGAATATAATTGCGATTAATAATTTTTTTTCATTTTATATGAGCTAAGTAAACAAATAAAAATAATACTATACAACTAATAAAAAATTTAACAGATTAAAATAACAATGAAATTTCGAAATAAATTTTCAGCTAATTTGTTAATAGATGATTATCTAAAAATTTGATCTCCCTAAAAATAGTAGATTAAAACTACCTAAAAAGAAGTTTACCTGCATAAAAAAAATTACGTCGTCGTCTTCCAGCAGAAGACCCGATCGCTGCCACAAGAGCTGTGCTCTGATCATCGAAAGACAACTCACCGTGGAGATCCCGCCGAAAACAAACAAAAAAACAATAGCCGGCTGGTCTTGCGTGCTGCAAAGGAAAAAGCAAGCACAAGGTGGGGCCCGCCGGCTCCTACGTGCGGATTTTCACGCTGGAAGCAGCAAACAGAATCCCGCCGAAAAAATTCACCGCGGAAGGTAAAAGTTCACCGTGGGGTCCTCCCTGCTGTGTGGATGGCTGAAGAAAAAATTGCTACTGCAGCATGGTGTTCTCGAGCCGCGTGCTGCCAAACAGCTTTGCGCATGCACTGGGCAGCGACCAGGGAAAAAGGCACGATGGAACCTAGAAGGAAATCACAGATGACGACCGCAATACAGAAACAGAAGGCGTGCTCTCGAAAAGGTAAAATATTTTTTCAGTGGAACGCAAAAACTGAACAATGGACTGTAGATTGTAGATTGATCTAAAAGAAAAAACAGTCATCTATCCCAGGGGGATAGGGGTCTATTTATAGGCAAATCCTAATACATGAAAAGACTAATTTACCCTCGGGTAAAATAAACTGACTCTAAAATAAATTCCAAAAATTACTAAAATATTCTTAGAAAAATTACCTGACTCAAATAAAAATATTCTAAACTTAAAAACTAAATATTAATATCATAAAAACGAATTAAACATAGATTGTCAGTTTTATGCCGAAACTGACAAAGCGTCCACCGTCTTCGCACCGGGTACCCGGATTGGGCCGACCCGACCCCGCAGCTTCCTCAGCCCGGCAATCGCTCGCCGCCCGTGTACCTGAGTCAAACCCAGTCAACAGACCAGTGGATCATCTGCCGCTCCTAGCCATGTACCCGGATTGGGCCAGCCCGACTCTGCGGCTCCTCTGCCCGGCCGTCGCTCACTGCCCGTGTACCTGAGTCACATGCGCCTCAGACTCGGCAGGTTTCATCTCTCCCTTCCTTTGACTTCCGTTGACAATCACTCATCACATCTGGAATATCAAAACCATATTCTTCAACATGGTTTCTCAATCTCCCCCTTGATGAGTGCATTGTCAACACCCTTTTCAGCTCATCTCCAGAACCTGCAAAACATGTGGAAACAGAAAAACAAAGACAAGAAAATAGAAGAAGGAAAATAAAAGTTTAACCCTAATGACCAAAAGCCAAACAGAAGCACGAAAAATGGTCATTATGGTTAACCATTAGATAAAGCCTCAAAAACAAGTGCAAATCTCAAAATTACCAACAAGAATAAACTCCCCCTGAAATAAATCCCAGAGAAAGCCGAAAATATATCCAAAATTTCTCCCCCCTTGTTGACAATTGGACTCATCAAGTGAGACTAAATGCACTTTAAAGATACATAAACACAAACTCCCCCTGAAATGCAGCTCCCCCTCAAAACATGCCATGAATGCAGATGGGGTGCAGGTGGAGTGTGAAAAGCATGCTTCTTAGATATGATTAACTGCAATAACAACATCTAACAGGTATAGCGAAAGATATACTGTCTAAGATACATGACATGATCAGTGCAATAGATGATATCTTAAGAAAGTCATTAGCACGCATTTTTCGATTTTTGCAAAACAAAAGCATCACCATATTTTCTAGTTGACAAGGAAAGTAAAGCATGAGATGCAAAAGCTAACTGATATCTACCAAGATAAGCATTGTCCAAAACAAAGTGCTCCAGCAAACTTGTCATCTTTATAAATTTTTCAAACTGATTCTTTTTCCTTTCATTTCTGCCAGGGGTTATTTGCATATCAAACCTTATGCTAACCGACCAAGTCAAGCCTAGGCCAGAACTAGACCATCAGAAGCTTAAGACATTGGTCTTGGCATACATTACACCGTACTAGTTCATACCAAAGTGCTATGGTAAGCAGTCCAGAACAATGCAATGCGACAAAGCAAACCCACCTGGATCTTTTCTGAGAATCATAAAAATGCGTAAATTTTTCATTTTTCTGAATTTTTATCATTTTAAGGCACGTTTTGCATATTTAAAGCATATAAATGTCCAAGTTGCATATCTGCATCTAAGTAAGGATCTAGCTACAAGGCATGTAAAAGATAGCGAAAGCATTCAGCCTACACATGCTAGTTACCAGAAGCAATGGTGATCATTTTTCAATTTTAAAGCATAAAAGCCATGCATATGACAAATATCAGATATATCATGTGAACTGAACCAGAACATGATCATCGACAAGCAATCAAAAACATATACTAGCTAGAGAAAGTAAAGCAAATTAATCATATAACAGAAGCAAGCTCAAAATGTGATAGATGATTATGCATGATATGAACGCACACAAAAAGACTCAATGAAAATAAAGAAGAAAGAAAACTGATACCAATGAAAAGCTGACTCAAAATATTCTAAAAAAGATACACAGCTCCCCAAAAAAACAATCAATAATCATGAGTGGGACCAAACGGTCCAATCCCAGGTTTAGTAAAGTGTTGAACCAGTGTCGAGCCATCTGCGCGTATGTAGGAAAGCAAAAGGAATCATATGAGTTTGGACTGAAGCGCGGATCAAAGGGCGGTCCTCTATTCTGCCTAAACACGGTCGCGAGATCCAAAACCATATACCGAACGATACGGAACTCTGCCGGAATGGAAACCACCCTCCGGAGCACGATCATAAAAACCGTCTCCTCTACCACCACCTACATGATGTGGCCTGGCATCTAGCCTCTCTCTACATCGAGGGACTCTCTGTCTACCATCCTGCTGGTAGAACTGCTCCTGCCCACCTCGAGCTCTCTCTGCTCGCTCAACCCGCTTCCTCCTGAAGCAAAACTCCTCAAGATGACCGTCTCTATGACAAAACTCACAGTGATAGGTAGTCTTCTTGGAATGTTGTTGTGGTTTAGGGTTCTTAGGCTTGGTGGTGTTGGGTGTAGCATCTTTGGTGTGAGAGGGTCCAGGTAAAGAATCAAGAGAAGTGTGAAGAGTTTTAGGCTTAGGAATCCAGATCTGCTTCTTAGGTGGAGCTTTAGGTTGTTCTTGAATCACTCCATCCTTGGGCTGACTATCCTTAAAGGACTCAGTGGAGGGAGTCTTGGGATATCTCTATTCGGGAGTCATCTTACTCCACTCCACTGCACGGCTAATGGCACTCTCAAAATCAGCCTTGGTATATGTGTACCCTACCACAAAACCATCCTGTCTCTTGAACTGCTGGATCATCATGACGAGCTGTGGCTCTCTAGCACTAATCCAACTCAGGATTGAACGGAGGTAAAATTCTCGTTCTGATAATCAGCTAGCTCCTCTCTCAAAGAAGCTAACACCTCCACCCGAGACAAGCATATCTCACACTCTTAATCAGCTTCGACAGACTTCTCAGCTTTTAGCTTGATCAACTCCATTCTAATGGACAGGAAGTTCTCACAAACAGTGGATGGAACTGACAAGGTCTGAAGCTCTAGCTTAGTCTGCTCCAACTCAGCTCTCACTTCATCTAACTCGCTCAACTGCTCATCACTCTTGGCTCTCAGCTCAGCTATACTAGCTGAATGGGAATGGGCAGTCTACACAAGGTGCGACAACGGTGGCATGAGCATCTTTTAGCTCCCGCTGAGCGCTCTCAAGCTCAGTGGCCAATGCGTCCTCTCTCATCTACTCTCTCTGTGTACCTGGACTTAAGAGTCGTCAGGTCACACAGCAGCACCTCATAGTTAGGGCAGTCTTCACTATCACCCAAGCAAGGGGAAGAAGACAGACTCTCAATCTTGGCATTTGCCGTGGCAAGCTCACTCTCAATCTCATCTATCCTCTTCTTAGCCCCTCTAAGCAGTTTCTCCCTATACTTCAACTCCTGACTGTTCTGTTCTAGTAAATTAGCAACTTCTTATTCATAGGAAGATGCATTCTCGTCGTCATCGGAGTCGTCGGAGGAGTCCTTCTATTTCTTCTCCCTAAGAGCCATTGAGCAGAAGCTCTTGTGGAGTCTTCGGCTGTGACGTGAGCGACTCTTCGGCTTGTCCCCGAAGCCATGAACAGAGGCCCGCCGGATTGTCCCTGTCCTTCCCCTTCCTGATCATGATATCCTCATCACTTGAACTTGAAGATGATGAGGAAGACGAGGATCTCTTGGAGTATCTTTTCTCCATCTCGGCAAAGAAGGTCTCGTCTCGCTTCTTATTCTTACACCTGTAATCCTTTAGAGCCTTTCGAAAGAATCTTGTCTTGGGCTTTCCCTTTGTGGAGTTGTCGTGCTTGCCGGAGTTGTAGGAGTTGCCGCCGGTTCCCTTCTTGTAATTTTTCTGCTTGGGACAGTCGGCGATAAAATGACCTGGATCACCACACTCAAAGCATCCGGATTTAGTGCCGTGTCTCTTAAACATTCACTTATCATAAACACGTCGCACCCGGTTGTTAAACAAGCATAGATCATCATCTCCTAGAGTATCAAGTTGTTCCTCGGAAATAGACATCAAGGAAAAGGCAGTACAACTCATGGCACTAGGATCAGCCGACGGTGTCGCAAGCGCCAGAGTCTTTGAGCCAGAATCAGTGAGATTTGATCTCAACTGGATATCGACCTCTGAGGCCTTGAGCTTACTAAAAAGCTCTGCGATGGTCAAGGTATCATATGATGTGCTCTCAACAATAGAGGATACCTTGATCTCCTAGATCTTAGGGTCCAAGGTATGGAGTACATTAAGCGCCTGTTCATGATCCGAGACCAGCTGATCACCCTTGGCCTTGTTAACACGAAGCTTGTTAATGATTGATTGAAAACGACCAAATAAGGCCTCAACAGTCTCATCCGGCTTTGTGAGAAATTTTCATACTCACGCCGGTAGGTCTGATATAGTCTATCCTTGACCTTAGCTGTCCCTCATGGTGTGCCTGGAGGGTAGCCCAGATCTCACGAGCAGTGGTGAGATGGCTAACACGCTCAAACTCACTAGGACCTAGACCAGAAAATAAATTTTCACCGCCTTACTATTATTTTGATGCTGGGTAATTACATCAGCAGCAGTATCCGCAGCAATAGTCGTTATGGTGAAATTAGGATGAACACAAATCTCCCATATGTCCGAGCTCTGGCTCATAAGGTATGCTCGCATGCGAATCTTCCAATAAGTGTAGCCAAAGCTTCTAGGGATGGGATTTTACAGAAGACGTCATGGTCACTACCTAGGTTTAGAATCGGTTAAGATATTAGAAAAACCTAACCTCGCTCTGATACCACTTGTAGGACCAAAAATAGCGACCAAAGGGGGGTGAATGGGCGCCTAAAAATTTTGTTAAACTATATTTTAATCCTTCCACCCAAAAGAACTTAACTAGTCAGATAATATTTGCAAAGCAAATTTCAGGAATTAAAGTTGTCTAGCTTAAAAATGACCGGTGACCTAATTAAAATGATATTAAAAATAATCTAAATAAAATTAATGCTGTAAATAAAAACACCTAGAAAACAGTCACGAAATATTTATATTTCAGTCTAGAAATAAAATACTAATCAATAAATAAAAGCATGAATCACTAAAGATTAATTCAGAATTAAACCGAAAATATTTCAGGTAGAAACTAAAATAAGAATATAATTGCGATTAATAATTTTTTTTCATTTTATATGAGCTGAGTAAACAAATAAAAATAATACTACACAACTAATAAAAAATTTAACAGATTAAAATAACAATGAAATTTCGAAATAAATTTTCAGCTAATTTGTTAATAGATGATTATCTAAAATTTGATCTCCCTAAAAATAGTAGATTAAAACTACCTAAAAAGAAGTTTACCTGCATAAAAAAAATTACGTCATCGTCTTCCAGCAGAAGACCCGATCGCTGCGACAAGAGCTATGCTCTGATCGCCGAAAGACAACTCACCGTGGAGATCCCGCCAAAAACAAACAAAAAAACAATAGCCGGCTGGTCTTGCGTGCTGCAAAGGAAAAAGCAAGCACAAGGTGGGGCCCGCCGGCTCCTACGTGCGGATTTTCACGCCGGAAGCAGCAAACAGAATCCCATCGAAAAAAATTCGCCGCGGAAGGTAAAAGTTCACCGTGGGGTCCTCCCTGCCGTGTGGATGGCTGAAGAAAAAATTGCTACTGCAGCATGGTGTTCTCGAGCCGCGCGCTGCCAAACAGCTTTGCGCATGCACTGCGCAGCGACCAGGGAAAAAGGCACGAAGAAACCTAGAAGGAAATCACAGATGACGACCGCAATACAGAAACAGAAGGCGTGCTCTCGAAAAAGGAAAAATATTTTTTCGGTGGAACGCAAAAACTGAACAATGGACTGTAGATTGTAGATTGATCTAAAAGAAAAACAGTCATCTATCCCCAGGGGGATAGGGGTCTATTTATAGGCAAATCCTAATACATGAAAAGACTAATTTACCCTCGGGTAAAATAAACTACTCTAAAATAAATTCCGAAAATTACTAAAATATTCTTAGAAAATTACCTGACTCAAATAAAATATTCTACACTTAAAAACTAAATTTTAATATCCTAAAACGAATTAAACATAGATTGTCAGTTTTATGCCGAAACTAACAAAGCGTCCACCGTCTTCGCACCGGGTACCCGGATTGGGCCGACCCGACCCCGCAACTTCCTCAGCCCGGCAATCGCTTGCCGCCCGTGTACCTGAGTCAAACCCAGTCAACAGACCAGTGGATCATCTACCACTCCTAGCCATGTACCCGGATTGGGCCAGCCCGACTCCGCGGCTCCTCTGCCCGGCCATCGCTCACTGCCCGTGTACCTGAGTCACATGCGCCTCAGACTCGGTAGGTTTTCATCTCTCCCTTCCTTTGACTTTCGTTGACAATCACTCATCACATCTGGAATATCAAAACCATATCTTCAACATGGTTTCTCAGCTACTGTTGGGGGGAAATACTTCATCCCCGGTTCCATTAAGATTAAAGGAAAGGACAATTTATGTAGCTTTAGGACAGAAGCTTGCCCCAAAGTTGATTAAGTTCCGAGCCGAAGGGTCCTCCGAACCCCAGTTCGGAGGTATCGTGCGAAGACTTTGTCTCTACAGTGGGAAACAACAAGACTGACGAGGCGTTTGGCCTTAATATCTTCTTCGAATACATTTTACTATTTTAGCCCTATTCGGGGTACCAAATAGTTTGAACTACGTCAGTTGTAATTGAGGGGTAAAAAGTCTTTTCCTTAGAGTTTTACCTATAAATACCGCCTTCTCACTCTGTAATGGCATCGAATACTTAGATATTCAATACACACTTCGAACTACTTTGAGCTATTATCCTATTCAGAGGCTTGAGATAGTTCACTTCGCAAACTCATTGTTTATTAGTTCTTAATCTTAGAGAACCTGTTAGCATAGCTTTTACGCCAACACCTCTCATGTGCTTAATTCTTTTTGTGCTTTCATTTGCAAAATCTTGAGAGTAGGGAGAGTTTTGGAGCTGATTTCTTTGAGTCATTTGGATCTTTTCATTGCCTTTTAGCTGAACCTTCATATGAGCTTTGGATGTGGCATAGGAGACTAGGGCACATGAGCTTTGATCTTCTTGCGAGATTGAGTGCCCTAGGACTCATCCTAGGATTGCCCAAGCTCAAATTTGAGAAGAACCTAGTTTGTGCTCCATGTCGTATTGGGAAAAATAGTTGCCGCCTCGCATTCCCCAATAAAATTTGTAATGATTGAGCGACCTGTTGAGCTTTCACATGGATAGTGTTGGTCCATCTCGGGTTAGCTCATTAAGCGAAAAGTGGTACATTCTTTTTTGTTGATGACGACTACTCTCGTTACTCTTGGGTTTTTGTTTCTTGTAAGCAAGGATGAAGTGTTCATACACTTTCAGAGCTTATCATTGAGTCTATTCAATGAACTCCCCGGTGTAATGAAAGCTATTCGAAGCGACAATGGCACTGAGTTCAAGAATAGCTGTTTTGCAGAATTTTGCCTTGAACATGGAATTGAAGATCAGTTTTCTGCACCTATAGTCCCTCAAAAAAATGGTGTGGTTGAGAGGAAAAATCGCACACTTGTGGAGATGGCTAGGACAATGCTCAATGAGCATAGGACTCCTAGAAAATTTTGGGCTGAAGCCATGAGTACAGCAAGCTACATCTCAAATAGGATCTTTTTGCGCTCGTTGTTGAATGTGACTTCTTATGAACTTCATTATAGGAGGAAGCCCAAGGTCACTCACTTCAGAGTGTTTGGATGCCGATGCTTCATCCTAAAGCGAGGTAATATGGATAAATTTGAATCACGCACATCTGATGGATCTTTTTGGACTACTCTTTGCATGGTCACTCTTATCGTGTTTTCAATCTTGAATCTAACACTATAGTTGAATTTTTGATGTGTATTTTGATGAGACTTCTCCATGTGTTAGTTCTTGTTGGGGGAAATACTTCATCCCTAGGATCTTCAAGATCAAGAGACAAAACAACTCATGTCGTTCTAAGACAGAAGCTTGTCCCCCAAGTTGATGAAGTTTCTAAGCCGAAGCATTTTCCGAACCCAGTTCGAAGATATCCTCTGAAGGCTCCGTCTCTATGGTGGGAAACAACAAGACTGACGGGATGTCTGCCTTATCTATCCTCTTCAGACATATTTTACTATTTTATCCCTATTCGGGGTACCAAATAGTTTCCACTATGTCGGTTGTAGTTGAGGGGTAAAAAGGTGTTTTCCTTAGAGTTTTTACCTATAAATACCACCTTTCTCACCCTATAATAGGGATCGAATACTCAAATATTAAATACACAACTTCGAACTACTTCGAGCTATTATCCTATTCGGAGGCTTGAGATAATTCGCTTCACAAACTCCTTGTTTGTTAGTACTTAATCTTAGAGAACCTGTTAGCGTATCTTTTATGCCAACAGTTGGCGCCGTCCGTGGGGAACTTAGTTTTAAAAGCTAGTTCTCCACCGCTGACTGCACTTCGAAGAGCACTTGCGGAGGGAGCTTTGGAGTCTCAAGATTCCGCGCACCCTTCGGTAAGGGGCTTCCTAGTGTAGCTCGAAGGCCTCTTCTCGCCTTCCCAAATCATTCGAAGTCTTTGGTCTTCGGACCTTAACTTCGTTAGCCAGCCTCAAGTGTAGTCTAGCCACCGATCCTCCTAAAGGTCCCCTCGGACCACGGTGCAGGACCCTCAGTCATTCCACCAACTCCCGAAGTGGTCATTAGAGCTGGAGCACCTAGAGGTCCCCAAGACCTGGAGATCCCCAGTTCCAAAGACCCAGAGATCCCCTCTAGAGGAGATGAAGACATTCCTGAGGACGCGGCTACCCAGGTAGCGCAGCTTCAGGAGGAAGTAGCAAGGTGGAGGCAAGAGGTTGTAGATAGACTTCGCCCTCAAGCCTTCACTCTTGCTCTAGAGGTGCCTCAAGACGATGGTCCTGGTATTATCCCGAAGCTCTTCGAGTCCCGGAGGAAGCAGAGAATGCATCCTTCGACGATGAGTCTCCACTACATCTGGACTTGCAGAAAGTGCCCTTCGACCCCAGGTTCAAGGCCTCGAAGTTGCACAAATACTCCAGTGGGTCCGACCCCGGAGAGTTCTCTCGTTCGTATGCCTTGGCAATAGAAGCCACGGAGGGGTGCAGAACACAATGGCGAATTGCTTCCCCCTCACGCTAGAAGGTGTGACTCTCCGATGGTTCTGGTCTCTAAAGCCAGGTCGATCAAGTCATGGGAGCAACTGAAGAAGAAGTTTGTGAGTAACTTCAAGGGTACGTTCGTAGCCCCAATGTCAACCGGAAGTTTGTTCTAGGTGAAGCAACAAGCAGGGGAGACCCTTTGGGAGTATTTACACACTTAGCCCACACCAAGTCTCAGATTAAAGGCTTGTCTACCTCTTCGGTAGTGGATGCGGCACGCGAAGGGGTGTTGAACCCAAACCTCCTCAGTCAATTTCACCGGAAGCCAGTGTCGTCGGTAGCACAACTGATGGCATACTTCAAACAGTATGTCAAGACAGAGGAAGGATGGCTCTAAAGAATTGTGGGTGCTTGCACAAGTCCTTCGAGAAGCGAAGACAGAGCCAGAAGTCCCGACTCCTCTGCAAGCCCCCCTCGATAATCGCTTCAATGATCATAGGTGGGAAAGAAACATTTCCGCTCCGAGTTATTAAATATTGCACCCTCTGCCCCGATGATGCCTTTCAACATTCAACATGCACAAGATAACAGGCGGAGTACCTCGAAGTCCCAGAAAGAACGGCAGGCAGGTGCCAAACCTTCTTTTTGTGTGCATGGCGAAAATAGAAGCCATGACACGAAAGATTGCAAGTATGTATTGATCCTTCGAGGCAAGTACTTAGGACGAAGCTCAGGGCGAGGTACTATGGATCGAGCCCTCCAGCAGTGTGTTCGGAGGCTATGTAGGCCGTGGTTCAGGCTAGCAACCCTGAAGCACCAATGCAACTCCCGATAACCAACATTATGCCACCACCGAAGCAGGAGGATCCCCAAGATCGTGCCAAGCGAGTGGTACTGCCCATCTCCAGAGGGGAGACTGTAACACCCCACATTTTCAAAGGAATAAAAATATTAATTAATTCAATTTCCTGGTTTTTATTATTTTGAAAATACCTTTAAATACCCTTCTATACCATTTTGAACTACAAATAGAGCTAATGACCAAACCAGGAGCTTAAATTTTTGTATAAACTCCCAAGGCCAAAATATATTTTTGAGAATTTTTATATATTTTAACAAGTTTGGAAGTAGCCTAAGATTTTAATCTATTTTTGGAATTATATTTATTCAGAAATGTTTTGAAACAGTAATGGGCCTCCCTCCTCCCTTTCTCTCTCTCCCGGCCGGCCCAGCCGTCACCTCACCCGCCTATGGCTGACAGCCCGACCCCACCTGTCGGCACCCGGTCGCCCAACCCCCACCCTCGGCCGAGATTGACCCACCGTCAGCCTCTCCACTCACCCGCTCGCGCCCACTACCCAGTGGCCCCTGCTTGTCAGGTCCTTCGTCCCCGTGAGATCCACCCCCAAATCGCCCCCCCCCCCTCGCCGGCCGACGCCATTACTCGCCTCGGATCCCTTGCCCCCGACCCCCCTCCCCTCGAATTAAGCCCGGCAATCAAACCCCCGCGCTCCGGTGATCGTTCCCCCCATTAAACCCGACCGATTCACGTCCAGGTCGATGGATCGAACTCAAACCCGAGCTCGTCAGCATTTAAACACGTTTATTCCCGGCCACCGTAGATTACGCCCTCTCTGCCCCCACCGAGGCCCTATTTAAATCCCTGGCCGTTCCGCATTGCACCCCTACGCTCACCACGGTGCGAGAACAAACAGAGCACTTGCATCCGCGTTTTAGCGCACCACCACCGCCCTCGCTCCAGCCGTCACTCGCCGTCACCGGAGTCCCCCTCCGTCCTCGCCGGACCGCACCGCTGCGACCGCATGGACCTCACCGACCCCAACCACACTCCGTCATCGATGAAGCCCGCGGATCGCCGTCGCCCGCCGAGGACCCAAACGCCTTCACTGCCTCCGCTCGTCGCTGGCCCTCGCTCCGTCGACCTTTCTTCACCGCAAGGGTACCCTCGTGATCCCCGCAATGTCCTCTTTCAGTTTTAGGCCTTAGCTTCGACCGCCATCACTCGACGTGGCCCCTGGCCGCTCGCCGTCGTCGGAGAAGACGACCGGCATGGGCTGAGTACCCGTGCCGGTCGGATTCACGCGCAACCGTGAGATCTGGATCCGACGGTGACAATTAATTCCAGCGTGCGATTAATCAGAACCCGTTAGATCTCGGCGAAGGGGTACGTTTTAATCTCGTGCGTCCGTTAGTATTTAAACCCGCGCTCGATCTCGTGCGTCCACGTGGTACCCTTTCGCGCGTTTTAATCCTGGCCGTCCGTTATCACTTAAGCGCCCTGCCTCACCCTCGCGCGTTGGATCTGGATCCAACGGTCCAGATTGGGCCGGACCACGCGCACAGTGCGCGGGTTCACCGTGGGCCTGGCTCACCGTGACTCGAGGGGATTTAAATTTAGAAATAAATTCCAGAAACTGTTTAAAACTTGTAAAATTCATATCTGGCGCATTTGAACTCTAAAAATTGTCATTTCAATTTCAGAAAATTTGTAAAATTATTCTCTACATGTTCATGCAATAAAACAGTAGGTTTACCTTGGACTTTTCATGTTTACTTAAATAGGTATTCAAATGCCCTTAGGGTAAAATATAAATTCAAATATTTAAACTTCAGTAAAGTTTATTATTTATCCTTTCTGTATCATATACTGAAAACCACTAAATTGGACATGAACTTTTCATTTTAAAATTATTAGGAAACTTAAAATGAGGACTAATCACTTTTAAAACCCTTTTAAAAGAAGGACACCCTTTCATTATAATTTCTTCTAAAATTATTTATAAACTAAATTTCAGAAACTTTACAACTTGATTTCCTTTAAATTAAACCAATTTAAACCTAGGTGCCTATTGTGTGGTTTTTGTATTGTTTAAATTGAATGTTGTATTTATTTTATTTTACTTTATTCATAACGAGAAGACTACGACACCACCGAGGAGCGGAGTACTTTCCCGAAGTTCCTCCCTCCCCATTCGCTGAACAAGGCAAGTCACCAAACCACATTTTTGAGAATATTGAACCCATGTTTTATTAAACTATCGCTAAAACACATAGATTATACATGCATTAGTCAAATGAAACCTTTACAATATATTTATTTAGGATCCCCCGACCTTGATGTGCAACCCAAGCCATGCTATCTCGCCTAACCTCCTTGTCACCTTATGATTAATGTTATGCTAGTGTCCAATGTATTGACACGATCGCTATAGGATAAAATGAGTCGTAGCACATGGTTCTACTATATGATCCCCATTGTTTCTTATCCTGGAATTCTGTTGGTGATGAGTTATGGTTGAGTGTATGCATGGTGGGTTCCGGGTGCAAGCTAGGGCATTGGTCGGTAGCACCCGGGGCACTATAAGGACCGGTCTGCGGGATCCGTTGCAATACAATTCCGTACTAACCACAAGTCTAATGGGTATGTCCTAACTAAGGTATGTTGTGTTCCAAACCGAGGCCACCATTTGGAGATGGGTCAAGCAACACCTGCGGGTGGCTTGTACCAATGTGGCGCAAAAGGGGGTGCGACGTTAGCCGGATGCGGCCCGGCGCGCCGGCGAAACCTAGAGCGGGTGGTTATCGCGTGGAGCATTTCATGCTGAAGTTTTGGCACGAGTTCCCGTGGTATGGGTCATCTCGTTTGGGATGAGTGCGTGCCTTGTGGGTACAGTAGTACATCTCTGATCAGAGTCTTAAATCTTTCGAAAAAGCCGAGCCCACGGTCAAGGGCGGTTGCGTGACATCCCACAGTTAGATTACTTTGAATATGTAGTGCATGATGGTTTTGACATGTAAGGACTGTTGTGCGAGGAGGTAAAACGTACTCCTCGAGTTAGATGATGTTGTGATGCTCATGTTTACTTTTCCGCATGATTAAATTGACTACACTAAATGCATAACTGAAAATTACTTTTCCGCAATGTTAGCCATTACCCGTCCTTGTTTATTATCCCTGCATTATTACTTGCATTTGCGGGTGGCTTGTTGAGTACTTTTTGTACTCATACCCGTTGGACCCCACAGGGATGCCTACTATGAAGACGGTCTGGAGTAGCGACCCAGTCAAGAAGAAAGATTCTGAAGAAGGCATTCGTCATGCTTTTAATTATTTTTATCGTTTTTATTAAACTCTGATGTAATAAAATGGTCTGCGCACCATGAATACTGTCGTATGTACGTGTCGCATGATGAACCTCTTGTATTATTGTTTTTCTATGGAAATTCAATATGTCTCGATTTTGGTAAATCGAGGCGCCACAAGATGGTATCAGAGCTGACTTGACTGTAGGAAGCCAACAGACCTGCCTAGCCATTAGCTGCCAGAAAATTATTTCTCGAAACATACTTTATAAACTTTGTTCCACCCCTCACTTTTTCTTCAACTTGCTGTTTTGTCGATGCCTGTCTACCAAGTCCACAGTTACTGCCGCCACTTCAAGGGCTTCGTCCGGGAGCTCCGGATGATGCTCACCTTCCTCGGGTTCCTCTTCAAGCCCGAATTCCAAGGAGTGTACTTGAGGAGTTTGCCGGACCCTGCGACGTCTCCCTCACCGTCCACGGCTCCGGAGAGCATCTGCCATCCTACACACCGCACTTGGAGGCCCGCGTTCGACGTCGCGTGCCAACGAGTCGCTCTCCAGGCCCTTATGGAGTTAAGGATGATCTACGATGATCGTCTTCAGAACTCGTCTTTACGGCTTGTGCCGAAACGCACTCCCCGGCGCCTACCATAGCATCTACCTCGGAGTTCACTCCGTGCGTGATCCGGGTCATGGCCCAGCCAGTCGCGTCTTCTACAAGCGATGGACGACCTCCATACTGAGGCAGTGCACGACGCCGATGAGCACCATGAGGCGGTTGAGTTTTCTTCGTGAAGAGATGAAGAACTTGATCCAGCAGAATGGCGAGCTGCAGCGCAAGATCTGCAGCTGCAGAAGGACATCGCCGAGATGGTTCCTCTCCTTCCTAGGAAGAGGAAACCCATCCACGAGCCCGTCCCCCGCCCCAAGCGATCCCACCCACCCCTCCACCGCCGGACCATCTACCGCCACCAGTCCCGCACCGCGCCCCGGCCTCGTCTCCGACCCCCTCATCGAGAATTTTATCGAACCACCATCCCTCTGGAGCCGTGTACCCGTTGTTCCGAGAGCACGGAGACAGCCTCGGTGGTTGATTAGGCGTTAGGAGTCGCTATCTTAAATAAAACAAAATTTTGTATGTGGTGCTAATCCACAACGAGTGTGTTGTGGATAGAATTAAAAGCTTGATTGTAATGACCAATTTTTTACCACCTTTATAATATGCCGAGCCTTATGCGGTATTTTTTTGATTGTATTATTGTTCCATCTTCTTTTTGCCTTATAATGTCGTAATTCAGAACATGGCCGACCACTAGAACACCGGCTCCAACAACGGAGAAGGAGGAAGCCGCGACGCACGCGAGGGTTGTACCCAACTGGGGTGCAACTGGCCCACGTCAGTCTGGTCGCCATTCGCCAACCACCCCACTTTGGCGGAGATGATGGCGAATTAGAACTAGCTGATCACCACCCTCCTCACCCAGATGCAGCACCAACAGACTCAGTTGGACCGTCTGCAGAATGGGAAGTCACCCCTCGCGCACTAGCAACCGCACCCGCTCCCGAACTCTCGGATTTTCTGTGCGTGCGCCCGCCCATCTTATCAAGCACCAACAACCCAATGTAGGCCGGAGATTGGCTCCGCACCATTGGAAGAAGTTTGACCTCCTCCCCTGCACTGACCGGGAGCGAGTGGCCTTCGCCACTCACCAGCTCCAGGGTCCCGCAGCTGAATGGTGGGACAACTATCGTGAGTCCCAGCCGGAGGACCACGTGTGACATGAGCGGAGTTCACCATCGCCTTCCGTGCCACCCACGTCCCCGCCGGTGTCATCGCAGTGAAGCAGCAGGAGTTCCACGACCTGCAGCGAGGCAGTCGGACTGTCATGGAGTACCTCCACAAGTTCAACCGCCTCGCCCGTACGCACCGGAAGAATGCGCACTGACGCCCTCCACCAGGCCAACTTCCTTCGGGGACTCAAGGATGAGCTGTCCATCCAGCTCGTCGCCACCGACTACACCGACTTCCAATGGCTAGTCAATAAAGAGCTCATCCAAGAGACTGAGCAAACAGTTGGACCTCAAGAAGAGGAAGATGATCGCCTTCAAGCATCAGCAGGCGAATTCCCAAGGCCCCGATTCGTTCCTCCGCCACCAGCGCCCACCTACCATCCTCGGCCCGCCTTCATGCCACCTCACGCCGCCATGGATCCAACGCTGGGCATCCTCGCCCCGCTCCACCAGCTCCGGCCGCTCAGCTGACGCCAGCCGGCAAGGCCCCGATCTTGAAGGATCGCCAAGGGAGGCCGTCATTTGCTTCAACTGCCGTAAGGAGGGCACTACTCGCACCATGTCCTCACCCCAAGTAGCCCCAAGGCGCGGCACCCTACCAGGTGGTGCGTGCCCGCGTCAACCACATCAACGCGAGGATGCTCAGGAGGCTCCTGAAGTCGTGCTACGTTTACTGGAATTCCGTACCAGCCATAATTTATTTGAGTCTGAGCAACACACTCCTTGTCTCAGAAGATTTGTGAAAATCAACGAATTGGACATACTCCCTCTGTCCGTCCCCATGGTGATTGCCACTCCAGGCAATACGAACCTTAGCCCGGCTTATACAACCCCAAGGTTCAGATAGAGATCCAAGGAGTAGTTATTCCGGGCCGAGCCAGTCCTCATAAAATGCACCAGACTCGACCTCATCCTAGGAATGGATTGGCTGATGAACACAAGGGAGGATTGACTGTGCAACAAGTCCGTCACAGTTGACCAACCCTAATGGCGAAGCCGTCACCTTTCGGCCATGACCAGTCGCAAACACTCTAAGCGTCCCTCCACTCGCTAGCCCTTGAAGAGATACCATAGTCAAGGAGTTTATGGACGTCTTCCCCGAAGGACTACCAGGAATTGCTCCAAGCGGGACATCGAATTCAGAACTCGAACTTGTCCCCGGGACCCACTCCATCCTCCAGCGCCCATACCTGGATGGCCGCTATAACTAGCCGAAGTTCAAGAGCAACATCGAAGACCTAGAGCAGAAAGGGTACATTCGACCGAGTACCTCACCCTGGGGTGCACCGGTCATCTTTCCCATGACAAGAATGACAAGACCAAGAGGATGTGGCGTGGACTATAGAGCCCTGAACGACGTAACCATCAAGAACAAGTACCCATTGCCTCGGATCGACGACCTGTTCGATCAACTGAAAGGATCCTCGGTATTTTCCAGATTGACCTCAGGTCAGGTTAGCACCAATTGAGATTAGAGAAGAGGACATACCCAAGACTTTGCCTTCACCTCCCGCTATGGACTCTATTAGTATACAGTGATGTCGTTCGACTCACGAATGCCCTGCTTTTTCATGAACATGATGAACAATGTATTCATTGAGTTCTTGGATAAGTTCATCGTGGTATTCATCGACGATATCCTCGTTTACTCCCAAGACTAAGGAAGACATGAGACTCACCTCCGTCTGACCGTCGGAAAGCTAAGGGAGCAGCAACTGTACGCCAAGTACAGCAAATGCGAATTTTGGTCGTCTGAGGTGAAGTTCCTTGGCCATGTTTATCTGCCGAGGAATAGCATGGACCCAACCACCGTTGAAGCAGTGACCAACTGGCTGCAGCCCACGACCGTGACTGGATTCGGAGTTTTCTCGGATTGGCCGATACTACCACCGGTTCATCGAGAATTTTTCGAAGATCGCCAAACCTATGACCAGGCTGTTGCAGAAGGAAGTAAAGTTTGAATGGACCCCCGATTGCGAAGAAAGCTTCCAGGCTCTCAAAAAGAAGCTCGTGCCAGCCCCTATTCTGACTCTGCCAGACATCCGGAATGACTTCCACGTCTACTGTGATGCCTCTCGTCAAGGATTGGGATGTGTCTTAATGCAAGAAGGGAAGGTGATATCCTACGCCTCCAGACAGCTAAGGCCCGCACGAGATGAACTACCCGACCCACGACCTGGAGTTAGCAGCCGTGGTTCATGCCTTGAAGATATGGAGACATTACCTTGTGGGGAATCGGTTGTGTGATCTTCACCGACCATAAGAGCCTCAAGTATATATTCACCCAACCAGATCTGAACCTTAGCAAAGAAGATGGTTGGAACTGATTAAGGATTATGACTTGGGCATCCATTATCATCCAGGCAGGCGAATGTGGTGGCAGATGCCCTTAGTCGAAAAGGGTACTGCAATGCCATCATGATTCAGGACCAAGCTCCTTTACTTTACAAGGAGATGGAAAGGCCTGAATTTGGGGATCACCACCCAGTCGTACCTCGCTGCCTTGGAGTCTCGGCCTGTCTTGATAGACCAGATCCGAGAAAGAAGAAGGAAGACCGAACATCTTGGAGATCCACAGAACATGCGGAAGGGTAAAGCCCCCGGATTCTCCGAGGACGAGCATGGGTACCGTCTTGTTCGGAAACCGGATATGTGTACCCGACCAACCTGAGTTGAAGACTCTCATCCTTCAAGAAGCCCACGATACTCTATATTCCATTCATCCCGGGAGTACTAAGATGTATCGAGACCTGAAGGAAAAAATATTGGTGGGTCAGCATGAAGAGAGAAATAGCTAAGTATGTGGCCAAGTGCGACACATGCCGGCGAGTCAAGGCAGAGCATCAGAGACTGCCGGACTTCTTCAACCCCTCAAGGTCCCTGAATGGAAGTGGGAAGAGATGGAATGGACTTCATCACGGGACTGCCCAGGACCCAAGCTAGTCATGATTCTATCTAGGTGATCGTTGACCGACTCACCAAGGTAGCTCACTCATCCTGGTCAAGACAACTCACACTGTCGCCAAGGTTGGCCGAGTTGTATATGACCCGGATCGTGGTGCTTTCACGGAGTTCCTAAGAAGATTGTATCTGACCGCGGGAGTCAGTTTACCTCCCAGTTTTGGAAGAACCTTCAAGAGGAACTCAGAACCCGGCTGAACTTTAGCACCGCCTATCATCCACAGACCGAAAGGGTCAATCAGATATTGGAAGATATGCTTAGAGCTTGCGCTCTAGACTTTGGCGGAATGTGGGACAAGAACTTGCCGTATGCGGAGTTCTCCTACAACAACAGCTATCAAGGCAGCCTGCAAATGTCCCGTTCGAAGCGCTCTACGGACGTAAGTGCAGAACGCCGTTGCTCTGGGATCAAACCGGAGAATCACAACTGTTTGGGACAGATATATTGAGAGAAGCCGAAGAGAAGGTCAAGATCATAAGAGACCGGTTAAAGATAGCCCAGTCCCGACAGAAGAGCTACGCTGATAACCGTCGAAGAGACCTAACCTATGAGGAGGGCGATTATGTCTATCTCCGAGTCACTCCCCTCCGAGGCACTCAGAGGTTCAACATGAAAGGCAAGCTAGCACCCCGCTACGTCGGACCTTTTTAGATCCTCCGACGACAGGGAGAAGTGGCATATCAACTTGAACTGCCTCTATCCTTGGCAGGAGTTCACGATGTGATTCCATGTCTCTCAGCTGATGAAGTGCCTCTGTGTAACCACCGAGCAAGCCGACCTTCAGCAGCTCAACGTCCAAGAAGACTTGACTTACATCGAGAAACCCATCAAGATCTTGGAAACCAAATAAAGAGTAACCAGGAGTCGTGTAGTTCGCTTCTGCAAGGTTCAGTGGGACAACCACCCCGCCGAGGAAGCTACATGGGAAAAGGAAGACGAACTGAAAGCCCAATACCCCGAGTTATTCGAGTGACATTCCAATCTCGAGGACGAGATTCTTTGTAAGGGGGATAGGTTTGTAACACCCCAAATTTTCAAAGGAATAAACATATTAATTAATTCAATTCCTGGATTTTATTATTTTGAAAATACCTTTAAATACCCTTCTATACCATTTTGAACTACAACATAGAGCTAATGACCAAACCAGGAGCTTAAAATTTTTGTATAAACTCCCAAGGCCAAAATATATTTTTGAGAATTTTTATAAATTTTTACCAAGCTTGGAAGTAGCCCTAAGATTTTAATCTATTTTCTAGAATTATTTTTATTCAGAAATGTTTTGAAACAGTAACGGGCCTCCCTCCTCCCTTTCTCTCTCTCCCGGTCGGCCCAGCCCGTCACCTCGCCCGCCTCTGGCTGACAGCCCGACCCCACCTGTCGGCGCCGATCGCCCCCCCTCGCGCCCGAGCCCAACCCCACCCGTCAGCCTCTCCACTCACCCGCTCGCGCCCACTGCCCGGTGGCCCCCGCTTGTCAGGTCCTTCGTCCCCGTGAGATCCACCCCCAAATCGCCCCCCCCTCACCGGCCGACGTCATTACTCGCCTCGGATCCCTTGCCCCCGACCCCCTCCCCTCGAATTAAGCCCGGCAATCAAACCCCCGCGCTCTAGTGACCGTTTCCCCCCATTAACCCCGACTGATTCGCGTCCAGGTTCGATGGATCGAACTCAACCCGAGCTCGTCGGCGTTTAAACGCGTTTTATTCCCGGCCACCGTAGAATACGCCCTCTCTGCCCCCACCGATGGCCCTATTTAAATCCCCTGGTCGTCCACATTGCACCCCTACGCTCACACGCTGCGAGAACAAACAGAGCACTTGCATTCCACGTTTTAGCGCACCACCGCCGCCCTTCCTCCAACTGTCGCTCGCTGTTGCTGGAGTCCCCCTCCGTCCTCGCCGACTGCACCGCTGCGACCGCACGGACCTCACCGATCCCGACCACCACTCTGTCGTCGATGAAGCCTGCCGGATCGCCGTCGCCGCCGAGGACCCGAACGCCTTCACCGCCTCCGCTGGTCGCCGGCCTCGCTCCGTCGACCTTTCTTCACCGCAAGGGTACCCTCGTGATCCCCGCAATGTCCTCTTTCAGTTTTAGGCCTTAGCTTCGACCGCCATCGCTCGCCGTGGCCCCTGGCCCGCTCGCCGTTGCCGGAGAAGACGACCGGCATGGGCTGAGTACCCGTGCTGTGTCAGATTCACGCGCAACCGTGCGATCTGGATCCGACAGTGACGATTAATTCCCGCGTGCGATTTAATCAGACCCATTAGATCTCAGCGAAGGGGTACGTTTTAATCTCGTGCGTCCGTTAGTATTTAAAACCCGCGCTCGATCTCGTGCGTCCACGTGGTACCCTTTCGCGCGTTTTAATCCTGGCCGTCCGTTATCACTTAAGCGCCCCGCCTCGCCCTCGCGCGTTGGATCTAGATCCAACGGTCCAGATTGGGCCAGACCACACGCACAGTGCGCGGGTTCACCGTGGGCCTGGCTCACCGTGGACTCGAGGGATTTAAATTTAGAAATAAATTCCAGAAACTGTTTAAAACTTGTAAAATTAATATCTGGCGCATTTGAACTCTAAAAATTGTCATTTCAATTTCAGAAAATTTGTAAAATTATTCTCTACATGTTCATGCAATAAAAACAGTTGGTTTACCTTGGACTTTTCATGTTTACTTAAATAGCTATTCAAATGCCCTTAGGGTAAAAATATAAATTCAAATATTTAAACTTCAGTAAAGTTTATATTTATTCCTTTCTGTTCATATACTGAAAACCACTAAATAGGACATGAACTTTTCATTTTAAATTATTAGGAAACCTAAAATGAGAATAATCACTTTTAAAACCCTTTTAAAAGAAGGACACCCTTTCATTATAATTTCTTCTAAAATTATTTATAAACTAAATTTCAGAAACTTTACAACTTGATTTCTTTTAAATTAAACCAATTTAAACCTAGGTGCCTATTGTGTGGTTTTGTATTGTTTAAATTGAATGTTGTATTTATTTTATTTTACTTTATTCATAACGAGAAGACTACGACACCACCGAGGAGCCGGAGTACTTTCCCGAAGTTCCTCCACCCCATTCACTGAACAAGGCAAGTCCCCAAAACACATTTTTGAGCATATTGAACCCATGTTTTATTAAACTATCGCTAAACACATAGGTTATACATGCCTTAGTCAAATGAAACCTTTACAATATATTTATTTAGGATCCCCCGACCTTGATGTGCAACCCAAGCCATGCTATCTCGCCTAACCTCCTTGTCACCTTATGATTAATGTTATTAGCTAGTGTCCAATGTATTGACACGATCGCTATAGGG
The DNA here is from genome assembly GCA_019279435.1 of Zizania palustris. NCBI lineage: Eukaryota > Viridiplantae > Streptophyta > Magnoliopsida > Poales > Poaceae > Zizania > Zizania palustris. The sequence goes on from JAAALK010000080.1 coordinate 90,078,106, forward strand.
TAAAATGAGTCGTAGCACATGGTTCTACTATATGATCCCCATTGTTTCTTATCCTTGGAATTCTGTTGGTGATGAGTTATGGTTGTGAGTGTATGCATGGTGGGTTCCGGGTGCAAGCTAGGGCATTGGTCGGTAGCACCCGGGGCACTATAAGGACCGGTCTGCGGGATCCGTTGCAATACACTTCCGTACTAACCACAAGTCTAATGGGTAAGTCCTAACTAAGGTATGTTGTGTTCCAAACCGAGGCCACCATTTGGAGATGGGTCAAGCAGCACCTGCAGGTGGCTTGTACCAATGTGGCGCAAAAGGGGGTGCGACGTTAGCCGGATGCGGCCCGGCGCGCCGGCGAAACCTAGAGCGGGTGGTTATCGCTTGGAGCATTTCATGCTGAGGTTTTGGCACGAGTTCCCGTGGTATGGGTCATCTCGTTTGGGACGAGTGCGTGCCTTGTGGGTACAGTAGTACATCTCTTATCAGAGTCTTAAATCTTTTCGAAAAGCCGAGCCCACGGTCAAGGGCGGGTTGCGTGACATCCCACAGTTAGATTACTTTGAATATGTATGTGCATGATGGTTTGACATGTAAGGACTGTTGTGCGAGGAGGTAAAACGTACTCCTCGAGTTAGATGATGTTGTTGATGCTCATGTTTACTTTTTCCGCATGCTTAAATTTGACTACACTAAATGCAATAACTAAAAATGTACTTTTCCGCAATATTAGCCATTATCCCTTCCTTGTTTATTATCCTGCATTATTACATGCATTTGCGGTGGCTTGTTGAGTACTTTTTGTACTCATACCCATTGGACCCCACAGACGATGCCTACTATGAAGACGGTCTGGAGTAGCGACCCTGTCAAGAAGAAAGATCCTGAAGAAGGCGTTCATCATGCTTTTTAAATTATTTTTATCGTTTTTATTAAACTCTGATGTAATAAACATGGTCTGTGCACCAGGAATACTGTCGTATGTACGATTATCGCATGATGAGCCTCTTGTATTATTGTTTTTCTATGGAAATTCAATAATGTCTCGATTTTGGTAAATCGGGGCGCCACAGAGACCCTCGGTAACATGTCGAAATGGCAGCGAAGAGACTATGTCCGCTAAGTAGGGCACATAGGGACCTCGAGTTTGGCGGCATAAATGCCTGAGTGGTCCCATGTACTATTTCTTTTACTGCCAATGATGTTGTTGGCGTAAAAGATTACGCTAACAGGTTTCTGAAGATTAGAAGCTAAGCAAACGAAGTGTTTGCGAAGAAAACTATTCCAAGCCTCCAAAAGGATAATAACTTAGAATAGTTCGAAAATGTGTATTGAATAACTCGTATTCCGTCCCCATTACTGGGTAAAACGGGGGGTATTTATAGGCCCAAACATTAAGGAAAAAGACCTTTTTACCCCTCTATTACAACCAACATAGTGGAAACTATTCGGTACCCTTAATAGGGCTAAAATGGTAAAAGACTAATCTAATGAGAAAGAAGATAAGTCTTCCATCTTAGCTGGCAAAGATACTCCCGGAAGAGTCCAAGTTCGAAGATATACTCCGAACTAGAGTTCATCATCATGCTTCAAACTTGATTCAATGTATCTCCGAAGGTATGTGCTGGAAGTCTTCAGCTTAATCACCAGTCTTTATCTTGTCACTGCAATAACCCTGAAGATGGAATATTTTCCCCCAACAGTAGCCCCTCGAATAGGCTTCTCCGCTAAATCTGTAATGTTAGGAGAGTAGTATACGCGAGAAAAATAATCATGCGTAGGGGTTAGCAGATTTAAACCATCTCCGAACTACGTGGAGATGTAAACTTTGAATCAGTTTCTAATAAAATTACGTTCGAAGTAACTTAGAACTAACTCGAAAAGTCTGAAAGCCTTTTTAGACTTAGAAGAAATAGCCGTTAGCTTCTTTCTTCTAACGGAAGTTACGGAATGCTTTAATTTCGGAGCAAAATAACGGTTGGGAATGCGAAACGGCATAGGCAAACGGTAAAAAATCAGGGTCTGGGCTATAAATAGAGGGTCTAGACTCTTCTTAAGTACCTTTTCACTGCTTTCGTGCAAACAAGCCATCACCCGAGCCCTAGCCCCCGTTTTTCCTCTGAAACAATCTACAAGATCCAATGATGAAAACTAGTTTCAAGGGTCCTGGAGCGACTTCAACCTTGGCCTGGCAGCAAGCTGGTGTGGCGGCAGCGGCTGCATTATCGACGACGGCAACTCCAAATCCTTCAGTGGCGGTAATGGCGCCGGTGGGACGAAATCCCCAAAATGTCGGCCCCCAAGACCTCTTTCCGGCGTCGGCGAAGTATACGGACCAGTCTTAACAACTAGGGCCGTCAACCTGCAGAAGAGAATCGCTTGCGGCTGTAGTAGAAGGCAAGATTAGTTCGGGGGTTATGATTCACAAACCTAGGTAGGAAATCATTCCATCACTGAGACCCGGAGAAGTGGTCGTCTTCGAAGCCTTCTTCGAAGCTGGTTTGGAGCTTCCGGCGGCAGACTTCTTGGCGGGAAGTATTAGATTTGTTCCACGTCACCCTCCCTCAACTCTCTCCGAATGCGGTAGCACGTCTTGCTATCTTCGAATGGGCGTTGCGAGCCGAAGGTTGCGAAGGAAGGGCGGAGATCTTCGCAGCACTGCATAGAGCTTCATGCCAACCAAAGACCTTCGTAGGCCTCGGAGGTGAAAAGATGGTAGTGGCCTTCAGAAGCATCAATTTCAGACTCCGGGACGAGTATGCTCTCCGGTTTCGTACTAAGGCTATCAATGCCAGATGGTACACCGACTGGATCTTGAAGTGGTTTTACGCCGAAGTTGGGGTGAGCAGCCGTCTAGCCGGACCTTTGCAAGACATCAACTTCTGAAAGGAAGCCCTTGTGCATCCAGATCCGGGTCAGCTCGAAGCTCGCCTCAGCTTGCTTCAAAAAATTAGTCACCGGTTGAGCATGCGAGACTTAGCCGAAGAATTCCTTGGGCTTCAAATCCCTCCCCTGATGGCCAACTGGCCGATCACTTTTGAGGAGGATTCGGAAGGCGGTCTTCGGAAAATTTCTTCAACTTCGAGTCCTGCAGGTAACATCGAAAACATCATATTCTATGTATATTTATTCGAAGAGTTAACAAATCTTAACTCATTTTTCAGCTTCTTCAGCCCCTATAACTTTGGAGAAGATTGTACGGGCTTCGGAGAAGATTTTGGGCGTCCCAACTCCGACCGAAAAAGAATGGAGAATCAAATTAGTTGGTACTTGGGAGCGGTCCAACCGAGTATGGGGGCTACTCGAAGTTGTTCCGCCCCTTTGGTGGATTAGGTGCCTTCAGAGAAAGGGCCCAAGAAGAGAAAAGCCGAAGCTGGAACATCGAGCTCTACCAAGACTCCGGTCAAGAAGGTGGCTCGAAAGCCAAGGATTCCTGCGCCTTCGAGCCCAAGAGCCTCAGTCTCCGATTCTTCGGAAGATGAAGGCAGATTGCTCGTAAGGCTGATTGACGAGGATGCAGCTCAAAAGATACGCATATTGAAGATGTTGTGAGCGTGCCGGAGTCTCAAGTCAACCTCGAACAAATGAGGACTCCGGCTGCTCAAGAAGATTTACCTCAAGAGGGAGTTCGAGACGGAGCCCCTGTGGATGAAAGCGGAGTCGAAGTTACTGCAGCTTCAATTTCGGGTGAAGTAACGACGGCTGTTCAAGAAGATGCTCTGACAGTCGAAGATTTGACTGTTGACTCTGACGAAGACTTTGCCTTCGACCCGCCAAGCAGTCCAATGCTCACCCGTCGCCAAAATGTCGAAGGTAAACTTCGCATAATTCTTTTGTTCTTTTTCCCTGCGAAATTATACACTGTATAATACCTTTGTTTTTACAGAATCCACTTCCATGGAAGAGGTCCGTCCCGAAGATACAATTCCTGGGCCTTCGACAACTTCGGAGCCAATTCCAGGAGCCACTCAAATGGGGCCTAGAAAAGGCAAAGGGAAGATGGACCCCCTCCCTGCTCCGAGCTCAGGATCAACTCCGTCTGAGTCAACAGACGAGAGCCAATCTACTAAGGGGGGCCAGTCTACTGGGGCTTCCGAAAACCACAGCTCAGCACTCTGGGCCTTCGCCAAGCGAAGATGACCAGCAAGCCTTGAGCATGCTGCCCCTTCTAGCTCCTTTCTTGGAGCGAAGAACTGGGCTTCAGACTTTGCTCGAGCCTTTGGATCGAGCTAGTCGCGAAGTCAGGGAGACGGACTTGGTGGATATCTTGAGCGATGCGGAGAGTTCGGAGCTTAACGCTGCCATGGAGCGCGCAGCATACCAGGTACGAAGTATCTGCAAAACAACATCAAATTTATATACAAATAATTTCTCACCTTGGTTTTTTCTTTTCGCAGCAAACAGTCTTGGCCCGAGCTGCGAATATCTCAAATGAACGTGGAAGCGTTCGCCTTCGAGAGGAAAATGCAACTCTTCAACGAAATCTTACTATCTCCGAAGGTCGAGTGGCCCACATGGACAACATGGTTTCAACGGAGCACAGGGCCAGACAAAGCTTGGAGGCTGTGAACAAAGAGCTCGAAGCAGAAAAAATTGTGCTTCGAGCAGAAATTGAAAAGATGCGGGCGGAGCACGCTACTGCGGGGGCCGAGTTTGTTAGACTCCGAGAAGAAGATAGCCAGCTACTGAATCAGAAGAATTCATTAGCTACGGAGCAGCTAGTCTCTCTGGAGTAGTAGGAGAGCTAACTTCGACGAAGGATGCATTAATTGAAGATAAGCTGAAGTCAGAGAAGGTAGCTGCGGAGGTCCTAGACCAATTGCTAGGCGTTCTGCAGTACTTCGGTACTACTGGGACGCTTCCTTCGGATGACAACATCTCCCTATTGCGCCAGCTGAAAAGGATCCAAGGAGCAGCGAAGAAAATGAAGACAGCAGGCATTCGGTACGGAGAAATCTCTAGGACAAGTGGCTGCTATCGGCATACTTCGTTACTACGAAGATCTGGGTCGATCGATAACTCCGAGCATAGGAGAGGGTCCCATTACCTTCGATGACGACCAGCTTCTTACTCCCTCCGAAGGTGTAGCCGCTGCTTGGCAAGCCTTTCAATCTTCATGGAGAGCCGAAGGTCGTTCTGTGATCAAGGCCTGGATTGACGAAGGACAACGCCAGAAGAAGGCTCGGTCCCAAGCTTCTAGCAGTCAGCCCCCTCCAAACCCGCAGATTTAGAATTACCTTAGGATCTTCAACTATGTAAAGCACTATGCTTTTGTACATTTATGAATGAAGATTTGTTTATCATGTTTTTAGGCTTTGCCTCATATGGAAGATGTCGAATTGTTAGATGTGAATGACGAACTTCGCTTATTATGGGCTACCTTCGATATCTTAAAACTTCACAAGCGTCCTCGATTTCTAGTTCCTCGAGATAGTTACGGAGCGATTACGTCCGAAATAAGCAAAGATATATTATCTTGTATTAAAGAGGAAGAAAAAGAAGTTAACTTGGAAACTTCATCTTCTGAAGACATTATATGGTCCGAAGACGAAGATGAAGCTCAAGGTAAAAAGCCTGAAGAACATGGAAGCTGGGAAAGGAGCCTCGAACGGCTTCGAACTTGGGCCGAGCTTCAACAAGAACAAAAGACTTTAGAGCTTCGAAGAGAGGCAGAAGAGTTAAACGCAAAGTTGTTAGAACTCCCGGCATTGGAACTAGTCGTTCCAACCCTAGCTCTAGAGATCGAAGAGGTCTTCGATTCCTTCTTGGTATAGATACCAATTTTTCATGATGTAAGCATATTTGTTCGAATAATAAATATCGATTTAAAATTGTCTCCCTAGTTATTAGCCCCTCTTTGGCGTAAGCAACTTCGAACTGTATTCAAAGATGGTTAGGCGCAAAGAAAAACTTAGGAGTAAAATTTTGGGGGTTTGGAACCCCTCAGTAATTTAAAGATCGACTAAAATCTTATAAAATGCCTTCGACTATTTGTAGTCTGAAGTTTGGCAACTTAGTACCTTATGTTTTTGAAAGAAATCACTTGAGATAACTTTCCGGACACTTTAGTGTCTTAGATAATTTGTCACTTTGGACTTTCTTAACAGACATTCGAAGCTCATGGCTCAAACTCTGTTTTGTTTTGGCCTCCTTCGGCTCTTTTTTGCGAATTCTGTCAAACCAGTGGTTTGGAGTTCGCAGTGGTCTCTTTGGACTCTTTTTACGGATACCTACAAGCCGGTGGCTTGGGCTCCGCATCCTTTGTTCTCCTTGGACTCTTTTTATGGATGTCTTCCAGCCGGTGGCTTGGACTCCGCATTCTGTGGTTTTCGGGCTCTTTTACGGATGTCTTCTAGCTGGTGGCTTGGATTCTGGATTATGTCAGCCCACCACCTCGGAAAATATGATTCAAATTAATGACACTTCCCTCTCGGTCAACTCCGCTATTCTAGTGCGTCCACTCGGAAGTGGGAAGTTTATGAGGGGTAGGCATTATCTGAACCATATGCTTTATTAATTCGGAAAGTGCTTACAAATGATTACAAGGAGCCCTTATGCGAAGTATCGCTTTAGGTGCTCCGCATGCCATGTATGCGCTAACTCTTCACCTTCCAAATTAGCTAATTTAAAGGAACCAGGACGCCCTGAGAGAACAATTAAGTATGGACCTTCCCATTTATTTCCTAATTTTCCTGGTGCTATGATACTTCGCAAAACAAGATGACCCGGCCTAAGTTCATTAACCTTGACCTTCTGGTCGAACCAAGTCTTCGTCTACTGCTGATACTTTGACAAATTTGCCACATCTCGAAGTCTTGTCTCCTTTGTTAAATCCAGCGAAGCTTGTCTTTCTCCTTCTATTTCCGGTTCGGTGCCGCGAAGTGATCCTCCTTTGAGCTCTGTTGGTGTCATAGCTTCATCTCCGAATAATAGTCTGAATGGAGTGAAACCCGTGGACCTCGTTTGAGTGGTCCGAATGGACCACAAAATCTTCGGAAGTTCTTCGGTCCAGAGTCCTTTTGTCAATCTTACTATCCTTCGATTTAGCCCTGACAAAATATTACCGTTGGCTCTTTCTACAGCTCTGTTAGATTGTGCATGTCTCACTGCAGCAAAGCATAGCTGGATGCCTAGATCTTCGCAAAATCTCTTGAAAGGTTCTACGTCGAATTGTGTTCCATTGTCAACTGTGAGTTGTCTAGGCACTCCGAACCGGCAAATGATATTCTTCCAGAAAAGTTTCTGTACATTGTTCGAAGTGATAGCTGTTAGGGGCTCTGCTTCGACCCACATTGAAAATATTCAATTGCTACCACCGCGAACTTCAAATTTCCTTTTGCTATTGGGAAGGGACCAATAAGATCCATGCCCCATCTGGCCATGGGCCATATCAGAGCTATGACTTGAAGGGCTGTTGGTGGGCGATGACTCCTTCGTCCCATCCACTAACATCCTTGACAAGTGCGGACCAAGCTCTCCGCATCAACTACTCTTGTAGGCCAATAAAGCCCCTGGCGAAGTGTTTTTCCTGCCAAAGCTCGAGGGGCCAGATGGCTACCGCAAAGTCCTTCATGGATTTCTCAAAGAATTTCTTGACCTTCGGCTTGAGATATACATTGGAGTAAAGGGGAACATACTCCAGCCTTGTATAAAATACCGTTGATTATTTGATAATTCTGAGCTCTAAGCTTTAACCTCGAAAGTTGTGGCTCTTCGAACATATCTGCCTCTCCTTGCAATACTTTCATGATTGAGCTTCACCAATCTGTACTTGGAATGCAAAGGACTTCTGCAGCGGGAATTTGTGGTACCGAAGGTGTACTGAGTTCTTCATAAAAAGCTTCTTCGGGTATGTCCATAGCTCCAGCTGCAGCTTTCGCTAAGATGTCCGCTTGCATATTTTCTGCTCTAGGTATACTTCGAATGGAAATCCCTTTAAATGCTGCTTCGATCTTTCGGATTTCTTCTAAGTACATTGCAAGTTGCGGATGTCGTACTTGGAAACTCTTGTCCACGTGCCCTGCTACAATCTGAGAATCTGTTTTAATAACCACTCTTGTAGCCCCTAGAGCACGTGCCTTGCGAAGTCCCAATAGAATTCCTTCATACTCCGCTGTATTATTGGTAGACTTAAAGTTGAGTCTTGCGGAGTACAAAGCCTTTTGCCCTGAAGGCGAAATTATCACAGCTCCGATACCTACTCCAGATGCTTGAAAAACTCCATCAGAGTAAATAGTCCAAATTTCTTCGATTGGCTTCTCTGGAGCCCATGTTGTAGGGGGAGTCCACTCTGCCACGAAGTCAGCCAATACTTGTGACTTAATTGTTGTTCTTGCCAGGAAAGATATGCCGAAGGGTGCTAATTCAACAGCCCACTTTCCAATTCTTCCAGTGGAATCCTTACTTCGGAGCATATCTCCCAAAGGATACGAAGTTGGTACCACAACATTATATGCCAAAAAATAATGCCTTAGCTTCCTCGAAGCCATTATCAGAGCATAAACGAATTTCTCAAGCTCGGAATATCTTGTTTTTTCTCCGGACAATGCTTCGGACACAAGTAAACTGGATTTTGTACCAACTTCCCGTTTAATTCAATTACTCTGACAAGAACTGCACTGATAGCAGAGCCAGTAGCTGCAAGGTAGAGGAGTAGGGTTTCGTCCGCAACAGGCACCGTGAGTGTAGCAAGATTACTGAGATAATTTTTAATATCTTCGAAGCTCTTTTGACACTCCGGTGTCCATGCAAATCTTCGGACCCTTTCAATGCTTTGAAAATAGGCAAACTTCTCTCCGCAGACCTTGCCAGAAATCTGCTAAGTGCTGCTAGACGACCGGTCAACTTTTGCACTTGCTTTAAATTCTCTGAGGGAGCCATCTTCTGTAACGCAGTTATTTGAGTGGGGCTAGCTTCGATCCCTCTGCTTGAAACTAGGTACCCTAACAATTTTCCAGCCTGCACCCCGAAGATACATTTTTCGGGGTTGAGACGGATCCCACATGCCCGAAGGCTATTAAATGTTTCTGCTAAGTCTAGGCTATGCTGGTGCTTAAAAGCACTCTTGATTACAATATCATCCATGTAGGCCTCTACATTACGACCTAGCTGATGACCTAGAGCCTTAGCAATTAACCTTGAAAATGTAGCCCCGACATTTCTTAAGCCAAAGGGCATTCTTACATAACAAAAGACTCCTGAAGGAGTTACGAAGCTTGTCTTGATTTCATCTTCGCGCTTCAACCAAATTTGATGGTAGCCAGAATACGCGTCAAAGAAGCTTAATAACTCCGAACCAGCAGTGGAGTCGACCAACTGATCAATTCGGGAGCATGGGGTAGAGGTCGCGGGGGCATGCTTTCTTCAGAGATGTAAAATCAATACACATGCGCCACTTCCCTGAAGATTTCTTCTTAACGAAGACTGGGTTAGGCTAACCACTCCGTATGAGCCACTTCCCTGATAATCCCAGCCTTCAGCAACTTTTCAACTTCGTCTTTAGCAAGGACAGCTCTCTCCGCAGACATCTTCCGGAGTCCTTGCCTAACAGGCCGGGTCTTCGGGTTCACAAGTAAACTGTATTCAATAATGTCCCGACTGACTCCGGTGATGTCTTCATCAGACCAAGCAAAGACATCCAAATTTTCTCAACTACTTTTTCTAAGGAGGCAGCAACTTCTGGAGGCAAGTCTTTACCAAATTGGAATGAATATTCCTTGCCATCTCTGACAATAACCTTCGTTGCAATCTCTCCTTCAGGACTTGGTCTTGGGAAGGATCTTTTCAAGGATTCGGTAGAAGCAGAAAAATTCTCCGGATCATCTTGCACACTGTTCACCTGTCTCGGATCTAGATGAGGGCCATGACCATATTCTGCTCTTCGTGCGATGGCTTGATCTCCAAAAACAGTGAGCACTCCTTCTTGTGTGGGCATCTTCATACATAGGTAATTATGATGCGCCACAGCTCCAAATTGATTTAACATGCCTCTTCCGAAGATGACATTATATGCATATGGAGCATCTACAACATCAAAGATCACTTCCTGTGTCCTGGCCATTAGCCCTTCTCCGAAAGTAACTTACAGGCCAATTTGGCCGAGGGCATCAAGAGGGGGTCCTGCAAACCCTTGCAAAGGACGGGCTGCTGGGAGAAGATGCTTTCTGGAGATGCAGAGTTGGTCAAAAGCTTGGACAAAAATAATATCCGCCGAACTCCCTCCGTCAACTAGCACTCTCCGAACCTCAGTTCCTGCTATGTCAGTAGTGATGACAAGTGGGTCTGCATGTGGGAATTTAACACCAACTGCATCATCTGCGAAGAAGGATATTGGCACATGAGACCATTCGGGCATAGCGGCTGCAGATGAAGAGGTTCCAATATGGCCCACCTCTCTGACATATTCTCTTCTCTGCCTCTTTGACATACTTCCGAGAGTACCTCCTCTGGAGATTGGGAGGACTACTCTTTTTCCTCGATCTTGCCCCTCTTCTTGCTTCGGAGGTGGCATAATATTGCCTACCGGAGGGCGTCTTGCAGCTTCGAAATTTTCTATCCGCGCCATAGTCTGGACAGGCTCCGAACGCATTTCAGCTGTAACTCGGTCAGTAGTACCTCGACCCGAAGTTTTTCCAGATATTCTCCTCTTAAGGCAAGTATAGCTTTGCACGCATCAGTTGCGTGACTTCGGTTTTCACCATGAATACAGCAGAAAAGGGTCTGGCTCTTGCCAGCCGGTTTCCCTGGCGGCCTCCAGCCACTGGCCTTGTTTCCCGAAGGTTGCGGAGCTCTTTGGGCAAACTTCTGCGGGGGTGCAATGTTCAGCACTTCTGAACGAGGATGCTTTTGCCCCCTACGCCTGTCATGCTGAACCTCGAAGCTAGGCTCTTGCAGCTACGCTGGAGTTTTTACTTCCAACTTCACTTCTTGCAGTATCGATGGGGTTGTAGCAGTTCTTCGAAGCCATCCTTCTTCTGACCTTGCATACTCTTCGAAATATGACATCAACTGAGAAACAGAAGATATGCTTTTCCGGTGAAGTTTATCAAGGAGGCCTGGATGAATAACTCCCTCTCGAGCTGCGTCAACTACTGAAGATGTAGTTAACCCTCGAATCTGCGACTTCGTATGAGCGAAGCGCTTGAAATATTGTCTCAATGTCTCTCCAGGGTGCTGCTTCACCTAGAAAAGACTTCTTGTTGACATTGGGGGCACGAAGGTGCCTTGGAAATTTCTTACGAACTTCTTCTTCAGCTGCCCCCATGAATTAATTGATCCCGGCTTCAAAGACCAGAACCACCGCAATGCCACTCCTTGAAGAGCTAGGGGAAAGCATTTTGCCATAGTGTCCCACACTCACCCACTAGCTTCAATTGCTAGAGCATAAGAGCGGACAAATTCTCCAGGATCCTCATCTCCGGCATACTTGCAAAGCTTCGAAGTTTTTAACTTGGGGTCGAAGCGTACTTTCTGCAACTCGGGATGCAGCGGAGACTCGGTATCGAAGGAAGCATTCTCTGGGGCTTCGGGATAAATAACCTCGTCGTCTTCAGGAATTTCGGGAATGGTTGGGGTGGCTTGAGAACGAAGCCTATTCGCGGCTTCTTGTCGCCACCTTGCAACTTCGACTTGGAGACTGGCCATTTGAGCGGCCATATCACCAAGACTGTCTTCATCTCCTCCGGAAGGATCTTCCGGGTCTTGAGAACTGTAGGGATCAGTTCGAAGTGGAATTTGAGGTGGAAGAGGGACTCCGGCCGGACGAAGTATAGATGGAGTTGGTGGAGGAACTCCATGTGCTCGAGGAATGGGAATCCCTTTCGGAGTTTGAGGTGGATGAAACGTCGAAGGTCCTCCGACCTCAACTGTATCTGAAGATCTTACTCTAGAGGTCCGAGGAGACCTCCGAACAGGGTTACCAGCTGCACTCCGCTTAGGAGGCATGGTGTGAGAAGTTGGAAGAGAATGAAGTTTCTTGGACTAAGTTCCCCACGGACGGCGCCAACTATTGGCGCAAAAGATTACGCTAACAGGTTTCTGAAGATTAGAAGCTAACAAACGAAGTGTTTGCAAAGAAAACTATTCCAAGCCTCCGAAAGGATAATAACTTAGAATAGTTCGAAAGTGTGTATTGAATAACTTGTATTCTGTCCCCATTACAGGGTAAAACGGGGGTATTTATAGGCCCAAACATTAAGGAAAAGACCTTTTTACCCCTCTATTACAACCGACATAGTGGAAACTATTCGGTACCCTTAATAGGGCTAAATGGTAAAAGACTAATGTAATGAGAAAGAAGATAAGTCTTCCATCTTAGCTGGCAAAGAAACTGCCGGAAGAGTCCAAGTTCGAATATATACTCCGAACTAGAGTTCATCATCATGCTTCGAACTTGATTCAATGTATCTCCGAAGGTATATGCTGGAAGTCTTCAGCTTAATCACCAGTCTTTATCTTGTCACTGCAATAACCCTGAAGATGGAATATTTTCCCCAACAGATGTTGTAGGGGTGAAATTCCCCCATGCTGACCCCCTTGTTGTTTCAGCTGATATAGTGGGAGTTGAAGTCCGAATGATATTGGTGGATGGTGGAAGCTCCGCAGATATACTCTTCGTCCAGGCCTTCGAGCGGGCCAATGGAAATATTCTCTCTGGTTTGAATCGAAGGATTGTCGGGTTAGCTAAGGGGTTGTGGACCGAAGTGCTCCCCATGATTTTATGGTCCATTCAGACCACTCAAGCTAGGTCCACGGGCTTCACCCCATTTAGGCTGCTATTCGAAGATGAAGCAATGACTCCTATGGAGCTTAAAGGTGGATCCCTCTGCGTAATAGAGCTTGGGAATGACGATGAAAGAAACACTTTGCTAGACTTGTCAGAAGAGACAAGGCTTCAAGCTGTTGCCAATCTAACGAAGTACCAAGACCAAACGAAGGCATGGTATGACCCGAAAATGAAAGTTAACGAGCTTAGACCAGGTCATTTGGTGTTGCGAAGTGTAATTGCTCCGGGGAAGCTAGGAAACAAATGGGAAGGACCATATATTATCCTACGCTCAGGGCGCCCCGGGTCGTTTAAGCTAGCTAATTTAGAAGGGGAAGAGTTGAAGCATGCATGACATGCAGAGTACCTTAAACGTATTATGCTTAGGGGCTCCTTGTAATCAATTGTAAAAGTACATTTCTAAGTAAAATAAAGATTTACGTTCGAATTATGCTTCCTCTTCAAATATTCCTTACTCCTAGTGGACGCATCAGGGGAATGAAGATGCTTGCGGAGGTAAGCATCTTTCAAGGAACCCAGCAAATAGCCTTCGAACCATTGGTTCAAGAATTCTGTAAAAGAGTCGTAGGTGGCCACCCTATGGATTGTAGGCTCCGGCTTGTTAGGATCCGTAGAAGAGTCTAAGTACTTTAAAAGAACAGATTTCTAGCCTCCGGGTTCAAAGCATCTTTAAAAGAGCCGTAGGTGGGCCAGCCTATGGATTCTAGGCTCTGGCTTGTTAGGATCTATAGAAAGTCTATGGACTTTAAAAGAACAGATTTTCGGCCTCTGGGTTCGAAGCATCTGTAAAAGTGTCGTAGGTGGCCAGCCGACGGATTCCAGGCTCCGTCTTGTTAGGATCCATAGACGAGTCTAAGGACTTTAAAGAACAAATTTCTGGCCTCTGAGTTTCAAGCATCTATAAAAGAGTCGTAAGTGGCCAGCCTACGGATTCCAGGCTACGGCTTGTTAGGATCCGTAGAACAGTCTAAGGACATTAAAAGAACATATTTCTGGCATCAGGGTTCGAAGCATCTGTAAAAGAGTCGTAGGTGGCCAGCCTACGGATTCTAGGCTCCGGCTTGTTAGGATACGTAGAAGAGTCTAAGGACTTTAAAAGAACAGATTTCCAGCCTTCAGGTTCGAAGCATCTGTAACAGAGTCGTAGGCGACCAAGCAATAAGGTTTCAAGTCTCTGGCCAAATGAAACACTTTTTAAAGAACTAAGCGACTATTATTGGATCTTACAAGTATAAACTTAGTTCCAAAACTTATAAACATCATAATACGAACGTACAGTTCGAAGTACTCTATGAAAGAGTAAAATATGATTACCAAGTT
>JAAALK010000080.1:90093200-90103683 GCA_019279435.1 Zizania palustris
GGCGAAGCCTGCTTCGCCCGTCGAGGTCTGCTTCGGAGATGATTGACGAAGACTGCTTCGCTGGTCGAAGCCTGCTTCGGAGGTCAATTGCGAAGCATGTCGAAGATGCCGGAGGTGTTTTGGTCTAGACTAGTTCGAAGTGGCAAGAAGCGAAGCATGCTTCGAAGGGAAGTATGACAGAGCCGGAGCCTGGTTCGAAGTATATACTTCGAAGACAAGACTTCGAACACAGCTTCGAACCGAGTGCTTCGAAACAAAACCTTCGAACAGAAAACTTCGAATGCAACCCACAGACGGACTACCTTCGAACAAAGAAGCGAAGCCTGTCACATGACAGAGACACCAGATTCGAAGCCTATACTCTACCTTCGGAAGGAGCAAGCTTCGAAGAGAGTAGCGAAGACTAACACGCCACAAAGAAACCAAAAGCGAAGCCTAGCAGAAGACAAGCTTCGAAGCCAACTTCGAAACCTAACGAAGTGTGCACTTCGAATAGATAGGGCCGGAGTACCTTCGCAATGTCGTTCGAAGTATGCAATGCTGTCCGTTCAGAAAATACTTCGAAGCTAGCAACTCGGACACAAAAACCGAAGTTCGAAGTTTGAACGAAGCCTTTGAAGATAATAGATCGAAGCCTGCCTCACGGAGCTAAGGGGCTTCGAACAGAGAAGGGCTTCGCCAGAAACACGGCCAGAAAAGGTGATAGAGCCTGTCAGCTTCGATCAAAAAGCTGTGCAGTAGAAGGTAAAAAGCTGCACAGAACACTGTAGCTATAGTAAAGCAGTACTACCTGCAACAGCAAGAACTAGTACTACTATTGTGAAGAACACAGCCAGCCGAAGCTTCCAAGGCCTAAAAAATCATGGGAAAACTTGCTGTGCAGAAGAAATTAAGCCATTAAAAACTTTGCAGATGCTGCACAAAATGGACATAGAGCCTTCAATGCAACATTAAATGCAAGGCAATAAAACAGGGGCAAAAACTCCCTGGCGGCGCAAGCAAGAACAGGAGAAGAGAGAGGCAAGGCAAGAGACAAAAAGTGACCCAATAGAGTGGAATTGATTTCAGCCAAAAGGGTAGTCCAAACCCTAGGGATTGGGGTCCTATTTATAGGCAGCCCAACACTAGGAATATTCTACCAGCCCCTTAGGGTTTTTACAGACTCAAAAATAAAGGAAAAGACTCTACTGCCCTTAGGAATTTTTACAGACACGTCTGACTGACTGTGGGCATAGAGTTACAGATGACTTATCCGGAAGCTAAGTTTTCGTAGCGACTACGGCTTCTCTTCTGGACAGTCGGATACAAGATCGACGGTTGTCAGTTTTGCGCTGAAACTGACAAAGCCTCCACCGACTTTGCACCAGGTACCCGGATTGGGCCGGCCCGACTCCGCAGCTCTCTCAGCCCGACAATCGCTCACCGCCCGTGTACCTGAGTCAGTCCTGGTCAACAGCCCAGTGGGTCTTCTACTGCTTCTGGCACATGCACCCGGATTGGGCCAGCCCGACTTCGCAGCCTCCTCTGCCCGACAGTCGCTCGCTGCCCGTGTACCTGAGTCACACGCGGCCCACGAAACAACAGATCTCTTCTTCTTTTGTCCTCTTTGACTATCGTTGACAATGACTCATCACTTCTGGAGCCACGAGGCCCACGCTATTCAGCATGGCTCCTCATCATCCACAGCGGGGTCTTCCTCTGAAGCGCCCGCTGAAGAGTCGTTGGATGAAGGCGTTGTTGACAAAGAAGGAAGAGGGCCAAATCTTGTTGTGCTCTTGCCCCTCCCTGGTACAAAAACTGGAGCTATTGCTTCGGCCGGAGTACATCCTCCTTCGATCGTCACTACCTCGGGTGGAGTCACTTCTCCCGAGACAACTTCAGTCGCTGAAGCCACTGCCTCAACCGGAGTCTCAACTCCAAGTGAAGCCAAAGCAACACCAGTGGCTGGAGCCACACCACTCCTCGAAGCATGTACAAAGTCAAGGTATTCGTTAAATACTTATTGCACAATAAAGTCTTTTCACGAAATTCGAAGGTAAAGTTTCGAGATTAAAATACGTCCATGCTTTGAGGGATAATTTCGGGGTCCCCCAGAAATTCATACATCCGAAGATATTCTTTGAGGTCATCCCCTGAAGTTTGCTCCGGAGCAGCCGCATGCGATGCCCTGACCTCCGTTACTACCACTCTGGCCATGGATGAGTTAGGATTTTCTAACTCCGGTTCTAAGTCACCCACGTTAGGTCTGGAGGGGGTTGTTGCGTCAACTTATACAACCTCCCGGAGAGAGTCTCTAGCTGTGGCTTGGGACTCGCCCTCGTCGTCTTGCAGCAGATAATCTTCGAGTTCTTTCCCCATCTGGGCGTTCGATTCCTTCTCTTCTGTTTCCTCCGAAGAGGAGCTTCGAAGTCCTAGGGAGCAAGGTGAAGACATCGGAGATGCCGGAGGAGGAGGATTCATTGTCTTCTTCCCCTTCTTGACGGGGATCTTAGCGACCCTTTGGGAGGAATCGGCAGTGATTTTCCTTTTCTGGGGGACCACTCCCGTCGAGTCGAAGTCCGGTAGGGGAGGAGGCTCTATTCCAAGAGCGCTCCACACCCGGTTGAAGCGTTCCCAGCTTCCTACCAATTCTACCAACTGTAGGGGCTCCAAGCACCCGTTCTGTAGCTCTGGCAATCTACTCCAGAGCTAGTGCCAAAGGAGCCACTGAAAAAGGTAGCATTCTATTATGTTATCTATTTTCTAATCAACATTAATGCAGAAGTGCGAAGGGTTAACCAAGCCTCGAAGCTCTCCTTCCGAAGCATTCTGAAATGCTATTGGCCACTCGCTCCGAGAGGAGGGATTTGGAGGGAGATGAATTCCTCCACGAGGTCCTGCATGCTCATGCGGCTGGCCACCGAAGAAAGCAACCCCAGCCGTGTCGAAAGCAGGCTAGGGTCCGGAGTGGCTTCGACTTCCTTCCGGTACAAAATTTCTTCTAGGGGCCTCGCGAGGCTGGAACCTTCTCCGACTTCGGCGCAGAACAATCGTAGTATCTAGTTGGTATACCACCGATCGTTGATGGCCTTCGCCGAGAAGTGCTATGAGTACTCCTTCCAATGTTGGACGTTCACAGTTCCGAAGGCTACCAGTACTTTAGTGTCTCCTAGTCTGTCTTGCGGTTTCGGCTGGCAGGAGGCCTCATGGGTGGCTGTGAAGATTTCTGATCTCCCTTCGCACCCTTCCGCCCAAAGGGCCCATTCAAAGATGGCCAATCAGCGATGGCATTCGGTGACAACTGAGGTAAAGTGATATGAAACATGTCTAATACCTCAGCTAAGGAATTGATTGCAGGCAGCCCTAGCCCAGCCTCGAAGACCACTACTTCTCCGCTCCATGGTGCTGGGGTCACTTCCGTCCTGGGGACCCGAGTTCTCATCCCCGGGCCCAACTTCCCATTCACCGCTTCCTCGATAGAGTCCGTCGTGCTTGTCGACTTCCCGAGGAGGAAGCTTTGCCTCAATGGCTTCTTGGACGGTCTGTGGAGTTCCCGTGGGTTCTTGGGCCAAGAACCCCTTGGGGCTCCCACCATTGCCGCCGCTGCTGACGCCGCCCAAGCTTGCCTCTGTGCCAAGGTGTAGGACCGAAAGTAGTGACCGGAGGGGGGTGAATGGGCGCCTAAAAAATTCTTTCGAGTCTATGGCCTGCTCCCAATACCCAACGCTCCTCAAAAGACTAAGCAGCAGAGATTGAACAGAATGCCTATGTCTAAAAGTATCTAGCCTAGAAACAATCGGTGTAAAAAATGGAGAAACACCAAAACAGTACTAACAGGCAGATAAAAAAATATTCAAGACATGGCAGATCAAACTTCTCAGTAAAATAATCTAAGTACACATGGAATGGGATGAGAAGTTACTGTTCAAATTTGTCCCCTGTTCGAAACTTGGCGAAGCCTGCTTCGCTGTGTCGAAGCCTTCTTGACAGTGTCGAAGCCTGCTTCGAAGTCCCTTGTCGAAGTCAAGCGAAGGTTGTCGTTGAAGTGCCGAAGGTTTGTTGAGTCTAGCCTATTTCGAGTGTGGCAGAGAGCGAAGTATGCTTCGAAGCGAAGTATGAAAGTATCGAAGCTTGCTTCGAACAGTGTACTTCGAAGCCTATACTTCGATCAGAAAGCTTCGAACCATGCTCACAGAAAAGCAACCTTCGAAAGAGAAGCGAAGCCCGACACACGGCAGAAAGTCCAAATCGAAGCCTACCCTCTACCTTCGAAACTAGCTTGATCGAGGTATAACTACCAACGTGGTAACCTCCGAACAACAGACCAACTTCGAATCGAAGTGTGCTGATGCTCTCACAAGAGATTGAAGCCTTGAAGCATACTTCGAAAAACAACCTTCGAACACACAAACTGTGACTCGAACAAGACAGCAACACACTCCGAGCAAAGTCTATCAGAGAGACATGCTTCGAAGCTAACTTCGCAGCCTGTCGAAGTATTGACTTTGAAAAGCTCGAGTCGGACTATACCTTCGCAAGAACTGCCGAAGTATTGCAAAAGAACAAAAACTAAGCTCAGAACATACTTCGAAGCTAGATTCACAATACAAAAACGAAGTTGAAGTTTTAGCAAAGCCCTCGAAGATGTCAGATCGAAGCCTGCCTCACGGAGCCGAGGGACTTCGAACAAAGAAGGGGGCTTCGCTAGAAACAGCAAGAGAAAGAGTAGGCTATGTCTAATCGATCAAAAAGGCTACAGAGGAAAAAAAGCAAGGCTAGAAAACTAGTGTACTGTTGCTGCAGGAAAGTAGTACTATTTGCAACCAGCCACAAGAACTAGTATTCACGTGAAGAACAGAAGCGAACCAGCAAGAGAAGCTTTCACTCAGGAATAAAAATGACTGCACGCAAAACGAAACTGCAGAGCTATTAATGAAATGCTGCACACACAACAACAGGAATAAAATTATCCAGATCTGAGAAGAACGAGATGAAATCACAATGAACAGGAGAACATTCCTAGCGGCGCACACAGGGGATAGGAGAGAGAATGCATGAAAAATGACCCAATCCTTGGTTAAAAAGTGATTTCTTCAAAGGGTGATCTAACCCTAGGGATTGGGGCCCTATTTATAGGCTGCCCAATAGCTAGGAATATTCCACCAGCCCCTTAGTCACTCGCGACCCATGAAACAGCAGATCTCCTCTCTTCTTCTGTCCTCTTTGACTATCGTTGATAATGACTCATCACATCTGGAGCCATGAGGCCCACGCTATTCACATGGCTCCTCAATCTCCCCCTTGATGAGTGCATTGTCAACACTTCACTTCTTCAGCTCTTTAGTACCTACAAACAACTATGGAAACATGAAAACAAAGCACAAGAAAAACAAAGAAGAAGAAAATAAAGTAAAAGATTAACCCTAATGACCAGAAGCCAAACAAAAGCAAGATGTGGTCATTACGGTTAACCAAAATGTAAAAGCTCAAAAACGAGTGCAGTCTCAGAAACATTAACAAGGATATCAAAAGAGTAAGGGCAAACGGAACAAAAACTCCCTCTGAAACAAATCCCAGAGAAAGCCAAAACTCCCCCTTGAACTCTTATCCCAAAATTTCTCCCCCTTGTTGACAAGTGAACTCATCAAGCACTCGAAAAGAGACACAGACTCCCCCTGAAACACAACTCCCCCTCAAAATATGCAATGAATGCAAATGGGGTGCATGTGGAGTGAATAAAGCATACTTCTCAGATATGATTGACTGCAATTACAACATCTAACAGATACAGCAAAGGACATACTGTCTAAGATACATCGCATGATCAGTGCAACAGATGATATCTAAAGAAAGTCATTAGCACGCATTTTCAATTTTTGCAAACAAAAGCATCACCACATTTCCTAGTTGACAAGCAAAGTAAAGCATGAGATGCAGAAGATATCTGATATCTACCAAGATAAGCAATGTTCAAAACAAAGTGCTTTAGCAAACTTGTTATCTTTTTAATTTTCAGGCTTTTTCTTTTTCCTTTTTCATTTCTGCCAGGGGTTATTTGCATGTCAAACCTTATGCTGACCGACCAAGTCAAGCCTAGGCCAGAAACTGGACCATCAGAAGCTTAAGACATTGGTCTTGGCATACACTACATTGACCTAGTTCATACCAATGTGCTATGGTAAGTAGTCCAGAACAGTGCAATGTGACAAAACAAACCCACCTGGATCTTTTCAAATCTCAAGCATAAAAGACATGGAATTTTCATTTTTCTGATTTTTCATCATTTTTAAAGCACATTTCCATGTTAAAAGCATAAAGATGTCCAAGTTGCATATCTGCATCTATGTGAGGAACTAGCTACAAGGCATGCAACAGATAGCAAAAGCATTCAGCCTACGCATGCTAGTTACCAGAAGCAATGGTGATCACTTTTCAAGTTTAAAGCGTAAAAGCCATGCATATGACAGATATCAGACATATCAAGTGAACTGAACAAAAGCATGATCATTGACAAGTAATCAAAAGCATGTACCAGCTAAAATGAGTAAAGCAGTTCAATCATATAACAGAAGCAGCTCAAAGGTGTGATATGTGAATATGTATGATATGAACAGCACACAAAAAGACTCAAGAAAAGAGTAAAGAAGAAAGAAAACTGACTCAAAATATCCTAAAAAGGATACACAACACCCAAATCCCCTCGTAAACGCTCAAAAGTAGACTGATCTAGGGGTTTGGTGAAAATGTCAGCCAATTGATGATGGGTATCAACATGAACAAGGTCAATGACACCTTTCTCATATTGAGCCCGTAGAAAGTGAAAGCGCACATCAATATGTTTGGTTTTTGAATGGAGAGAAGGGTTTTTCCCTACACTAATTGCACTGGTGCTGTCGCAAAACAAAGGAACTATGGTAGGAAAGAACAACCCAAAGTCTCGCAGAGTGGAAATCATCCAAACCAACTGTGAGCAGCAGCTAGCGGCAGCTACATACTCAGCCTTAGTGGTCGAAAGAGCAACTCCAGATTGCTTTCGAGAAGACCAAGACACAAGAGATGAACCAAGAAACTGGCAAGTACCAGAAGTCGACTTGCGATCCAACCGACACCCACCAAAGTCGACATCCGAAAAGCCATATAAATAAAGAGATGATGATGCTGAATAGTAAAGACCGAGGTCGGGCGCATAGGTGAGATACCTGAAGATGCGCTTGACAGCCTGCCGATGAGACGCGCGTGGTGAAGACTGAAAACGCGCGCAAAGTCCCACGGCGAACTGTATGTCCGGTCTTGTCGCCGTCCAGTACAGCAGCGAGCAGATCATCCCTTGAAACTCTCTCTTATTGACCTTGACGCCACTTTCGTCCTTGTCCAGTCCTCCAGATGTGCCCATTGGGGTCATCTGCGGCTTCAACTCCCCACCAAATTCAATTTTTTTCAACATGTCACGAGTGTACTTACCTTGGTGGATGAAGGTGTCGTCCTTGGTCTGCTTGATCTGGAGCCCTAAGAAATACTTGAGCTCACCCATGAGGCTCATCTCAAACTCGCTATGCATCTACTCAAAAAACTTGGACACAAGAGAATCAGTAGTACCGCCAAAAATAATATCATCCACGTAAATCTGAGCAACTAAGAAATCTGAAGCAACTCTGAGCAAGAAGAGAGTCTTATCCACAGAACCCATCACAAAGCCATTCCCCAACAGAAACTGCTTCAACCGGTCATACCAAGCCTTGGGGGCTTGCTTCAACCCGTATAAAGCTTTCTACAGCTTAAAAACATGTCGAGGAAACTTAGGGTTCTCAAAACTGGGGGGCTGCCTAACATAAACTTCCTACTCTATGAACCCGTTCAGAAAAGAACTCTTAACGTCCATTTGAAAAAGCTTAAAACCCTTTGAAGCGGCAAAAGCTAAGAGAATGCGAATGGACTCAAGACGGGCAACAGGAGTGAAAGTTTCTTCAAAATCAATACCTTCCTTCTGGCAAAAACCCTGGGCAACTAGTCGAGCTTTGTTGCGCACCACAACCCCATCTTCACCTTGCTTGTTCTTGAACACCCACTTGGTGCCTATGGGGTTGCATCCTGGTGGCAGCTCAACTAGTGTCCAAACCCGAATACGGACAAAATTCTCAAGCTCTTATTGCATAGCATTAATCCAATTAGAATCAGAAAGAGCATGATAAACGTCTCTGAGCTCAAAAGATGCAACAAAAGCAGATTCAGCAAACACAACAAGAGAGGTACCAGATGAACGCAAAGTTCTCTCAGTCAAATCACCAATGACGAGCTCTGAGGGGTGATCTGAAGTCACCTCACCGGAGTTAGCAGCTAGCACCTCTGGACTCGACTGATGGGGCTCGATCGAAGTGGAAGAAGTGATCAGAGGTCCGCCCTCGTCCTCAGTCGAAGTCTAAGAAGGTGTGGGCTCTGCAGGAGGCGCAGAAGGCCCAACCTCATCAGCAGCTAGAGTATCCTCATCTTCCTCAAAGATGGACTCTCCGAGCTCATCATCACCAGAAAGCTCAAAAGAAGGAGTCAAAGAAGGCAAGGACTCATCGAAAGAAACCTCACAAGTCTCGACAAGCTGTTGGGAATCGAGGTTCCAAACACGAAAGCCTCGAGAATGCAATGCATAGCCCAGAAAAACACCATCCCAGCAACGAGACTCAAACTTGTCCAAATGCCCTCCCTTCTTGAGCACAAAGCACTTGCAGCCAAACGCTCGCAAGTGGCTCACCTTGGGCTGTCTACCAAACCGCAACTCGTATGAGGTCTTACCTAGGTAAGCTCTAAGAAAAATGTGGTTGGCCAGATAGCAAGCCGTGTTCATGGCTTCAGCCCAAAAACGCCTAGGAGTCCTGTGCTCATCGAGCATCGTCCTGGCCATCTCGACTAGCGTGCAGTTCATTCGTTCCAAAACACTGTTCTGTGGGGGAGTGTAAGCAGCAGAAAACTAATGGTCAAGACCCTGATCACTACAAAAGCTGACGAACTGAGAGTTCTTGAACTCAGAGCCATTGTCGAAGCGAATTGCTCGCATCCGACCATTGTTCTCATTCTTCAGCTTCAAAATCAGGCCATGAACAAAATGAAAAGTCTCATCCTTAGACTCCAAAAAGAAAACCCACAAGAATCGAGAAAAGTCGTCAACAATCACAAGCGCATACCACTTCCCACCGACTGAGCGTACCCGAGCTGGACCGACAATGTCCATATGTAATAACTCGTCCGGATATGAAGTCATCACCTGAGTCACAGGTGAGTGAGAAGCGGCAACCATTTTCCCATGATGACAGGGATGACAAACTATATCTTTCTCCATTTTAAGCTTGGGCAATCCTCGGATGAGGTCCATAGAGCTTAACCTGACTAGCAGATTAAAACTCAAATGACCTAACCTCCTATGCCACTTCCAGAGCTCAGAAGAAGATCCAGCAATCAAACAGCGACAAGGGCCAAGAGAACTAGAGAAGTCAATTCGAAAAACTTTACCCTCTAGAATCAAACACAGAAGAATTGCCCTTCTTAAAACGCACTTCCAAACCATCCTCAAGAAGTTGCGAAACAGAAATCAAGTTAAAGTTCAAATTTTTAACTAAGGCAACATTCTTTAAAGAGAAATGATCTGAAATGTGAATTGAGCCCATGCCACTTACTTTCCCTTGACCACTGTTCCTGAAAGTGATGTACTCTTTGGAGCTCGGGGGAGTGAGACTGGAGAACCATCTGCGATGTCCCGTTATGTGGCGAGAGCATCCTGAGTCCATGATCCAAACGTCCTCCAGTCCCTGATCCTGCACAATCAGTGGTTGTAAGAGGGGAGCAAATGGTCCGGCACCAGGTTTAGCAAAAGAACTAAACCAGTGTCGAGCCATCTGCTCAAAAGACGGAAAGCAAAAACCATCAGAAGAGTTTGGACCAAAACGCGACTCAAAACGCGGTCCATGGTTTTGCCTAAAGCCTCGGCCACGAGGTCTAGGACCGTAGCCAAAACGGCCTAGAGCTCTGCCGGAACGAACACCACCATCGGGAGCACGGGCATGAAAGTCGTCTCCTCAACCACCACCTACACGACGTGGCCTGGCCTCCAGCCTCTCCCCGCGTCGAGGAACTCTCAGTCTACCACCCTGCTGGTAGAACTGCTCCTGACCACCACGAGCACACTCTGCTCTCTCAACCCGCTTCCTCCTGAAGAAAAACTCCGCAAGATGCCCGTCTCTCTGACAATACTCACAATGATAGGTAGGCTTCTTGGGATGTGGTTGAGGCTTGGGGTTCTTGGGCTTAGTGGTGTTTGGTGTAGTCTTCTTGGGTTGAGAGGGTCCAGGAAGAGAGTCAAGAGAAGTGTGGAGGTGTTTGGGCTTTGGAACCCAGATAGGCTTCTTGGGTGGAGCTTTGGGCGGTTCATGGATCACTCCATCCTTGGGCTGACAAGCCTGGGAAGACTCAGTGGAGTGAGTCTTGGGGTATCTCTACTCAGAGTCATTTTACTCCACTC
>JAAALK010000080.1:90104683-90149049 GCA_019279435.1 Zizania palustris
GTAGACCTTGGGAGTATGATACTGATGCTACACACCATGGTAGGAGCAATAAGTACACATTTATGTATAAAGAAAGAAAGTTACATTGCTTCCTATGACTCCTGCTGAAATTGTGAAATTTGAACAAGAAAAACATGATAAGGACGCACAAACGAGCAAACAACCTTCTAAAATCAGCAAGTAGCTAAAACGCTTTCGAGGCAACAGAAAGATAAAGTTGCTTCTCCTTCTTCATCACAAGTTATTAATCTGAAAGGACGTGTCATGCTTGCAACTAAAACTGACCTTGCTGAAATTTGTGATGATACTCCCATGATATATGGCTTGATTTGCACGAACGTGCTATTTTCAGTTACGAACATTCCTAGCTCTGTTCCTATTGCAGTCACTGACCTTTTGCAGGAGTTTAACGATGTTTTTCCTGCTGAGATACCACCCGGGCTGCCACCGATACGTGGCATCGAGCACCAAATTGATTTGATCCCGGGAGCGTCTCTTCTAATCGTGCAGCGTACCGTACCAATCCAGAGGAGACAAAAGAAATTCAGCGCCAAGTACAGGACCTTCTTGATCGTGGGTACGTCTGTGAAAGCCTTAGTCCTTGTGCAGTACTCGTTCTTTTGGTGCCTAAGAAAGATGGTAGTTGCCGCATGTGTGTTGATTATCGTGCTATTAATAATATCATCATTCGATATCGACACCCTATTCCTAGATTGGACGACATGCTTGATGAGCTTAGTGGTGCCATTATCTTTACTAAGATCGATCTCCGTAGTGGGTACCACCAAATTCGCATGAAACTAGGTGATGAATGGAAAACTGCTTTTAAGACAAAGTTTGGATTATATGAGTGGCTTGTCATGCCTTTTGGACTTACTAATTCACCTAGTATCTTCATGCGCTTGATGAATGAAGTCCTACGACACTTTATAGGACGCTTTGTGGTAGTATACTTTGACGATATCTTGATTTACAGCAAGTCTCCCACTGAACATGTTGAACACCTACGTGTTGTTTTTTCTGTCCTACGTGAGTCCAGATTGTTTGGTAACCTTGAGAAGTGCACATTTTGCACGGATCGAGTTGTGTTTCTTGGGTATGTTGTCACTTCATAGGGCATTGAGGTTGACACGGCAAATGTAGAAGCAATCAACAACTGGCCGCAACCCCAAACAATCACACAGGTACGTAGTTTTCTTGGTCTTGCAGGTTTCTACCGGCGTTTTGTGAAAGATTTCAGCACCATAGCCGGTTCCTTTGCATGAGTTGGACAAGAAGGGAGTTAGTTTTACTTGGGAACCAGCACAAGAACAAGCTTCTGCCACACTTAAGGATCGCCTTACACATGCACCTCTACTTCAGCTACCCGACTTCTATAAGACTTTTGAGTTAGAATGTGATGCTAGTGGTTTTGGAATAGGAGGTGTGTCGCTACAAGGAGGTAAACCCGTGGCCTATTTTAGTGAGAAATTACATGGTCCCTAGTTGAATTATTCTACCTATGATAAGGAATTATATGCCTTAGTGCGTGTGCTTGAAACTTGGCAACATTACCTTTTGCCTCAGGAGTTTATTATTCATTCGGATCATGAAGCATTGAAGCATATACGTAGTCAAGCAAATCTAAATAAACGACATGCTAAATGGTAGAATCATTGAGACTTTTCCATATATCATTAAGCATAAAAAAGGTAAAGATAATGTGATTGCTGATGCTTTATCTAGATGTTATACATTGCTTTCTCAACTTGATTATAATATCTTTGGTTTAGAAACATTGAAGGGCATGTATGCTACTGATTTGGACTTCAAAGATGCTTTTGCAAACTATACAGATGACCGTGCTTGGAACAAATATGTGCTGAATAATGGATATATTTTTCGTGCTAACAAGTTATGTGTGCCGGCTAGCTCTCTTCGCTTGTTGTTATTACAGGAAGCACATGGTGGTGGTTTGATGGGTCATTTTGGATCAACGAAAACTGAAGATGTGCTGTCCACACACTTCTATTGGCCTAGGATGAGACGAGATGTTGAGCGCTAAGTGGCACGATGCACTACTTGCAATAAAGCTAAGTCCCGTCTAAACCCACATGGTCTTTATATGCCCCTGCCCGTTCCTAGTTTACCGTGGGAGGATATTTCTATGGATTTTGTGTTAGGATTACCTAGAACTAGGAGGGGAAGGGATAGTATTTTTGTGGTGATAGATCGGTTCTCTAAAATGGCGCATTTTATACTTTGTCACAAGAGCGACGACGCTACCAATGTTGCTGATTTGTTTTTCAGAGAGGTCGTACGCTTGCATGGAGTTCCCAATACCGTCGTTTCAGATCGTGATGTTAAATTCTTAAGTCATTTTTGGAGGACGTTGTGGCATAAGTTGGGAACGAAGCTGCTGTTTTCTACTACTTGTCACCCACAAATGGATGGGCAAACGGAGGTCGTCAACCGTACATTGTCCACCATGTTGAGGGCTGTTTTGAAGACCAACTTGAAGCTCTGGGAAGAGTGTCTACCTCATATTGAGTTTGCATATAATAGGTCAGTACACTCCACTACTAAGGTAAGTCCGTTTCAAGTGGTCTATGGCTTTAATCAGCGTGCTCCTATTGATTTGCTACCATTTCCACCATCTGAAAAATTGAATTTTGATGCTACTACACGTGCTTAATTATTGCTTAAGATGCATGAAACTACTAAAGCAAACATAGAGAAAATGAATGAGAAATATCGTGCTTATGGTAGTAAGGGTAGAAAAGAGATAACATTTGAACCGGGTGATCTTGTTTGGTTGCACTTGCGCAAGGATCGTTTTCCTGATGAGCTTGAGTCGAGGACAACTCCAATTCAAGAGGGGGAGGATGATGAGGACATCACTTCACATGATACACACATGCACCACCATGATACACACATGCACCAGGACATCACTTCACATGATACACACATGCACCACCATGATATACACATGCACCACGACATCACTTCACATGATACACACATGCACTACCATGATACACACATGCACCATCAACCTACAATTCAATTACAAGGACCAATCACACGCGCCCGTGCCCGTCGCTTGAACCATGAGGTTAATTCTTTCCTTAGCAACTATGTTAATATTTGTTTGGATAGAATTCTACTGAATACTAGTGATATTTTGTTGCTTAGGAACATGGGAGATGGAATAGGATAGTTGGAGTTGATGACGGAGTCGCACGGATGATTTGAAGTCAAGAATTCGCTGGTTCTGACTACATCAACCACCATGCACCAAAGTGGGCATAACTTCCTCATACGAAGTCCGATTGGTGCGTTCTTGGACGTTTTGGAAATCTAAGGAGAAGACGGATCTTTTGGCGTTGGTTTCGCCTCATTTGGAGTCTCGAGTCGTCCTGTGTGACTGAAACAGTCCTGCATGACAGAATTGGGCCGAGTTGGACCTTGTACTGAGTTGGAGGCCGTGTTGGCCCATAGTCCGAGTCGTGTGCGCCTCCTACAGGCTGCCCACGCTCTATATACTCACGACAGCCATCTTTAGGGTTAGGTTTTGCTTTGTTTGCATCTACACTTGTGTATTTAGATCCCGCTCCTGCACCGGACCGATTGGCTGCTGCATCAGCGTTTGTAAAACCTCTCCTCATCATAGTTCATCTGTGATTTGGCATTCGACTTGTGTTTTTCCTGTTCTTGCTTGTGTTCTTGGGTTCGCTTGCAGGAACTAGCCTTCGTGGCGAGGTCAATCGCGCCCTGCGTGGTTGATAACCGACGGAGAGGTTGGTGTAGCGATTGCAAGGTTTTCATCCGCCGGACCGGAGCCTTGGATCGTCAACGTCGAGATTCTCCACCAATCCAAGTTATCCTTACCTAGCGGAAGATCGGAACCAATCCCCCATTACAGTGGGTGGAACTGACAGTGTCTCAAGCTCTAGCCTAGTCTACGCCAGCTCAGCTCTCACTCTCTCCAAATCCCCTAAATGCTCATCGCCCTTGGCTTTCAGCTCAGCTAAGACAGCTAGATGAGATGGGCAATCAGCACAGGGCAGCGACGACAGTGGCTTGAGCATCTTTCAGCTCCAGCTGAGCACTTTCAAGCTCAGTGTCCAAAGTGTCCCTCTCATCAACCCTTTCTGAGTACCTGGACTTCAGAGTCGACAGGTCACACAGAAGCACCTCACACTTTGGGCACTCACTGCTATCACCCAAGCAAGGGAAGAAGACAAAGTCTCAATTCTGCCGTTGGCCACGGCAAGCTCACTTTCTAACTCATCTATCCTCTTCTTGGTCCCCCTAAGCAGTTTTTCCCGATATTTTAACTCCTCACGATTGCTTTCAAGTAAATCAATAATTTCACGTTCATAAGATGATACCTTTTCATTGTCATCGTCGTCGGAGTCATCGGAGGAGCTCTTCTCTTCCTTATCCCCAAGAGCCATTGAACAGAAGCTCTTGCAGGATCTTCGGCGCTGATGTGAACGGCTCTTCGGTCTATCCCCGAAGGCCATGAAGCAAAGACCCACCGGATCATCCTTGTCCTCCCCGTTCCTGATGACGATCTCCTCATCGCTTGAGCTCGATGAAGAGGAAGAAGACGTGGACCGCTTGGAGTAGCTCTTCTCCATCTCGGCGAAGAATGCCTTGTCGCGCTTCTTGTTCTCTCACCGGTAGTCCTTTAGGGCCTTTCTGAAGAATCTGGTCTTTGGCTTGCCCTTGTTGAAGGAAGAGCTGTCGTGCTTGCCGGAGTCGTGGAAGCCACCACCGGTGCCCTTCTTGTGGCCATTGCGGTTCAGGGCAGTCGGCGATGAAGTGTCCTGGATCACCACACTGAAAGCACCCGGATTTCGTGCCATGTCTTTTGAACATTCTTTTGTCATAAACATGATGCACCCGGTTGTTAAAAAGACACAAATCATCATCTCCCCAAGACTCAAGCTGGTCCTCAGTGATAGACATCAAAGAGAACCCAGCACAGCTCACAAAAGAGGGATCAATAGAAGGTGTAGCAAGGGCCAGGGACTTTGATCAAGAGCCAAGTGAGATTTGATCTGAGCTGGATATCAACCTCAGTGGCCTTCAGCTTGCTAAACAACTCAGAAATGGTCAAGGTATCATAAGATGTGCTCTCAATGATAGAGGATACCTTGATCTCCTAGATCTTTGGGTCCAAGGTATGAAGAACCTTGAGCGCCTACTCGTGATCTGAGACTAACTGAGCACCCTCAGCCTTGTTGTCCCGAAGCTTGTTTATGATCGATTGAAAACGACCAAACAACGCTTCAATAGATTCACCCAACTTTTGTGTGAAGTTCTCATACTCACGCCGGTAGGTCTGATAGAGCCGAGCCTTGACCTGAGCTGTTCACACATGGTGTGCCTTGAGGGTAGCCCAGATCTCTCTTGTAGTGGAGAGATGGCTCACATGCTCAAACTCAGTGGGACCTAGACCAGAAAACAAGATGTTCACAGCCTTACTATTGTTCAGATGTTGTGCAATGATACCATGAGTACCATGCTCAGCAACTGGCAATATAACGAACGTAGCGTGAACACAAATGTCCCAGATGTCCGAGCCTTAGCTCATAAGATAGTATCGCATGCGAGTCTTGCAATAATTATAGCCATAAGTTTCCAAGGACGGGACCTTTCCAGGAGACGTCATGATCACTACTGGGGTTTAGAACCGGTTAAGGTATGGAAAAACCCTAACCAGGCTCTCATACCACTTGTAGAACCGAAAGTAGCAACCAGAGGGGGTGTGAATGGGCGCCTAAAAATTCTTTCGAATCTATGGTCCTGCTCCCAATACCCAACACACCTCAAAAGACTAAGCAGCAAAGAGTGAACAGAATGCCTAAGTCTAAAAGTATCTAGCCTAGAAACAACCGGTGTCAAAAACGGAGAAACACCAAAACAATACTAACAGGTAGATAAACAAAATATTCAAGACATGGTAGATCAAACTTCTCAGTAAAATAATCTATGTAAACATGGAATGGGATGAGAAGTTACTGTTCAAATTTGTCTCCTGTTCGAAACTTGGTGAAGCCTGCTTCGCTGTGTCGAAGCCTGCTTCGCTGTGTCGAAG
Source organism: Zizania palustris (assembly GCA_019279435.1). NCBI lineage: Eukaryota > Viridiplantae > Streptophyta > Magnoliopsida > Poales > Poaceae > Zizania > Zizania palustris. Next base: position 90,110,775 of record JAAALK010000080.1, read on the forward strand.
CCTGCTTCGCAGTGTCGAAGCCTGCTTCAGGAGTCCCTTATCGAAGTCAAGCGAAGGTTGTCGTTGAAGTGCCGAAGGTTTGTTGAGTCTAGCCTGTTTCGAGTGTGGCAGAGAGCGAAGTATGCTTCGAAGCGACGTATGAAAGTATCGAAGCTTGCTTCGAATAGTGTACTTCGAAGCCTATACTTCGATCAGAAAGCTTCGAACCATGCTCATAGAAAAGCAACCTTCGAAAGAGAAGCGAAGCCCGACACACGGCAGAAAGTCCAAATCGAAGCCTACCCTCTACCTTCGAAACTAGCTTGATCGAGGTATGACTACCAACGTGGTAACCTCCGAACAACAGACCAGCTTCGAATCGAAGTGTGCTGATGCTCTCACAAGAGATTGAAGCCTTGAAGCATACTTCGAAAAAAAACCTTCGAACACACAAACTCTGACTCGAACAAGACAGCAACACACTCCGAGCGAAGTCTATCAGAGAGACATGCTTCGAAGCTAACTTCACAGCCTGTCGAAGTATTGACTTTGAAAATCTCGAGTCGGAGTATACCTTCACAAGAACTGCCGAAGTATTGCAATAGAACAAAAACTAAGCTCAGAACATACTTCGAAGCTAGATTCAAAGTACAAAAACGAAGTTGAAGTTCTAGCAAAGCCCTCGAAGATGTCAGATCGAAGCCTGCCTCACGGAGCTGAGGGACTTTGAACAAAGAAGGGGACATCGCCAGAAACAGCCAGAGAAAGAGTAGGCTCAGTCTACTCGATCAAAAAGGCTACACAGGAAAAAAAAAAGCAAGGCTAGAAAACTAGCGTACTGTTGCTGCAGGAAAGTAGTACTACTTGCAACGAGCCACAAGAACTAGTATTCACGTGAAGAACAGAAGCGAAGCAGCAAGAGAAGCTTTCACTCAGGAATAAAAATGACTGCACGCAAAACGAAACTGCAGAGCTATTAATGAAATGCTGCACACGCAACTACAGGAATAAAATCATCCAGATCTGAGAAGAACGAGTTGAAATCGCAATGAACAGGAGAACATTCCTGGCGGCGCACACAGGGACAGGAGAGAGAACGCAGGGAAAAATGACCCAATCCTTGGTTAAAAAGTGATTTATTGAAAGGGTGACCTAACCCTAGGGATTCGGGCCCTATTTATAGGCTGCCCAATAGCTAGGAATATTCCACAAGCCCCTTAGGGTTTTTTACAAACGCTGAAATAAAAGGAAAAGACTAAACTGCCCTCAGGATATTTTTACAGACTCGACTGACTAACTGTGGGCCTAGGGACAAAGTAGTAAACTCCTATTTATAGATGACTTATCCGGAAGCTAAGCTTTCGTAGCGACTACGGCTTCTCTTCTGGATAGTCCGATACAAGATCAGCGGTCATCAGTTTTGCGCCAAAACTGACAAAGCCTCCACCGACTTTGCACCAAGTACCTGGATTGGGCCAGCCCGATTCCGCAGCTCTCACAGCCCGGCAATCACTCACCACCCGTGTACTTGAGTCAATCCTGGTCAACAGCCAAGTGGGTATTCTGCTGCTTCCGGCCCATGTTCCCGGTTTGGGCTAGCCCGACTTTGCAGCCCCTCTGCCCGACAGTCGCTCGCTGCCCGTGTACCTGAGTCACACGTGGCCCATGAAACACTAGATCTCCTCTCTTCTTCTGTCCTCTTTGACTATCGTTGACAATAACTCATCACATCTGGAGCCATGAGGCCCACGCTATTCAGCATGGCTCCTCAATCTCCCCCTTGATGAGTGCATTGTCAACACTTCACTTCTTCAGCTCTTTAGTACCTGCGAACAACTGTGGAAACACGAAAACGAAGCACAGAAAAAACAAAGAAGAAGAAAATAAAGTAAAAGATTAACCCTTATGACCAAAAGCCAAACAAAAGCAAGAAGTGGTCATTACGGTTAACCAAAATGTAAAAGCTCAAAAAGGAGTGCAGTCTCAGAAACATTAACAAGGATATCAAAAGAGTAAGGGCAAACGGAACAAAAACTCCCTCTAAAACAAATCCCAGAGAAAGCCAAAACTCCCCCTTGAACTCTTATCCCAAAATTTCTCCCCCTTGTTGACAAGTGAACTCATCAAGCACTCAAAAAGAGACATAGACTACCCCTGAAACACAACTCCCCCTCAAAATATGCAATGAATGCAACTGGGGTGCAGGTGGAGTGAATAAAGCATGCTTCTCAGATATGATTGACTGCAATTACAACATCTAACAGATACAGCAAATGACATACTGTCTAAGATACATCGCATGATCAGTGCAACAGATGATATCTAAAGAAATTCATTAGCACGCATTTTCAATTTTTGCAAACAAAAGCATCACCACATTTGCTAGTTGACAAGCAAAGTAAAGCATGAGATGCAGAAGCTATCTGATATCTACCAAGATAAGCAATGTTCAAAACAAAGTGCTTTAGCAAACTTGTTATCTTTTTAATTTTCAGGCTTTTTCCTTTTTCCTTTTTCATTTGTGCCAGGGGTTATTTGCATGTCAAACCTCATGCTAACCGACCAAGTCAAGCCTAGGACAGAACTGGACCATCAGAAGCTTAAGACATTGGTCTTGGCATACACTGCATTGTCCTAGTTCATACCAAAGTGCTATGGTAAGCAGTCCAGAACAGTGCAATGTGACAAAACAAACCCACCTGGATCTTTTCAAATCTCAAGCATAAAAGACATGGAATTTTCATTTTTCTGATTTTTCATCATTTTTAAAGCACATTTCCATGTTAAAAGCATAAAGATGTCCAAGTTGCATATCTGCATCTATGTGAGGAACTAGCTACAAGGCATGTAACAGATAGCAAAAGCATTCAGCCTACGCATGCTAGTTACTAGAAGCAATGGTGATCATTTTTCAAGTTTAAAGCGTAAAAGCCATGCATATGACAAATATCAGACATATCAAGTGAACTGAACCAAAGAATGATCAATGACAAGTAATCAAAAGCATGTACCAGCTAAAATGAGTAAAGCAGTTCAATCATATAACAGAAGCAGCTCAAAGGTGTGATATGTGAATATGTATGATATGAACACACACAAAAAGACTCAAGAAAAGAGTAAAGAAGAAAGAAAACTGACTCAAAATATCCTAAAAAGGATACACAACACCCAAATTCCCTCGTAAACGCTCAAAAGTAGACTGATCCAGGGGTTTGGTGAAAATATCAGCCAATTGATGATGGGTATCAACATGAACAAGGTCAATGACACCTTTCTCATATTGATCCCGCGGAAAGTGAAAGCACACATCAATATGTTTGGTTTTTGAATGGAGACAAGGGTTTTTCCCTACACTAGTTGTACTGGTGCTGTCGCAAAACAAAGGAACTCTGGTAGGAAAGAACAATCCAATGTCTCGCAGAGTGGAAATCATCCAAACCAACTGTGAGCAGCAGCTAGCAGTAGCTACATACTCAGCATCAGTGGTCGAAAGAGCAACTCCAGATTGCTTTCGAGAATACCAAGACACAAGAGATGAACCAAGAAACTGGCAAGTACCGGAAGTCGACTTGCGATCCAACCGGCACCCACCAAAGTCGGCATCCGAAAAGCCAGATAAATCAAGAGATGATGATGCTGAATAATAAAGACCGAGGTCGGGCGCATAGGTGAGATACCTGAAGATGCGCTTGACAACCTGCTGATGAGACGCGCGTGGTGAAGACTGAAAATGCGCCGAACTGTATGTCCGATCTTGTCGCCGTCAAGTACAGTAGTGAGCCGATCATCCCTCGAAACTCTCTCTCATTGACCTTGACGCCGCTTTCGTCCTTGTCCAGTCCTCCAGATGTGCCCATTGGGGTCATCTGCGGCTTCAACTCCCCACCAAAGTCAAATTTTTCAACATGTCACGAGTGTACTTACCTTGGTGGATGAAGGTGCCGTCCTTGGTTTGCTTGATCTGGAGCCCTAAGAAATACTTGAGCTCACCCATGAGGCTCATCTCAAACTCGCTGTGCATCTGCTCAGAAAACTTGGACACAAGAGAATGAGTAGTACCGCCAAAAATAATATAGTCCACGTAAATCTGAGCAACTAAGAAATCTGAAGCAACTCTGAGCAAGAAGAGAGTCTTATCCACAGAACCCATCACAAAGCCCTTCCCCAACAGAAACTGCTTCAACCGGTCATACCAAGCCCTAGGGGCTTCCTTCAACCCGTATAAAGCTTTATGTAGCTTAAAAACAAGTCGGGGAAACTTAGGGTTCTCAAAACCGGGGGGCTGCCTAACATAAACTTCCTCCTCTATGAACCCGTTCAGAAAAGCACTCTTAACGTCCATTTGAAAAAGCTTAAAACCCGTTGAAGCGGCAAAAGCTAAGAGAATGCGAATGGACTCAAGATGGGCAGCAGGAGCGAAAGTTTCTTCAAAATCAATACCTTCCTTCTGGCAAAAACCCTGGGCAACTAGTCGAGCTTTGTTGCGCACCACAACCCCATCTTCACCTTGCTTGTTCTTGAACACCCACTTGGTGCCTATGGGGTTGCATCCTGGTGGTGGCTCAACTAGTGTCCAAACCCGATTACGGACAAAATTCTCAAGCTCTTCTTCCATAGCATTAATCCAATTAGAATCAGAAAGAGCATGAGAAACGTCTCTGGGCTCAAAAGATGCAACAAAAGCAGATTCAGCAAACACAACAAGAGAGGTACCAGATGAACGGAAAGTTCTCTCAGTGAAATCACCAATGATGAGCTCTGAGGGGTGATCACGCTGAACTACTCGGGATCCCTAGTGATCTGAAGTCACCTCACAAGAGTCAGCAACTGTGTAGGACCAAAAGAAGCGACCAGAGGGGGGTGAATGGGCACCTAAAAATTCTTTCGAATCAATGGCCTGCTCCCAACAGCCAACGCACCTCAAAAGACTAAGCAGCAGAGTGTGAACAAAAAGCCTAAGTCTAAAAGTATCTAGCCTAGAAACAACAGGTGTCAAAATTAGAGAAACATCAATGCAGTGCTAATAGGCAGATAAACAAAACATTCAAGACATGGTAGATCAAACTTCTCAGTAAAATAATCTAAGTACACATGGAATGAGATGAGAAGTTACTGTTCAAAATCTGTCTCCTATTCGAAACTTGGCAAAGCCTGCTTCGCTGTGTCGAAGCCTGCTTCAAAGTGTTGAAGCCTGCCTCGCTGTGTTGAAGCCTGCTTCGGAGTGCCTCGTCGAAGTAGAGCGAAGGTAGACGTTGAAGTGCCGAAGGTTTGTTGAGTCTAGCATAGTTCGAGTGTGGCAGAGAGCGAAGTATGCTTCGAAGCGAAGTAAGAGTGTATCAAATCTTGCTTCGAATAGTGTACTTCGAAGCCTATACTTCGAACAGAAAGCTTCGAACAATGTTTGCAGAAAAGAAACCTTCGAAAGAGATGCGAAGACAAACACACGGCAGTAAGATCAAATCAAAGCCTACACTCTACCATCGAAGCTAGCCTTGATCGAGGTATGACTATAGAAGTGGTAACCTTCGAATCGAGGACTAACTTCGAATGACAAGCTTCGAATTCACAAACTGTGACCCTTGAAAAAGACAGCAAGAAGGAACTCACGTCGAGCGAAGTCTACCAGAGAGACAAGCTTCGAAGCTAACTTCGAAGCCTGTCGAAGTATTGACTTAGAACAGCTCGAGATAGAGATCACCTTCGCAAGGACCATCGAAGTATGTCAAGCTGACAGACAGCACAAAACGTACTTTAAAGCTAGAAACACAGTGCAGAAAGTGAAGTCGAAGTTCAACCGAAGCGCTCGAGGATGTCAGATCGAAGCCTGCCTCACGGAGCTGAGGGGCTTCGAACAGAGAAGGGTGCTTTGCCAGAATAACAGCCAGTAAAGGGACTTGGCCCAGTCAATTCGATCAAAAAGTTGCGCAAGAAAAGCAAGGCTAGAGTACTAGTGTACTGTTGCTACAGTGAAGTAGTACTACTTGCAACCAGCAAGAACTAGTACTCCTCACGTGAAGAACAGAAGCAACCGTGAAGCATTAACACTGAAATAACATGGCTGCGCACATCAAAATGAAACAGCAGAGCTAATAATGAGATGCTGCACATGAACCAGAAGGAATAGAATCATCCTAACAGAGAACAAAACATGATGAACAACAGCAATCAACCTGGCGGCGCACACACAAGAGAGAGAAACGCAGTGAACAAAGAGAAATGACCCAATGGATTAAAAAGTGAATTCTGGAAGGGTAACCTAACCCTAGGGATTGGGGCCCTATTTATAGGCAGCCTAATAGCTAGGAATATTCCATCAGCCCCTTAGGGTTTTTACAGACGTTGAAATAAAGGAAAAGACTAAACTGCCCTTAGGATTTTTTACAGACTCGGCTAACTGACTGTGGGCCTAGGGACAAAATAGAAAAACTCCTATTTACAGATGATTTATCCGGAACCTAAGCTTTCATAGCGACTACGGCTTTTCTTCTGGACTGTCCGATACAAGATCAGCGGTCGTCAGTTTTGCGCTGAAACTGACAAAGCGTCTACCGACTTTGCACCAGGTACCCGGATTGGGCCGGCCTGATTCTGCATCTCTCTCAGCCCGGCAATCACTCACCGCCCATGTACCTGAGTCAATCCTGGTCAACAGAGTAGTGGGTCATCTGCTGCTTCTGGCCCATATACCCGGATTGGGCCAGCCTGACTTCACAGCTCTCTCAGCCCGACAGTCACTCGCTGCCCGTGTACCTGAGTCACACGCGGCCCATGAAACAGCAGATCTCCTCTCTTCTTCAGTCCTCTTTGACTATCGTTGACAATGACTCATAACATCTAGAGCCATGAGGCCCACACTATTCAGCATGGCTCCTCAATCTCCCCCTTGATGAGTGCATTGTCAACACTTCATTTATTCAACTCTTCAGTACCTGCGAACACATGTGGAAACACGAAAACAAAGAACAAGAGAACAAAGAAGAAGAAAATAAAGTAAAAGTTCAACCCTAATGAACAAAAGCCGAACAAAAGCAAGAAACAGTCATTATGGTTAACCAAAGGTAAAAGCTCAAAGTGAGTGCGGTCTCAGAAACATCAGCAAGGATATCAAACGAGTAAGGACAAGCGAGACAAAAACTCCCCCTTGAACTCTTATCCCAAAATTTCTCCCCCTTGTTGACAAGTGAACTCATCAAGCACTCGAAAGAGACACAGACTCCCCCTGAAACGCATCTACCCCTCAAAATATGCAAGGAATGCAATTGGGGTGCAGGCGGAGTGAAGAAAGCATGCTTCTCAGATATGATGGACTGCAATTACAACATCTAATAGATACAGCAAAAGACATACTTTCTAAGATACATGGCATGTTCAGTGCAACAGATGATATCTAAAGAAAGTCATTAGCACGCATTTTAGTTTTTGCAAACAAAAGCATCACCACATTTTCCAGTTGACAAGCAAGGTAAAGCATGAGATGCAAAAGCTAACTGATATCTACCAAGATAAGCATCATCCAAAACAAAGTGCTTCAGCAAACTTTTTATCATTTCAATTTTCAGGCTTTTTCTGTTCTCTTTTTCATTTATGCCAGGGGTTATTTGCATGTCAAACCTTATGCTGACCGACCAAGTCAAGCCTAGGCCAGATCTGGACCATCAAAAGTTTAAGACATCGGTCTTGGCATACACTACATTGTCCTAGTTCATACCAAAGTGCTATGGTATGCAGTCCAGAACAATGTAATGCGACAAAGCAAACCCACCTGGATCTTTGCAAGTTATGCATAAAGAGGAACAGAATTTTCATTTTTCTTGATTTTTCATCATTTTTATAGCACATTTCCATGTTTTAAAATAGAAAGATGTCCAAGTTGCATGTTTGCATCTAAGTCAGGAACTAGCTACAAGGCATGTAACAGATAGCAAGAACATTCAGCCTACACATGCTAGTTACCAGAAGCAATGGTGATCATTTTTAAAGTTTTAAAGCATAAAATCCATGCATATGACAGATATCAGACATATCAAGTGAACTGGACCAAAGCATGATCATTGACAAGTATTCAAAAGCATGTACCAGCTAGAATAAGTAAAGCAGTTCAATCATATAACAGAAGCAGCTCAGAGGTGTGATATGTGAATATGCAAGATATGAACACACACAAAAAGACTCGAGAAAAGAGTAAAGAAGAAAAACTGACGCAAAATATCCTAGAAAGGATACACAACACACAAATCCCCTCGTAAACGCTCAAAGGTATACTTATCTAGGGGGTTGGTGAAAATGTCAGCCAACTGATGATGTGTATCAACATGAACAAGGTCAATGACACCTTTCTCATATTGATCCCGCAGAAAGTGAAAGCGCACATCAATATGTTTGGTTTTTGAATGGAGACAAGTGTTTTTCCCTACACTAATTGCACTGGTGCTATCGCAAAACAAAGGAACTCTGGTAGGAATGAACAACCCAAAATCTTGCAAAGTGGAAATCATCTAAACCAAATGTGAGCAGCAGCTAGCAGCAGCTAGCAGCAGCTACATACTCACCCTCAGTGGTCGAAAGAGCAACTCCAGATTGCTTTCGAGAAGACAAAGAGACAAGGGAAGAACCAACAAACTGGCAAGTACCGGAAGTCGACTTGCGATCCAACCGACAACCACCAAAGTCAGCATCCGAAAAGCCAGATAAATCAAAAGATGATGATGCTGAATAGTAAAGACCGAGATCAGGCGCATAAGTGAGATACCTGAAGATGCACTTGACATCCTGCCGATGAGACTCGCGTGGTGAAGACTAAAAACGCACGCAAAGTCCCACGACGAACTGTATGTCCGGTCTTGTCGCCGTCAAGTACAGCAGCGAGCTGATCATCCCTCGAAACTCTCTCTCATTGACCTTGACGCCACTCTCATCCTTGTCTAGTCCTCCAGATGTGCCCATTGGGGTCATCTGCGGCTTCAACTCCCCACCAAAGTCAAATTTTTTCAACATGTCATGAGTGTACTTACCTTGGTGGATAAAGGTGACGTTCTTGGTCTGCTTGATCTGGAGCCCTAAGAAATACTTCAGCTCACCCATGAGGCTCATCTCAAACTCGCTGTGCATCTGCTCAGAAAACTTGGACACGAGAGAATTAGTAGTACCGCCAAAAATAATATCGTCCACGTAAATCTGAGCAACTAAGAAATCTGAAGCAACTCTGAGCAAAAAGAGAGTTTTATCCACAGAACCCATCACAAAGCCCTTCCCTAACAAGAACTGCTTCAACCGGTCATACCAAGACCTAGGGGCTTGCTTCAACCCGTATAAAGCTTTCTGCAGCTTAAAAACATGTCGAGGAAACTTAGGGTTCTCAAAACCTGGGGGCTGCCTAACATGAACTTCCTCCTCTATGAACCCGTTCAGAAAAGCACTCTTAACGTCGATTTGAAAAAGCTTAAAACCTTTTGAAGCGGCAAGAGCTAAGAGAATGCGAATGGACTCAAGACGGGCAACAGGAGCAAACGTTTCTTCAAAGTCAATACCTTCCTTCTGGAAAAAACCCTGGGGAACTAGTCGAGCTTAGTTGTGCACCACAACCCCATCTTCACCTTGTTTGTTTTTGAACACCCACATGGTGCCTATAGGGTTGCATCCTGGTGGCGGCTCAACTAGTGTCCAAACCCGATTACGAACAAAATTCTCAATCTCTTCTTGCATATCATTAATCCAATTAGATTCAGAAAGAGCGTGAGATACATCTCTGGGCTCAAAAGATGCAACACAGCTCGCCCAGATACGAAGTCATCACCTGAGTGACAGGTGAGTGGGATGCGACAACATTTTCCCATGATGACAGGGATGACAAACTAGATCTTTCTCCATTTTAATCTTGGGCAATCCTCGGATGAGGTCCATAGAGCTTAACCTGACTAGCAGATCAAAACTCAAATGACCTAACCTCCTATGCCACTTCCAGAGCTCAGAAGAAGATCCAGCAATCAAACAGCGAGAAGGGCCAAAAGAACTAGAGAAGTCAATTCGAAAAACTTTACCGAATGGTATGATCTGGCAAATCAAAGACCCTCTAGAATCAAACACAGAAGAATTGCCCTTCTTAAACCGCACTTCCAAACCATCCTCAAGAAGTTGCGAAACAGAAATCAAGTTAAAGTTCAAATTCTTAACCAAGGCAACATTCTTCAAGGAGAAATGATCTGAAATGCGAATTGAGCCAATGTCGTGTACCTTCCCTTGACCACTGTTCCCGAAGGTGATTTACTCTTTGGAGCTCGGGGGAGTGAGACTGGAGAACCATCTGCGATGTCCCGTCATGTGGCGAGAGCATCCTGAGTCCATGATCCAAACGTCCTCCGGTCCCCGATCCTGCACAATCAGTGGTCATAAGGACGAGCAAATGGTCCGGCACCAGGTTTAGCAAAAGAGCTAAACCAATGTCGAGCCATCTGCTCAAAATACGGAAAGCGAAAACCATCAAAAGAATTTGGACCAAAACGCGGCTCAAAGCGAGGTCCATGGTTCTCCCTAGAATCTCGGCCCCGAGGTCAAGGACCATAGCCAAAACGGCCTGGAGCTCTGCCGGAATGACCACCACCAACTGGAGCACGGGCAAGAAGGTCGTCTCTTCTACCACCACCTACACGACGCGTGATGAGGACATCACTTCACATGATACACACATGGAGCCTCCACCTACAATTCAATTACAAGGACCAATCACACGCGCCCGTGCCCGTCGCTTGAACCATGAGGTTAATTCTTTCCTTAGCAACTATGTTAATATTTGTTTGGACGGGATGCTACTGAATACTAGTGATATTTTGTTGCTTAGGAACATGGGAGATGGAATAGAAGAGTTGGAGTTGAAGACGGAGTCGCACGGATGACTTGAAGTCAAGAATTCGCTGGTTCGGACTACATCGACCACCATGCACCAAAATGGGCATAACTTCCTCATACGAAGTCCGATTGGCGCGTTCTTGGACTTTTTGGAAAGCTGAGGAGAAGACGGATCGTTTGCTGTTGGTTCCACCTCATTTGGAGTCTCGAGCCGTCCTGTGTGTTTAAAACAGTCCTGCGTGATAGAACTGGACCGTGTTGGCCATAATCCGAGTCTGTACGTCTTCTAGCCCACAGCCCAAGTCTGTTCACCTTCCACAGGCTGCCCACGCCCTATATATTCACTCCAGCCGCCTTTAGGGTTAGGTTTTGCTTTGTTTGCATCTACACTGTTGTGTTTAGATCCCGCCCCTTGCACCGGACCGATTGGCTGCTGCATAGGCGTTTGTGAAACCTCACCTTTCATCGTTCGTCTGTGATTTGGCATTCGATTTGTATACTTCCTGTTCTTGCTTGTGTTCTTGGGTTCGCTTGCAGGAATTAGCCTTCATGGCGAGGTCAATCGCGTCCTGCGTGGTTGATAACCAACGGAGACAGTGGTGTAACGATTGCAAGGTTTTGATCCGCCGGAGCGGAGCCTTGGATCGCCAACGTCGAGATTCTCCACCAACCCAAGTTATCCTTTACCTAGCGGAAGATCGGGACCAATCCACCATCAGTTGGTATCAGAGCTCAGATTTCCCGTTAGGTAATCTCGATCTGCTTTTGTTTTTACCTAGAGTCCAGAAAACCGCACCAAAAAAAAATCCCACCGAGAACCCCTTTGCGCCTTGCGATATTAATTTCAGTTTTAACTTTGTTGAGTTCGTGTTCTTGGTCGAGTCTTATTTCTGGTTTAGTAATTCCTTTGTGTCGTTTGAGTAGTAGTTGTTCTTGTGTCCCAAAAAAAATTCCCCACCCGAAACCCCCCCCAACCCTATTTTGTTTTCCACATCGAGTCTTTGTGACCCCCCTTCGGTAAAACAGGCATAACTTTTCGCTAGTTTGGCAGAAAAATCTGAAATATTTTGAGCGTGTTCCTGACCCGATTTGGGTGGTACCCTAACTTGGGTTCCCCCTGTTAGCCCTCACCAAAATCTCCAAAAAAAATCAGGAAGATAAAGAAAAAAATTGGTCAATGTTTTTGCTCGTAGGTCAGCGAACTTGTTGAATTTTTGTGAGCCACATCCCACCTCAGTTGTAGGTGCCAATTTTTGTGGTTGCATATCTGGTCATCCTTGTTCAAAAAAAAATAGAGTGAAAAAAAAGAAGAGAAAAAAAATGAAAAAAAAAGAGAAGAAGCGGTAGTAACAGCATTATCGGCGGCAGTAACAGATTCTGCTTGTCCGATCTCTTGTCCGAACTCTTGTCCGATCAGCGGTAGTAACAGAATTATTAGCGGCAGTAACAGATTCTGCTTGTCCGATCTCTTGTCCGAACTCTTGTCCGATCAGCGGTAGTAATAGAATTATCAGCGGCAGTAACAGATTCTGCTTGTCCGATCCCTTGTCCGATCTGCAGAGAGCTGGATTTGGCCTGTTTTTTTGCTTCCATTTGATTTTTGGGCACATAGTTTCCCTCTATTGCTTGAACTTTCACATTGGGAGCACTAAGGCCAGCAACTTTGACGAGTATTAGGGAACACTTATTGAACTTGGTTTAACTGTTATTACTATCGCTAATCCTTGCTACTCACTTTGCCTTCCAAGCTACACCTTTCTCTTGGTGAGGACAGGTTCATTTCTTGCAATTGTACACCACCCTCCACTTGGTTCATCACCTGTAGGCCGGTGACCTCACTGCGGCGTGGTACGAACACTTGCAAGTGTGGGTAAGGTGCTTGACGGATTGCTTCCACCACACACCCACCACCCCACCTAGCTGTTTTCCATCAGGATTATTCTTTGTTGTTTTGTCTTTCACTAACATGGCAGATAACAGCGGTACCCCTCCATCTGATTTTAATGACTGTGTCTCACGACGTGCTCTACTAGAGTCTCAGCGGCAGACCCAACATTCCATCGAACGTCTCGTGCGTACTGTGTCTGACCTAGTGGACCGAATGACTGCCTTGGAAACACGCTTGCCTGCTGCACGAGCCAACGAAGACCATATTGAAGAGGAAGACGACCTATCCTATGCCGGGAACAATGGCATTGACCCTGACGAGGTTGCACGTCATCCCCTTCAGTTCAATCATCAAGGTATGGGCGGCCACCGCAACCGCCATCCACGAGGTAACAATGACAACCACAGGAACAATGATTCATGATCCCTACTCTAAGGTAAAATTTTCAGTACCTCATTTTGCTGGCACCTATGATCCAGATGCATATTTAGATTGGGAGATGTCAATCGAACAAAAATTTAATGCTCACATGGTTCCTGCTATCCACCGCGTGCGCTTAGCTACTAGTGACTTCACTGGATATGCTCTTCTTTGGTGGACTGAAATAGTTCAGGTTGGCAATGAACCACAAAATTGGGATATGTTAAAACGGCAAATGCGTGGTAGATGGGTTCCTCCTTCATATAAATGTGATTTGAGAAAAAAATTGCAGCGCCTAAACCAAGGGAATAAATCGGTAGAGGAGTATTATCAGGAGTTGCAAATAGGTTGCATGCGTGCTGAAATTGAGGAGGACAATGAGGATAAAATGGCCCGTTTTTATGGTGGTTTAAGACGTGAAATTCAGGATATCATTGATTATAAAGAATACAATACTATCACTCGTCTTTTCTACCTTGCTATGCTTGTAGAAAAAGAATTGCAGGGTCGCCAACAACCACAACGCAGCATGAGGACTAACATTGGTGGTGCTACTTCACGCTCAAGTGGACAGCAGCAACGACCACCACCACCACCTTCTCGATCGATGGCTACATCAGCACCTTCTACATCTACAGCCCAGGCTGAGAGCTCCAAGGCTGCAACATCCAAGGCGCCAGCCAAGCCCACCTCCTCGGTGGCCTCTACTGCACGTTCTGTAGCGATCCAGTGTCACAGATGCAAAGGATTTGGCCACGTCATGAAAGACTGCCCTAGTCAGCGGGCTTATATTGCTACGAATGACGGTGGCTACGTAAGTGCTAGTGATGTTGAAGATGAATATGCACTTGCTGCTAACATTGCAGGAGATGACGATACATTCGACGATGACGCTGTTTTTGCGCCGGATGCCTCTGCCGACCTTGAAGCACTTATTGTACAACGCGTCTTGAGCACTCACATGGAGCAGGACGATAGGGCACACCGGAACAATCTGTTTCAGACCTTCTTCGTCGTCAATGACCGTCGTGTACGTGTCATCATCGACAGCGGTAGTTGCAACAATTTGGTGAGCCACGACATGGTAACGAAGCTTCAACTTCCCACACGTGCGCATCCACACCCTTACCATGTGCAATGGTTCAACAATAGCGGTAAGGTCAAGGTAACACAAACTGCTCACATCGAATTTTCCATTGGTACATACTTCGGAGTTGCTGATTTTGATGTAGTACCAATGCAAGCATGTTCTCTGTTACTTGGTAGACCTTGGGAGTATGATACTGATGCTACACACCATGGTAGGAGCAATAAGTACACATTTATGTATAAAGGAAAGAAAGTTACATTGCTTCCTATGACTCCTGCTGAAATTGTGAAATTTGAACAAGAAAAACATGCTAGGGACGCCCAAAAGAGCAAACAACCTTCTGAAAATCAGCAAGTAGCCAAAACGCTTTCGAGGCAACAGAAAGATAAACTTGCTTCTCATTCTTCATCACAAGTTATTAATCTGAAAGGACGTGTCATGCTTGCAACTAAAACTGACCTTGCTGAAATTTGTGATGATCGTGCTGTTTTCACTTGCGAACATTCCTAGCTCTGTTCCTGTTGCAGTCACTGACCTTTTGCAGGAGTTTAACTGATGTTTTTCCTGCTGAGATACCACCCGAGCTGCCACCGATACGCGGCATCGAGCACCAAATTGATTTGGTCCCGGGAGCGTCTCTTCCTAATCGTGCAGCGTACCGTACCAATCCAGAGGAGACAAAAGAAATTGAGCGCCAAGTACAGGACCTTCTTGATCGAGGGTACGTCCGTGGAAGCCTTAGTCCTTGTGCAGTACCCGTTCTTTTGGTACCTAAGAAAGATGGTAGTTGGCGCATGTGTGTTGATTGTCGTGCCATTAATAATATCACCATTCGATATCGACACCCTATTCCTAGATTGGATGACATGCTTGATGAGCTTAGTGGTGCCATTATCTTTACTAAGATCGATTTCCGTAGTGGCTACCACCAAATTCGCATGAAACTAGGTGATGAATGGAAAACTGCTTTTAAAACAAAGTTTGGATTATATGAGTGGCTTGTCATGCCTTTTGGACTTACTAATGCACCTAGTACCTTCATGCGCTTGATGAATGAAGTCCTACGGCACTTTATAGGACGCTTTGTGGTTGTATACTTTGATGATATCTTGGTTTATAGCAAGTCTCTCACTGAACATGTTGAACACCTACGTGTTGTTTTTTCTGTCCTCCGTGAGGCTAGAATGTTTGGTAACCTTGAGAAGTGCATGTTTTGCACGGATCGAGTTGTGTTTCTTGGATATGTTGTCACTTCACAGGGTATTGAGGTTGACGCGGCAAAGGTAGAAGCAATCAACAGCTGGCCGCAACCCCAAACTATCACACAGGTACATAGTTTTCTTGGTCTTGCAGGTTTCTACCGCCGTTTTGTGAAAGATTTCAGCACCATAGCCGGTCCTTTGCATGAGTTGACCAAGAAGGGAGTTACTTTTACTTGGGAACCAGCACAAGAACAAGCTTTTGCCACACTCAAAGATCGTCTTACACATGCACCTCTACTTCAGCTACCCGATTTCAGTAAGCCTTTTGAGTTAGAATGCGATGCTAGTGGTTTTGGACTAGGAGGTGTGCTGCTACAAGGAGGTAAACCCGTGGCCTATTTTAGTGATTGCCGATGCTTTATCTAGACGTTATACATTGCTTTCTCAACTTGATTATAAGATCTTTGGTTTAGAAACATTGAAGGACATGTATGCTACTGATTTGGACTTCAAAGATGCTTTTGCAAATTGTACCGATGACCGTGCTTGGAACAAATATGTGCTGAATAATGGATATCTTTTTCGTGCTAACAAGTTATGTGTGTCGGCTAGCTCTCTTCGCTTGTTGTTATTGCAGGAAGCACATGGTGGTGGTTTGATGGGTCATTTTGGATCAAAGAAAACCAAAGATGTGCCGTCCACACACTTCTATTGGCCTAGAATGAGACGCGATGTTGAGCGCTATGTGGCACGATGCACTACTTGCAATAAAGCTAAGTCCCGTCTAAACCCACATGGTCTTTATATGCCTCTGCCCGTTCCTAGTGTACCTTGGGAGGATATTTCTATGGATTTTGTGTTAGGATTACCTAGAACTAGGAAGGGGAGAGATAGTATTTTTGTGGTGGTAGATCGTTTCTCTAAAATGGCGCATTTTATACCTTGTCACAAGAGCGACGATGCTACAAATGTTGTTGATTTGTTTTTCAGAGAGGTCGTACGCTTGCATGGAGTTCCCAATACCATCGTTTCAGATCGTGATGCTAAATTTTTAAGTCATTTTTGGAGGACGTTGTGGCATAAGTTGGGGACGAAGCTGCTGTTTTCTACTACTTGTCACCCCCAAACGGATGGACAAACGGAGGTCGTCAACCGTACATTGTCCACCATGCTGAGGGCTGTCTTGAAGACCAACTTGAAGCTTTGGGAAGAGTGTCTACCTCATATTGAGTTTGCATATAATAGGTCAGTACACTCCACTACTAAGGTGAGTCCGTTTCAAGTGGTCTATGGCTTTAATCCGCGTGCTCCTATTGATTTGCTACCATTTCCACCATCTGAAAAATTGAATTTTGATGCTACTACACGTGCTGAATTATTGCTGAAGATGCATGAAACTACTAAAGCAAACATAAAGAAAATGAATGAGAAATATTGTGCTTATGGTAGTAAGGGTAGAAAAGAGATAACATTTGAACCGGGTGATCTTGTTTGGTTGCACTTGCACAAGGATCGTTTTCCTGATTTGAGAAAGTCTAAATTAATGCCCCGTGCTGATGGTCCTTTCCGTGTGCTTGAGAAGATAAATGATAATGCATATAAACTTGAGTTGCCTACAGCTTTTGGGGTTAGTCCCACATTTAACATTTCAGATTTAAAGCCCTATTTGGGAGATGACGATGACCTTGAGTCGAGGATGACTCCAATTCAAGAAGGGGAGGATGATGAGGACATCACTTCACATGATACACACATGGAGCCTCCACCTACAATTCAATTACAAGGACCAATCACACGCGCCCGTGCCCGTCGCTTGAACCATGAGGTTAATTCTTTCCTTAGCAACTATGTTAATATTTGTTTGGACGGGATGCTACTGAATACTAGTGATATTTTGTTGCTTAGGAACATGGGAGATGGAATAGAAGAGTTGGAGTTGAAGACGGAGTCGCACGGATGACTTGAAGTCAAGAATTTGCTGGTTCGGACTACATCGACCACCATGCACTAAAATGGGCATAACTTCCTCATACGAAGTCCAATTGGCGCGTTCTTGGACTTTCTGGAAAGCTTAGGAGAAGACGGATCGTTTGCTGTTGGTCCACCTCATTTGGAGTCTCGAGCCGTCCTGTGTGTTTAAAACAGTCCTGCATGACAGAACTGGGCCGTGTTGGCCATAATCTGAGTCTGTACGTCTTCTAGCCCACAGCCCAAGTCTGTTCACCTTCCACAGGCTGCCCACGCCCTATATATTCACTCCAGCCGCCTTTAGGGTTAGGTTTTGCTTTGTTTGCATCTACACTGTTGTGTTTAGATCCCGCCCCTTGCACCGGACCGATTGGCTGCTGCATAGGCGTTTGTGAAACCTCACCTTTCATCGTTTGTCTGTGATTTGGCATTCGATTTGTATCCTTCCTGTTCTTGCTTGTGTTCTTGGGTTCGCTTACAGGAATTAGCCTTCGTGGCGAGGTCAATCGCGTCCTGCGTGGTTGATAACCAACGGAGACAGTGGTGTAACGATTGCAAGGTTTTGATCCGCCGGACCGGAGCCTTGGATCGCCAACGTCGAGATTCTCCACCAACCCAAGTTATCCTTTACCTAGCGGAAGATCGGGACCAATCCCCATCAACGCGGCCTGGCCTCCAGCCTCTCCCCGCGTTGAGGAACACGCAGTCTACCACCCTGCTGGTAGAACTGCTCCTGACTACCATGAGCTCTCTCTGCTCTCTCAACTTGCTTCCTCCTGAAGCAAAACTCCGCAAGATGCTCGTCTCTCTGACAGTACTCACAATGATAGGTGGGCTTCTTGGGATGTGGTTGAGGCTTGGGATTCTTGGATTTGGTGGTGTTAGGTGTGGTCTTCTTGGGTTGAGAGGGTCCAGAAAGAGAGTCAAGAGAAGTGCGGAGGTGTTTCGGCTTTGGAACCCAGATGGGCTTCTTGGGTGGAGCTTTGGGTTGTTCATGGATCACTCCATCCTTGGGCCGACTAGCCAGGGAAGACTCAGTGGAGTGAGTCTTGGGGTATCTCTGCTCAGGAGTCATTTTACTCCACTCCACTGTCCGGCTAATGGCACTCTCAAAGTTAGCCTTGGTGTAGGTGTAACCTACCCCAAACCCATCCTGCCTCTTGAACTGCTGGATCATCATGCCGAGTTGTGGCTCTCTGGCACTGATCCAACTCAGGATAGAACGGAGGTAAAAGTTCTCATTCTGAGAATCAGCTAGCTCCTCTCTCAAGGAAGCTAGAACCTCCACCTGAGACAAGCAGGTCTCACACTCGCTATCTACCTGAACAGACTTCTCGGCTTTCAGCTTAATTAATTCCATTCTAAGAGACAAACAGTTCTCACAGACAGTGGGTGGAACTGACAGTGTCTCAAGCTCTAGCCTAGTCTACGCTAGCTCAGCTCTCACTCTCTCCAAATCACCCAAATGCTCATCGCCCTTGGCTTTCAGCTTAGCTAAGACATCTAGATGAGATGAGCACTCAGCACAGGGTGCGACGACGGTGGCGTGAGCATCTTTCAGCTCCAGCTGAGCGCTTTCAAGCTCAGTGGCCAAAACATCCCTCTCATCAACCCTTTATGTGTACTTGGACTTCAGAGTCAACAAGTCACACAGAAGCACCTCACACTTAGGGCACTCACTGCTATCACCCAAGCAAGGAGAAGAAGATAGACTCTCAATTCTGCCGTTGGCCATGGCAAGCTCACTTTCTAACTCAACTATCCTCTTCTTGGCCCCCCCTAAGCAGTTTTTCCCGATATTTTAACTCCTGACGATTACTTTCAAGTAAATCAACGATTTCGCGTTCATAAGATGATACATTTTCGTTGTCGTCGTCGTCGGAGTCATCAGAGGAGCTATTTTCTTCCTTATCCCCAAGAGCCATTGAGCAGGAGCTCTTGCAGGATCTTCAGCACTGATGTGAGCGGCTCTTCGGCCTGTCCCCGAAGGCCATGAAGCAGAGGCCTGCCGGATCATCCTTGTCCTTTCCCTTCCTGATGACGATATCCTCAGTCGCTTGAGCTCGATGAAGAGGAAGAAGACGTGGACCGCTTGGAGTAGCTCTTCTCCATCGCGGCGAAGAAGGCCTTGTCGCGCTTCTTGTTCTCTCGCCTGTAGTCCTTCAGGGCATTTTTGAAGAATCTGGTCTTTGGCTTGCCCTTGTTGAAGAGGAGCTATCGTGCTTGCCGGAGTCGTGGAAGCCACCACTGGTCCCTTCTTGTGACGATTGCGCTTGGGGCAGTCGATGATAAAGTGTCCCGGGTCACCACACTCAAAGCACCCAGATTTCGTGCCGTGTCTCTTGAACATTCTTTTGTCATAAACACGACGCACCCGGTTGTTAAAAAGACACAGGTCATCATCTCCCAAAGACTCAAGCTGGTCCTCAGTGATAGACATCAAAGAGAACCCAGCACAGCCCACAGAAGAGGGATCAACAGAAGGTGTAGCAAGGGCCAGAGACTTTGATCCAGAGCCAATGAGATTTGATCTCAACTCGATATCAACCTCGGTGGCCTTTAGCTTGCTAAACAGCTCAGAAATGATCAAGGTATCATAAGATGTGCTCTCAATGATAGAGGATACCTTGATCTCCCAGATCTTTGGGTCCAAGGTATGGAGAACCTTGAGCGCCTGCTCGTGATCTGAGACTAACTGAGCACCCTTAGCCTTGTTGTCCCGAAGCTTGTTTATGATCGATTGAAAACGACCAAACAACGCTTCAACAGATTCACCCGGCTTTTGTGTGAAGTTCTCATATTCACACCGGTAGGTCTGATAGAGCCGAGCCTTGACCTGGCCTGTTCCCTCATGGTGTGCCTTGAGGGTAGCCCAGATCTCTCTCGCAGTGGGACCTAAACCAGAAAACAAGATGGCTCACACACTCAAACTCAGTGGGACCTAAACCAGAAAACAAGATGTTCACAGCCTTACTATTGTTCAGATGCTGGGCAATGATACCAGGAGTGCCATGCTCAGCAACTGGCAATATAACAAACGTGGCGTGAACGCAAATATCCCAGATGTCCGAGCCTTGGCTCATAAGATAGGCTCGCATGCGAGTCTTCCAATAATTATAGCCATAAGCTTCCAAGGACGGGACCTTGCCAGGAGACGTCATGATCACTACTGGGGTTTAGAACCGGTTAAGGTATGGAAAAACCCTAGCCAGGCTCTGATACCACTTGTAGGACCGAAAGTAGCGACCAGAGGGGGGTGAATGGGCGCCTAAAAATTCTTTCGAATCAATGGCCTGCTCCCAACACCCAACGCACCTCAAAAGACTAAGCAGCAGAGTGCGAACAGAAAGCCTAAGTCTAAAAGTATCTAGCCTAGAAACAACAGGTGTCAAAATCAGAGAAACACCAATGCAGTGCTAATAGGTAGATAAACAAAACATTCAAGACTTGGTAGATCAAACTTCTCAGTAAAATAATCTAAGTACACATGGAATGAGATGAGAAGTTACTGTTCAAAATCTGTCTCCTGTTCGAAACTTGGTGAAGCCTACTTCGCTGTGTCGAAGCCTGCCTCGCTGTGTTGAAGCCTGCTTCGGAGTCCCTCGTCGAAGTAGAGCGAAGGTAGACGTTGAAGTGCCGAAGGTTTGTTGAGTCTAGCCTAGTTCGAGTTTGGCAGAGAGCGAAGTATGCTTCGAAGCGAAGTAACAGTGTATCGAAGCCTACTTCAAATAGTGTACTTCGAAGCCTATACTTCGAACAGAAAGCTTCGAACAATGTTTGCAGAAAAGCAACCTTCGAAAGAGATGCGAAGCCAAATACACGGCAGTAAGATCAAATCGAAGCCTACACTCTATCTTCGATGCTAGCCTTGATCGAGGTATGACTATAGAAGTGGTAACCTTTGAACCGAGCACTAACTTCGAATGACAAGCTTCAAATTCACAAACTGTGACCCTTGAAAAAGACAGCAAGAAGGAACTCACGTCGAGCGAAGTCTACTATAGAGACAAGCTTTGAAGCTAACTTCGAAGCCTGTCAAAGTATTGACTTAGAACAGCTCGAGACAGAGATCACCTTCACAAGGACCGTCGAAGTATGTCAAGCTGACAGATAGCACAAAACGTACTTTGAAGCTAGAAACAAAGTGCACAAAGTGAAGTAGAAGTTCAAGCGAAGCCCTCGAGGATGTCAGATCGAAGCCTGCCTCACGGAGCTGAGGGGCTTTGAACAGAGAAGGGGACTTCACCAAAATAACAGCCAGAAAAGGGACTTGGCCCTGTCAATTCGATCAAAAAGCTGCGCAAGAAAAAGCAAGGCTAGAGTACTAGTGTACTGTTGCTATAGTGAAGTAGTACTACTTGCAACCAGCAAGAACTAGTACTCCTCACGTGAAGAACAGAAGCAACCGTGAAGCATTAACACTGAAATAACATGGCTGCACACATCAAAACAAAACAACAGAGCTAATAATGAGATGCTGCACATGAACCAGAATGAATAGAATCATCCAAGCATAGAACAAAACATGATGAACAGCAGCAAGCAACCTGGCGGCGCACACACGGAGAGAGAAACGCAGGGAACAAAGAGAAATGACCCAATGGATTAAAAAGTGAATTCTGGAAGGGTAACCTAACCCTAGGGATTGGGGCCCTATTTATAGGCAGCCCAATAGCTAGGAATATTCCACCAGCCCCTTAGGGTTTTTTAAAGACGCTGAAATAAAGGAAAAAACTAAACTGCCCTTAGGATTTTTTACAGACTCGACAGACTGATTGTGGGCCTAGGGACAAAATAGAAAAACTCCTATTTACAGATGACTTATCCGGAAGCTAAGCTTTCGTAGCGACTACGACTTTTCTTCTGGACAGTCCGATACAAGATCAGCGGTCATCAGTTTTGCGCCGAAACTGACAAAGCCTCCACCGACTTTGCACCAGGTACCGGATTGGGCCGGCCTGATTCCGTAGCTCTCTCAGCCCGGCAATCACTCACCGCCCGTGTACCTGAGTCAATCCTGGTCAACAGAGCAGTGGGTCTTCTTCTGCTTTTGGCCCATGTACCCGGATTGGGCCAGCCTGACTTCGCAGCTCTCTCAGCCGGACAGTCACTCGCTGCCCGTGTACCTAAGTCACACGCGGCCCATGAAACAGCAGATCTCCTCTCTTCTTCAGTCCTCTTTGACTATCATTGACAATGACTCATCACATCTAGAGCCATGAGGCCCACGCTATTCAGCATGGCTCCTCAAGCTGGCACCTCTGGACTCGACTGAGGGGGCTCGATCGAAGTGGAAGAAGTGATCAGAGGTCCGCCCTCATCCTCATTCGAAGTCTCAAAAGGTGTGGGCTCTGCAGGAGGCGCACATAGCAAGCCGTGTTCATGGCTTCAGCCCAAAAACACCTAGGAGTCCTCTGCTCATCGAGCATCATGCTAGCCATCTCGACTAGCGTGCAGTTCTTTTGTTCCACAATGCCGTTCTGTGGGGGAGTGTAAGGAGTAGAAAACTGACGGTCAAGACCCTGATCACTACAAAAGCTGACGAACTGAGAGTTCTTGAACTCAGAGCCATTGTCGTAGCGAATTGCTCGCATCCGACCATTGTTCTCATTCTTCAGCTTCAAAATCAGGTCCTGAACAAAATGAAAAGTCTCATCCTTAGAATCCAAAAAGAAAACCCACGAGAATCGAGAAAAGTCGTCAACAATCACAAGCGCATACCACTTCCCACCGACTGAGCATACCCGAGCTGGACCGACAGTGTCCATATGTAATAACTCGCCCGGATACGAAGTCATCACCTGAGTCACAGGTGAGTGAGAAGCGGCAACCATTTTCCCATGACGATAGGGATGACAAACTAAATCTTTCTCCATTTTAAGCTTGGGCAATCCTCGGATGAGGTCCATAGAGCTTAACCTGACTAGCAGATCAAACTCAAATGACCTAACCTCCTATGCCACTTCCAGAGCTCAAAAGAAGATCCAGCAATCAAACAGCGAGAAGGGCCAAAAGAACTAGATAAGTCAATTCGAAAAACTTTACCGAATGGTAAGATCTGGCAAATCAATGACCCTCTAGAATCAAACACAGAAGAATTGCCCTTCTTAAAATGCACTTCCAAACCATCCTCAAGAAGTTGCGAAACAGAAATCAAGTTAAAGTTCAAATTTTTAACCAAGGCAACATTCTTTAAAGAGAAATAATCTGAAATGTGAATTGAGACCATGCCACTTACTTTCCCTTGACCACTGTTCCCGAAAGTGATGTACTCTTTGGAGCTCGGGGGAGTGTGACTGGAGAACCATTTGTGATGTCTCGTCATGTGGCAAGAGCATCCTGAGTCCATGATCCAAATGTCTTCCAGTCCCCGATCCTGCACAATCAGTGGTTGTAAGGGGGAGCAAATGGTCCGGCACCAGGTTTAGCAAAAGAACTAAACCAGTGTCGAGCCATCTGCTCAAAAGACGGAAAGCAAAAACCATCAGAAGAGTTTGGACCAAAATGCGGCTCAAAACGCGGTCCATGGTTTTGCCTAAAGCCTCGGCCACGAGGTCTAGGACCGTAGCCAAAACGGCCTGGAGCTCTGCCGGAACGAACACCACCATCTGGAGCACGGGCATGAAAGTCGTCTCCTCTACCACCACCTACACGACGCGGCCTGGCCTACAGCCTCTCCCCGCGTCGACGAACTCTCAGTCTACCACCCTGCTGGTAGAACTGCTCCTGACCACCACGAGCACGCTCTGCTCTCTCAACCCGCTTCCTCCTGAAGCAAAACTCTACAAGATGCCCGTCTCTCTGACAATACTCACAATGATATGTAGGCTTCTTGGGATGTGGTTGAGGCTTGGGGTTCCTGGGCTTAGTGGTGTTTGGTGTAGTGTTCTTGGGTTGAGAGGGTCCAGGAAGAGAGTCAAAAGAAGTGTGGAGGTGTTTGGGCTTTGGAACATAGATAGGCTTCTTGGGTGGAGCTTTGGGCGGTTCATGGATCACTCCATCCTTGGGCTGTTATAACAATCATTGTGTCCGACGGACCCTATCACAACACGTACGGTCCCCACCCACAAGGAGGGGCAGGGGAGTAAGGAAGAGTCAAGTGATGCTTCCAAAACAGATTATATTAATCGGGTAATCATATTACATTAAGAGAAATTTTGGTATAAGCCTAATAAATAAAAGCGGACACCCCTCCGACCTCTAGAACTACTTCTAGGACCGCTTCGATCTTCGGAGCCTGGAGTTCTTAAAAGTTTTCTCTTAGTCTGAGTGCCTTTCTTCTTCGAATCTCACAGCTTTTTCTTCTCTTCTTGAAGTTCAGCCTAGGACAGAAGTCTTTCGGAGCTAGCCTCCATTGGATCTCCGACTTGGTATTCCGAGTCATACCAGTCTACATATTCTAATGATGAAGATACTACTTCCTTATCCTCTTCTTTAATATAATCTAAGACTTCGCGTTGAACATCGGTTCTATTTCCCCTAGCTCCCCTCAAGGAACAGAGAAACGTGAACGTCGGTAAGGCCTTAAGCTATCGATGATAGCCCACTACTGCCAAAGCCCTTTGTTAGGTTCCAATGCTTCAATGTCAGGTTCCAAAATGTATAACAAAACCTAAAAATAAACATCCAAAAAAGACTCCCAATTTATAAACTTTTCATTCATTAAGAAAAAGGTCTTTACAAGATTTCTTGTACATGCTTAAACGCCCTATGAAACTAAACCTGCGGGTCAGTTGGCGGAGCCAGTGGAGGCAGAGCCGGCAGAGTCAGAGCTGGATGCTTCGTGTGAGCTTGCTTCTGCTGGCGAGCCTCATCAATCCAGGTCTTGGCTGCAGCTCTGTGATCTTTTTTCCAGGTCGCCCAGAAGGCTTCCCAGGCAGAAGCCACATCCAAAGAAGGATGCAATATGTATTCATCGGCAAAGCCTGCAGGCGTCAAACCCCCAACTGGAACAACATAAATCTCGAGGGTTTCGAGATGTCAAAGGACTCTGATTACGGCTACCTGCCCGGAGATCTCTCCGTAGTGAATCCCGGAGCCCTTCATCATCTTCGTTGCCGCCTGGATCATCTTTAGCTTTCACTCAAGGGGCTCGCTCACCTCAGTCGAAGACAAAGTGCATATCGTACCAAAGTATTCTAGGGCACCCTAGAGTATATCCATAGACTGATCAACAATGGCGGTATGCTTCGTATTGGCATCCGTCAGCTCAGAAGCAAAAGTAGAAACTTCAGATATCCTTGATAGCAGAGTATTCTTCTAAGCCAGTGCTTTTTTGATTGAGTCTTGGAGCTCTAAAAGTTGTGCGCTAGAGTCCGCCTTTGCTCGCCGAAGCCTCTCAACCTCAGCCCTAAGAACCACATGCTCGGCTTCTATTTCTTGGACCGAAGCCTTTAGTGTAGCGCTGCTATGTTGCTCGGCCCAGAGTGCTTCGTCCGTAATGGCTTTGGCCCTCCGCTCCTCTAGGAGCTCCTCCTCCAGTTGCAAAGTTTTGTCTTCGGAGTCTTTGAGGATAGTCTAGAGGGTGGTAACCTTCCTCTTGAGCCGATTAGTTTCGAGCTCATTGGAAGTTGTTGCCGCTCTAGCGAGGACGAATTGCTATAAAAAAGCAAAGTGAATACAAAGCAATTTCATTAATTTAATACAGTTGTTGTATGTTGCATACTTGAAGGGCAGGCCTTTTGAGGGCCAAATCGAGCTCCGGTGCCCTGGCTTCACTCAAGATGGAAACCAGCTCGGAGCTCCAAACCTCTTGGCATTTATCTGCCAAGGGTTCCAGGAGGGTTTGAAGCCCTGTCCGCTGCTACAAGAACGGAGTCAGCAGAGGAAGCCAGGACAGGGCCCATCGGTCATCCACAGCGGGGTCTTCCTCTGAAGCGCCCGCTGAAGAGTCGTTGGATGAAGGCGTTGTTGACAAAGAAGGAAGAGGGCCAAATCTTGTCGTGCTCTTGCCCCTCCCTGGTACGAAAACTGGAGCTATTGCTTCGGCCAGAGTACATCCTCCTTCGATCATCACTACCTCGGGTGGAGTCACTTCTCCCGAGACAACTTCAGTCACTGAAGCCACTGCCTCAACCGGAGTTTCAACTCCAAGTGAAGCCAAAGCAACACCAGTGGCTGGAGCCACACCACTCCTCGAAGCATCTACAAAGTCAAGGTATTCGTTAAATACTTATTGCACAATAAAGTCTTTTCAGGAAATTCAAAGGTAAAGTTTCGAGATTAAAATACGTCCATGCTTTGAGGGATAATTTCGGGGTCCCCCAGAAATTCATACATCCGAAGATATTCTTTGAGGTCATCCCCTGAAGTTTGCTTCGGAGCAGCCGCAGGCGATGCCCTGACCTCCGTTACTACCACTCTGGCCATGGGTGAGTTAGGATTTTCTAACTCTGGTTCTAAGTCACCCGCGCTAGGTCCGAAGGGGGTTGTTGCGTCAACTTATACAACCTCCCGGAGATAGTCTCCAGCTGTGACTTGGGACTCGCCCTCATCATCTTGTAGCAGATAATCTTCGAGTTCTTTCCCCATCTGGGCGTTCGATTCCTTCTCTTCTGTTTCCTCCAAAGAGGAGATTCGAATGCCTAGGGAGCAAGGTGAAGATATCGGAGATGCCGGAGGAGGAGGATTCGTAGTCTTCTTCCCCTTCTTGACGGGGATCTTAGCGACCCTTTGGGAGCACTCGGCAGTGATTTTCCTTTTCTGGGGGACCACTCCCGTCAAGTTGAAGTCCGGTAGGGAAGGAGGCTCTATTCCAAGAGCGCTCCACACCGGTTGAAGCGTTCCCAGCTTCCTACCAATTCTACCCACTGTAGGGGCTTCGAGCACCCGTTCTGTGGCTCTGGCAATCTACTCCAGAGCTAGCGCCAAAGGAGCCACTGAAAAAGGTAGCATTCTATTATGTTATCTATTTTCTAATCAACATTAATGCAGAAGTGCGAAGGGTTACCCAAGCCTCAAAGCTCTCCTTCCGAAGCATTCTGAAATGCTATCGACCACTCCGCTCCGAGAGGAGGGATTTGGAGGGAGATGAATTCCTCCGCGAGGTCGTGCATGCTCATGCGGCTGGCCACTGAAGAAAGCAACCACAGCCGTGTCGAAAGCAGGCTAGGGTCCAGAGTGGCTTCGGCTTCCTTCCGGTACAAAATTTCTTGTAGGGGCCTCGCGAGGCTGGAACCTTCTCCGACTTTGGCGCAGAACAATCGGAGTATCTAGTGGGTGTACCACCGATCGTTGATGGCCTTCGCCGGGAAGTGCTACGAGTACTCCTTGCAAAGTTGGAAGTTCACAGTTTCGAAGGCTACCAGTACTTTGGTGTCTCCTAGTCCGTCTTGCGGTTTCGGCTGGCAGGAGGCCTCATGGGTGGCTGTGAAGATTTCTGATCTCCCTTCGCACCATTCCGCCCAAAGGGCCCATTCAAAGATGGCCAATCAGCGATGGCATTCGGTGACAACTGAGGTAAAGTGATATGAAACATGTCTAATACCTCGGCTAAGGAATTGATTGCAGGCAACCCTAGCCCAGCCTCGAAGACAACTACTTCTCCGCTCCATGGTGCTGGGGTCACTTCCGTCCTGTGGACCCGAGTTCTCATCCCCGGGCCCAACTTCCCATTCACCGCTTCCTCGATAGAGTCCGTCATACTTGTCGACTTCCCGAGGAGGAAGCTTTGCCTCAATGGCTTCTTGGACAGTCTGTGGAGTTCCCGTGGGTTCTTGGGCCAAGAACCCCCTGGGGCTCCCGCCATTGCCACCGCTGCTGACGCCGCCCAAGCTTGCCTCGGTGCCAAGGTTCCTGCGACAGCCGACACCGTCGCACTAGTTCTTGCCATTAGTCTATTGCTCAGGAGATTGGGGAAAGCTTCAAGGTTGAAGAAAGAGGGCTTAGAACCAAGGCTCTATAAAAAATTATGCTGAGGTTCGAGTCCCCCTTCTATAACCATTCCACCTCCAGTTACTGTGTTTTGAGTATGCATTTTGTTGGGGGAAAATACTTCATCCTCATGGTCACTACAGTAACAAGACGAAGGCAATCTATTAAACCGAAGTTCCAGTATCTAACTCCGATTTATTACGAGGTCAAGTTCGAAGCGTCAATCCGGACTCTTGTTCGGAGGATAGCTTCAAACGTCGACTCTTTAGAGAATTTACTTGCCAGCTAGGATGGAAGACTTATCTTCTTTCTTAATAGATTAGTCTTTTACCATTTTAGCCCTATTAGCGGTACCGAATAGTTTCCACTATGTCGGTTGTAATTGAGGGGTAAAAAGGTCTTTTCCTTAAGATTTTCACCTATAAATACCACCCATTCTACCCTGTAATGAGGCTCAAATACTCAGTTATTCAATACACTACGAATTACTTCAAGTTATTATCCAATTCGGAGGCTTGGAATAGTTCACTTCACAAACACTTCGTTTGTTAGTTTCCAATCTCTGAAAACCTGTTAGCGTAATCTTTTACGCCAACAGTTGGCGCCATCCGTGGGGACTAGGTCTTGGGAAGGACATCATCGAAGGTTCACCTGAAGTAGAGATATCCTCCGGATTACCTTGTACATTGTTCACTTGTCTTGGGTCGAGAGGGGGGGCACTGACCATATTCTGCTCTTCGCACGGTGACTTGATCTCTGAAGACAGTGAGCACTTCCCTCTTGTGTGGGCATCTTCATACATAAATAGTTATGACACGCCACGACTCCGAACTGATTTAACATGCCCCTCCTGAAGATAACATTATATGTGTACGGGGCATCTACAACATCGAAAATCACCTCCTCCATCCTTTCTAGTAGCCCCTCTCCGAAAGCAACCTCGAGACCTATTTTGCCGAGAGCATCAAGAGGGGGTCCTGCGAAGCCTTGCAAGGGATGAGCTGCAGGGAGGAGATGTTTCCTGGAGATACAGAGCTGATTGAAGGCTTGAACGAAGATAATATCTACTTGAACTCCCTTCGTCAATCAGCACTCTCCGGACTTTAGTCCCTACTATATCGGTAGTAATAACAAGGGGATCTGCATGCGGAAATTTTATGCTAGCTGCATCATTCTGCAGAGAAAGATATCGGCACATGGGACCACTCAGGCATGACAGCTGCGGATGTAGATGTTCCAATATGGCCCACTTCCTGGACATAATCTCTTCGCTGTCTCTTCGACATACTGCCGAGGGTCCCTCCTCCGGAAATGGGGAGGACTACTCTTTTACCTCGATCTTGACCATCTTCCTACTTCAGAGGTGGCATAATATTGACCACCGGAGGTTGTCTTGCAGGGTCGAAGTTATCTATACATGCCACAGCCTGGACAAGCTCCGGACGTACCTCGGAAGGAACTCGGTCAGTAGTGCCTCGACCCGAGGTTTGTTCAAGGTACTCGCCTCTTAAAGCGAGTATAGACTTGCATGCATCAGTAGCGTGACTTCGATTCTCACCATGGATGCAGCAGAAGAAAGCCTGGGCTTTGCCAGCCGGCTTCCCTAGCGGCCTCCAGCCGCTTGTCTTGCTTCCCGAGTCTTGTGAAGTCTTAGGGGCAAATTTATGCAGAGGAGCAATGTTTAGGACTTTTGAACGAGGATGTTTTTGCCCCCGACGTCTGTCATGCTCGACTTCGATGCTAGGCCCATGCGAAAGTGTTGAAGTCTTTACTTCGAGCTTGACTTCTTGCAGGATTGACGGAGTTGAAGCAGTTCTTCAGAGCCACCCTTCTTCTGACCTAGCATATTCTTCAAAAAAGGCCATCAGCTGAGCTACAGAGGATATCTGTTTCCGATGAAGTTTATCAAGGAGGCCCGGTGGGTAACTCCTTCTCGAGTTGCATCAACCACGGAGCACGTAAACAGCCCTCGTATTTGTGACTTCGTATGAGCGAAGCATTTGAAAAATTGTCTTAAAGTTTCTCCAGGCAGCTGCTTCACCTGGAAAATACTTCCCTTAGACATTGGGCGTACGAAGGTACCCTAAAAGTTACTTATAAACTTCTTCCTTAATTGCTCCCAAGTTCTGATTGATCCTGGCTTCAGAGACCAAAACCAACGCAAAGCCACCCCTTTGAGAGCAAGAGGGAAACACTTGGCCATGGTGTCTCGTACTCCCCCACTGGCTTCAATTGCCAAAGCATAAGAACGGCAGAACTCCCCAGGGTCCTCCTCTCTGGAGTACTTACAGAGCTTCGAAGTTTTCAACTTAGGGTCGAAGCACACTTTTTGTACCTCAGGGATGTAGCGGAGACTCGCTATCGAAGGAAGCGTTCTCTGGGGCTTCGGGATAAGGAAGTTCGTCATTTTGAGGCACTTCGGAAATGACAGGGGTGGCCTGAGAACGAAGCCTATCTGTGTATTCTTGCCTCCACCTCGCCACTTCAGCTTGGAGACTGGCCATTTGGGCTGCCATGTCGCCAAGACCATCTTCATTTCTTCCGAAGGATCTTCCGGGTCTTGAGAACTGTACGTGTTAGTTCGAAGCATAATCGGAGCTGGAGAAGGGACTCCGGCTGGCCGAAGTATAGATGGAGTTGGTGGAGGAACTCCGTATGCTCGAGGAAGGGGAATCCCTTCGGGGGTCTGAGGTGGAGGAATTACCGAAGGTCCTCCGACCTCGACTATGTTCGAAGATCTTGCTCCGGAAGTCCGAGGGGACCTCCGAGTAGGACTACCACCTGAACTCCGCTTGGGAGGCATGGATTGAGAACTTGGTAGAGAACGAAGTTTTTCGGACTAGGCTCCCCATGGACGACGCCAACTGTTGGCGTAAAATATTACGCTAATAGGTTTTCAGAGATTGGAAGCTAACAAACGAAGTGTTTGTGAAGTGAACTATTCCAAGCCTCCGAATTGGATAATAACTTGAAGTAATTCGATGTAGTGTATTGAATAATTGAGTATTCGATCCACATTACAGGGTAGAATGGGGGTATTTATAGGTGAAAATCTTAAGGAAAAGACCTTTTTACCCCTCAATTACAACCGACATAGTGGAAACTATTCGGTACCCCTAATAGGGCTAAAATGGTAAAAGACTAATCTATTAAGAAAGAAGTTAAGTCTTCCATCCTAGCTGGCAAGTAAATTCTCTGAAGAGTCGACGTTCGAAGCTATAGTCCGAACAAGAGTCCGCATTCACGCTTCGAACTTGACCTCATAATAAACCAGAGTTAGATACTGGAACTTCAGTTTAATAGATTGTCTTCGTCTTGTTACTGTAGTGACCCTGAGGATGAAGTACTTTCCCCCAACAGTTCATTCTAGAAAATTTATCTCGTTCAAGAATAGATCGCAAATTAAAAACTGGAGTGCTCTTAATAGTAGACGTAGTAGGTGCCATGATCTAAAAAAGATTAAATGTGAGGTTTAGCACTATGCAATGTTTATCTTCTATCTAATAAAAGATGTTCCACTATCTAAACCAGTCACTTTCCCTCTCATGACTAATAGTGGCGCAAGATCCATGGTCACACTATCTCCTAGTGAGCTTTGGCATCACTCCAAAAAGCTAGTTGACATAGGTAAGCAACTCCTTGCTAACCACATCGTATGTGACTCTTGTCATTAGAGAAGCATAGAATGCTCGACCCCAACTCCTATGCGTCCAGAAGTCCGACTTCTGCCCCAACTGGTCGAGATAAAATATACCACCCTGCTTTGTCAGACCCAATTTTGATGAGCACAAACCTTTGTGGGTGCAGCTATTCGGAAGAGCATCAACACTTAAATTTTCCGAGGGAAAACTGTTATAGTATCGTAACGTCCCTAGCGCACATGAAACATGCAAGAATAAATAACACGAACATAAGAAAGCATCACAGACAATCATATTAACTGTGACATAGCATGGACTTCTTCACATGGCGATCTCCCTCTCCATGGCTCCCATCATTGAGTGCGTGCTCCCAGCCTCCATGAAGAGTACTAGTCCATCTCGCATAGTCTATACTAGTTACATGGGCCGAAGCACCGTGGAAACAACATGCAAGTCGCAATAGATTTTACATCAGCTTTGGGCTATAAATAACCATGACACTCAGACCATATTTAATTTGCATTCATTGCATGCATCTCATACATCACATTTATCCATGACCATGTCAATCACATCATTCTCTGCAAAAAAAAGTTAGGTGAGCAATCTACAAGTGACTATGTTCTGGATTTGAAAAACCTGGGTCAACAAGCTCGATTTGAAAAATCACGTCAGTCGGAACATCCGATCCCTCGAAACAACAAATCAATATCATAATCCCGCATCGCAAAAATTGCCTTTTGTATCAAAACATTATTCGACATCAGAACATCCAATCACTATCGGAACTTCCGATCGGCCATCAGAACTTTTGATCGCATGGGAACTTCCGATCAACCACGGAGGGTTGTTGGCGGACGATGACTTCGAATGGTGACAATACCTTCAATTTTTTCTAAGTCCCTGAGCATGAAAATATTTGTTGCGTATACTGCTCTCCTACTATACAAGTTAAATTGGAGAAGCGTATTCGAGGGGATACTGTTGGGGGGAAATACTTCATCGCCAAGATCTTGAAGATCAAGAGACAAAGACAACTCATGCCGTTCTAAGACAGAAGCTTGTCCCCAAGTTGATGAAGTTTATAAGCCGAAGGGTTTTCTGAACCCCAGTTCGAAGATACCCTTCGAAGGCTCCATCTCTCTAGTGGGAAACAGGAAGACTAAAGGGACGTCTGCCTTATCTATCCTCTTCAGGACATATTTTACTATTTTAGCCCTATTCTAGGTACCAAATAGTTTCCACTATGTCAGTTGTAATTGAGGGGTAAAAAGGTCTTTTCCTTAGAGTTTTTACCTATAAATACCCTCTTTCTCACCTGTAATAGGGATTGAATACTCAGATATTCAATACACAACTTTGAACTACTTCGAGCCATTATCCTATTCGGAGGCTTGAGATAGTTCGCTTCACAAACTCCTTGTTTGTTAGTTCTTAATCTTAGAGAACCTGTTAGCGTAATCCTTTACGCCGACAGTTCTGATTTTGAACTTGCACGTGAGCACGATATGAGTGAAACACTTTTTGAGGAAGAAGAACCATCAGATTGTAAAGATCATAATGTTGTACCACTACCTCCCTCTACAGCTTCTCCAGAAGCATCATCTACTTCAACAAGAGGATCTGAAGAGTCTACTTCTGAAAGCTTCGATCAAACATCGGCAAGAGTTGAGGGGGAGATTCTATCGCAGAGAGAAGAACCGCTTCGTATCGAAAGAATGCATCCTCCTAAATAGATCATCGGCGAGCTAAATGAATGAGTAACCCGATCTCATGCTTTTTCGTTGATTCAGCTTTTGTTTCAAATTTTGAACCATTGGATGTTAGTCATACTTTGTCTGATGCGAGTTGGATCAATGCCATGCATGAGGAACTTGAAAATTTTGATCGAAATCAGGTTTGGATTCTCGTTGATCCACCCCCTAACATTTATATCATTG
Source organism: Zizania palustris (assembly GCA_019279435.1). Lineage (NCBI taxonomy): Eukaryota > Viridiplantae > Streptophyta > Magnoliopsida > Poales > Poaceae > Zizania > Zizania palustris. Next base: position 90,144,617 of record JAAALK010000080.1, read on the forward strand.
GAACAAAATGGATTTTCAAAAACAAAAAGGGGGAGGATGGGGCTATAGTGAGAAACAAGGCTAGGCTTGTGGCTTAAGGGTATACTCAAGTCGAGGGGGTTGATTTTGAAGAAACTTTTTCTCTGGTAGCACGACTTGAGGCCTTTAGGATCTTGCTTGCTTTTGCATCTTCTCGTGGCTTTAAACTCTTTCAAATGTATGTAAAAAGTGCTTTCCTAAATGGTTTCATAGGAGAGGACGTGTATGTCAAGAAGCCTCATGGCTTTGAGAATTCCAAGTACCCCCGTAGATTCTTTAAACTTCACAAAGCTCTATATGGGCTCAAGCAAGCTCCGAGGGCTTGGTACGACCACCTTAGGACCTTCTTGATTGAGCATGGGTACAAAATGGGATCTGTTGACAAAACCTTATTCACTCTCATGCATGGCAAAGATTTCTTACTTGTTCAGATATATGTTGATGACATAATCTTTGGTGGTTGATCTCATGCTCTTGTGGTCGAGTTTGCTGAATTCATGAGCAGGGAATTTGAGATGTCGATGATGGGTGAGCTGACATTCTTCCTTGGTTTGCAAATGTAGCAAAGCAAACAAGGAAGATTTGTCCATCAGACGAAATACACTAAAGACCTGCTAAAAGGCTTTGACATGTCAGATGCAAAACCACTTGCTACCCCAATGGGTACTTCTGTTGCACTTGATCCAGATGAAGATGGAGAAGATGTGGACCAGAAGGAGCACCGCAGCATGATCGGCTCCCTTCTTTACTTGACGTCTACGAGGTCGGATATACACTTTGTTGTGTGTCTGTGTGCTTGTTATCAAGCATCTCCTAGGGCTTCACATCGTCAAGCTATCAAGTACATTCTAAGGTACCTCAAGCACACTCTTGAATTTGGCATTTGGTATTCTGAATCATCTTATTTATGCTTGAGAGGTTTTTTCTGACGCTGATTTTGTTGGATGCCGTATCGATCGAAAGAGTACTTCTGGGACGTGTCATTTTTTAGGTTGTTCTCTTGTGTGATGGTCTTCACGCAAACAATCTAGCGTTGCACTGACTACAGCCGAGGCTGAATATGTAGTTGTCGCTAGCTGTTGAGCACAAATTTTGTGGATGGTTTCTACTTTGCGGCACTTTCGGTTGGATTTTACACGAGTTCTATCGTTTTGCGATAACACAAGTTGTTGGACTGGAAATGGCAACTAGAGGGGGTGAATGGGAGCTTTTAAATTTTCAGACTAAAAATAGCCTTCGGTTTTAATTCTATCTTCTGCAGAACAGGCTTTGAACACACCCTTCGAAGTTCTGGTTCGGAGGTATTTTACAGCTCTAAAACCAGGCTTCGCAAGGAGCAAAAGTTCGAAGTAAAGAAGACTTCGCTACACCCACAACACCCAAAATCTCAACTCTCCAAGTCAGTGCAGGCTCTACACACTGGGTGCCTTCGAGCAAATTTCACACTTCACCCTTCGCAAGAGATGACTTCCTCTTGAGGACTTCGACCAAATACTCTGCACTAGTAACTAGTACTAGGCTTCATATTTCGAAGGTCAGAACACACACAAAGCACACTGAGCTAAGGACTTCAATAGGGAAGAAACCAGGCTTCGAGTTAAGCCAAGAATAGTGCTTTGCTATTAATCAGAGAGGACTAGCCTCCAGTTTACACAGAGCGAACAAACACTGAAAAACACACTTCACACGCACTGATCACTCACACACTTCTCCAAAAAATACTCCAGCGCAATAAACTCAACCCAGGAAGAAGTGAGGCATAAAGAGATCAATACATGCAGTGCAAAGTAAGCATACAAGTTCAAACAGTAAATAAAAAAAGAATCAAAGTTTTATTGCCTGAACAGGGAACACAAAATGAACTCACAGACTGAATCCAAGAGTGTGGCGGCTAGCATAGGAGTTCTACAATGACTGCTCAAAGTGTTACTGTTGCCTAACTAGCCTCAACTATTTATAGGCACTATTTAGCCGTGTGAATAGACTACTTTACCCCTAGGGTTTACACTGGTTTTGTCTCATTAGAACATGGGGGTACAGTTGGTGGTCTACTTTATTTGGAGGCTTCTTTTGACAGCTTCGTAGAGGAGACAGCACCAGCTTTTGTAGAGTAGACATGGTCAGCTTTTGCAGTTTTGGATTGTTCTGAAGCCCCCTTCACACACGAGGGGTGCGTTATCTTCGGCGAGAAGCCTTGAGCCTGACGGCCTTCGCTTCACCAAAGTCAGCCTTCGATACAATGACGCTTTTGAGCCGAAGCTGTCAAAGCCCTTGAGCCTTCGCGCCATCACCTCCGGAGTGGACCACCACGACTTCGCAGCTCTTCCCAGCTCGAACTTCGTCAGTCCATGTACTGAACCCATGCATGGCCGAAGTACCTCAAGTCAGCCACACTCTGAAGCCCCACCTTCGGAGTACCACCTTCGAAGTCTCTCCTTCGTCCAAGGCTTCCTAATGAAGCATTCCATGAGCACTTCGTCGCAGTGTCTCTCCTTGAGCACACTCCTCGACAAACCTCATCCGGACCATGCCTTCGATGCACCTCTACTTCTGAGACCTTTGTCGGGTAAACGTTTGAGTGCCTCCATCCGGAGACCACTTCGAACACCTTTCCTCATTGCTGAGGACTTTGTCTTGGGGTACCTTCAGTCGGAGCCACGCTCCGCACTCTCTGCCTTCACTTGGCGCACCTTGACCTAAGGACCAACCTTGACCCCTCGCAGCCTTCATGACCGAGCTCCCCGCTCGCCTGGCATCAAGCCTCCCACTTGACCCAGGTTCATTTTCTACGAACCGTCCGTCACCTCCGAAGACACCTGCACACCACAGAAAGACAGAAGTGTATCCAGTACCCCGGAGACCTCTTCGGGTAAACAACCTCTGGTACACACTCCAGTGTACCACCCAAAGTACTGAACTCATCGGTACAACCAGTCATCGTGTACTGTTAGAACCCTCCAACAGGCACACTCCGCTGCAATAGAACACACCAAACCCTTCAGTGAAACAACCTCCGAACCCCTTCAGAGGGACCCCTTCGAATCAGAGGATAAAATTTGTTAATCACTCATCACAGACTCCAAAACCAACCCTTGTTTTCTTAATCTCCCACTTGATGAGTGCATTGACAACCAAATTCAAGTTCAAGAAAAATTGAAAAATTTCAGCACACAAGTGACCATAAAAATTTAGAAACGAGCCAAATCATGTCACTTGACAAAAGAATTTTCCTCCCACTTTTTCAAAAGAGTAAAAGCTCCATCGGCAAATCTTTCCCTTTGCAAGATAAAAACTCCCCCTGAGTTATTTTCCCCCTTTTGCTACAGAGAACTCAAAAATTTCAACCCTTTTGGCAATGCAAGCATCAAGGAGCATTCAAAAGATGCAAAGCTTCGAAATGGGCAGAATTGCAAAGACATATAAAGCAAAAATATGCCAAACTTAATGTCATTGTTCATGTGCTCAGCTCAATTTAACATGATCTTAAAAACATGATGATAGCATGTGATTTAATCATTTTGAAATAAAAGCCTCACCACTCAATCAAGGTAACTAGACAAATTAAAGCAGGGACTGCGCAAAGCTAGTCAACATCTACTCTTGAAAGACAAGTCTAGTTCAAATGGAGTATTGAAAGCAAACTTGAGTGACAATGAATTTATAAATGCAGTTCTTTTCATAATTCCAGGGGTTATTTATTTGTCTACCTTATACTTTCCAATCAAGCCAAGCCTGCAATAAACCATCAGAAGCTTAAGTTAGTGATTTTGGCATACACTAAATTATCCCAGTTCATACCAATGTGCAATAGTAAGCAGTCTAGTATGAAGTAGTGTGACAAACAAACCCACCTGGATCTTTTCATTTTTAGCATTCAAATCATGGTTTTGGGATTTTTGATAAGTGTACAAATTGTTCAGCATTTGATGAATATCCATGAGTAAGCAATACAATTTTTCAAGTTGCAATGTTTAGCATCCAGAGAAAAGGAGTCTTGCTATCAAGCAGATAAAAGATAGCTAAAACAGTCCTGCCTAAACATGCTAGATTCAAGACTAAGTAGTGAGCATGATTTGATTTTGGAAAGAAATATCATGCACAAAATGTATCAGACATATTAAATAGAGCTGAGCTGACATGATTACATGAATTAAAATCAGGCATATAAGTGCAAAACATGTAAATGCAATTTTACGCAAAACAAGCATATGCAAAACAATCAAAATCTGCTCCCCCTCACAAAATGCCATAAGGGTGACAAATACCAAGTTCCCCACGCAAGTAGGCGAATCGTGAAGCATCGAGGGGTTTTGTTAAAATATCGGCTAGCTGGAGTTGGGTATCAACATATTGAAGTTCAATATCACCCTTCTCATTATGATCTCTGGTAAAATGATATCGCACATCAATGTGTT
>JAAALK010000080.1:90149149-90220008 GCA_019279435.1 Zizania palustris
CGAACTCGTCGTCCATATACCGATCCCATGCTTGGCCGAAGTACCTCAATGTCATCACACTCCGAGGCCCCACCTTCGGAGTACCACCCTTCGAAGTCCCTCAGTTGTCCAAGGCCTCCGCATGAAGCATTCGATGAGCACTTCGTCACAGTGTCTCTCCCTGAGCACACTCCTCGATGAACCTCATCCGACAATGCCTTCGATTCAGCTCGACTTCTGAGACCTTGTCGGGTAAACCTATTGAGTGCCTCCATCCGGACCACACTTCGAACACCTTGCCTCATTGCTGAGTACTTTGTCTCGGGGTACCTTCAGTCGGAGCCACGCTCCGCACTTCTCTGCCTTCACCTAGCACACCTTGACCTAAGGACCAACCTCGACCCTCGCAGCCTTCGTGAGTGGCTCCCCGCTCACCTGGCATCAAGCCTCCCACTTGACCCAGGTTCACATACTGTGAACCGCTATCGCCTCCGGAAGACACCTGCGCACCACAGACAGACAGAAGTGTATCCAGTACCCCGGAGACCTCTCCGGGTAAACAACCTCCGGTACACACTCCAGTGTACCGCCCAAAGTACCGAACCCATCGGTACAACCAAGTCATCGTGTACTGTCGGACCCATAGGTTCTTGTGATGGCGTTCGTAGACAACTGCGGCAAGGTAATGTGGAACATGTCTAATACCTCAGCCAAGAAGTTTATTGCAGGAAGGCCTAGCCCCACATCAAAGAAGGCTTCGAAGAACACCACTTCTCCGCTCCTTGGCGCTGGGGTCACCTCTGTTCCAAGAACCCGAGTCCTCATTCCTGGACCCAGCTTCCCATTCACCGCCTCCTCGATGGACTCCGCTAAACATGTTGATTTCTCGAGGAGAAAGCTTTGCTTCATGGATGGCGGGCGGAGTTCTCACAGATTCTTGGGCCAAGAACCACCCGAGGCTCTCGCTGTTGTCGCTGCTACCGATGCAGGCCACGCTTGCCTCTGTGTTAGAGTCCCCATCGCCATCGGCACCCTTGCGCTAGTCCTCGCCATCGGATGTTTGCTCAAGAGCGTTCGAGTCCTCCATTTATAACCCTCTACTTTTGATTAGCAAGGTTCGCATGTGTGTTCACACTTGCAGATTCAACTTCTTCCACTGACAGGTGGGACTAGAAGGTAAAAAGGTGTGAACCCACAATTAAATTTGTGTCTGTTACTTTCTCAAAAAGTCTAACGACTACTTGAGGGGTAACGGCTCAAATTTAATGGATCCTTGTGATGCTTCGCATTTGCAATGGTCCTTTTCCTTGCGAGGCTTTCACACAGAGATTCAAGTTTGAATCTTGAGTCCGATACACCTCCGATGTTGAAGACACTTCGAACGGTTATAATACCTTGAATTTTTTCTATGTCCCTGAGCATGAAAATATTTCTTGCGTATACCGCTCTCTTTGCTATATAGGTTATTCGGAGAAGCATATTCGAGGGGCTACTTTTGGGGGAAAATATTTCATCCTCAGTATCTTCAGGATTCCAAGACAAAGACAAATCATAATCTCCAAGTCCAAGACTTGTCTCCAAACTGGAAGGGTTAAAGTCAGAGGGTCCGTTAAGACTCCGGTCCGAAGAGACCCTCTGGAGGCTTCCCCTCCACAGTGGAAAACAGCCAGAAGGATGGGACGTCTACTTTATCTACCTCCTTCGAACATATTTTACCATATTAGCCCTATTTGGGGTACCGAAATAGTTCCCACTATGTCGGTTGTAATTGAGGGGTAAAAAGGTCTTTTCCTTTGAGTTTTTATGTATAAATACCCCCCTTTCCCCCTGTAATAGGCATTGAATTTTCAGATATTCAATACACAACTTCGAACTACTTTGAGATATTATCCTATTCGGAGACTTGAGATAGTCTGCTTTCACAAACACTTCGTTTGTTAGTTCTTAACTTTAAAAACCTATTAGCGTAATCTTTTACGCCAACACCTACTATCTTGGTTAGGTTCGATCTAGTTATTGTGATGATTTTCATGATATAGACATGTTATCTGGCACTTTTTATTTATTTCTGTCGGAGTACAATCTGATAGGTTATCTTCAATTCAACGACACATCTTATTCACCATTGGAAAAATGCTCATCGGCCTATATGGTAAAACTACCCAACTTATCGGCCGATGGCATGCTCGCCCGATTGCTTCACTCCTAGTCATTGGACCTATGACCGATCGACATGATATTACACGAATATCCCATCCTCATCGTGGCCATCGGCTCTATAGCCGATAGGCTATGCTATTGATCATATTTTCCTCCTTCCTTATGAGTTGCAGAGTCAAACTAATTGGCACGCCTTGAACCTCTTTTTCTAAGAACGTAGGACCTGCACGGAAGTTAAGTAGATATCAAGGCCACGCGTGTGTCAAGGTGTGACCAAAATAATACACCAACATACTTTTTGGCACGCCTAGTGGGATCATACTTCAGCAATCCAGCCATGGCTGGTGAACTCAACGACAACAACATCATTCTGATCACCATGGAGACTTTGAATAAGGAATAGAGGGCAGAGGTACGGAGACAAGTTGACGCTTTCCAAGAGCTATGCTTGCAAGCCTACAAGATGTCTCGGGTTGGTCCAATCTTAAGGGATTGTTGCCAAGACCAGTGATGGCCATGGAGACCAGTTAGCCGACAGAAAGCTCTCATGTCGGTTTCCAGGAGATCGTCGACAATGTGCTTCACCACGCGCTCATCAATCAATCTAGAACATTGGTCAATACCCTCCATGGGTTGATCAAGAAGACCATTTATGACACTATAGCCCACGAACCATCGCAAGGTCTGACGTATCTCCCCGATACTAACACTAGACTACTACAGAATCTACAGCACACTCGATCGGCTCCACAGCCGCAATAGCCAACGAGTCTATAGCAGCCGACCTTCTCGGTCGGCCATGAAGGAAATAGGGTGACCCAATAATCGGCCCCCGCTCAGGGCTTGCCATCGAGTTCGTCGTATAACCTCGAAAGAGGTCTGTCAGCGTTGTCCTCAGCGGCTGACCCTAGGCTAATGGGATAGGAAGCCCCACAAGTCACATATTGTGTCACAAGGAACATACTGCCAGATGTCGTGTCGCCTAGGGGGCACCCTATGGTATTCCATAGGGGTACCATAAGTCCATGAAATTTGGAGCGCAACCTTATGGTGATAAGGGGAAACTTAGATACAACGCTGCCCAACAAGAGCAATATCAGCAGGCCCCAATGCCTGAACGGTACCCAACACCGGGATAGCAAGAAGATGACTGGGTGAATCGGATCACGAAGGTTATCAAATATCAATTTGGGCTAAAGCTTAAAGAACATACATACATATATCGGCGTACGTACCTAGAATGGTTCGATCGAGTATCGCTACCTGGCCAATACAATATACCCGACTTCACCAAGTTGTCGGGACACGACTTGGTCTCCATGATCAATCACATTAGCCGTTTCCTCGCCTAGTGTGAGGAGGCATCGATTGACAAACCACTGAGGGTCTGATTTTTCCCGCTCTCACTATTAGGATCGACCTTCGCGTTGTTTCCTTCACTGTCGGTAGATTCCATCAGAGGATGGGTGGATCTGGAAAAGAAGTTTCACTAACAATTCTTCGCCGGTATTGAAGAAATGAAGCTCACCGACTAGAAGACCACAAAGAAAAGAATGGACGAGTCGGTGCAAGATTATATCCAGAGGTTCCAAGACGTACGGAGAAGATGTTACAGTTTGAGCCTCAGTGATACCCAGTTGGTGGAGTTGGCGTTTAGGTACTCCTGAACCCAATTATGGAGAGATTTTCATCACATGAGTTCGAGAGTCTCTCCCAACTGGTGCAAAGGGTATTAGCATGTGAGAGCCAATTCCAAGAAGCCAAAAGAGACATGCATCAGAAGAAGGTGGTGTACACTCAGGTGTACAGTTCGGACTCTAACGAGATCAGTGACTCAGATGGAGAAGTTGGTATGGTCGACTTGTCCAGAAATGACTTAAACATCAATAAGGCCGATAAATATTCGATCTATTGCTCAATGAGAAGCAGATCCACTTGTCATCTAGCCACGACATACCACCTACCGAGGAACTAAAGAAGAGGAAATACTACAAATGTCATAATTCCCCATCACATCATAATAACGAGTGCAATGTGTTCAAGCAGCAAATCTAATCAGCCGTGGAGAAAGACGGAATCAAGTTCAATGATGGAAAGAAGTTGATAAATATCGATGGTAATCCGTTTCCAGTCAACATGGTGCACGCGTACCACGCCGATGATCGACATTCAAGGAAAAGCAGGCGAGCCAACAGCAATGTCGCTTCCTCCGATCTCATCAGGAAATATCAAAGGAAGTCAAAGGAGAGGATTGACAGCAAAGACAACCACGGCTACTCACGTTTCAATCCACATTGGAATTATGAGTTCTTCAGGCTCTGCTAGAATGAAGGGTTATGACTAACATCAATGGACAACTGTCCGGGGTGTGACGCCAAGGATACGACACAAGACGATAATCAACCATATAACTTCAAGCCAAGGACGCATGATCGAGAAGCCGTTCACCAAAGATTGTCGCCACCGAGGGTGTCAATGCTTGAAAGGCTTGGCCCCATCAACTCCGAGGAAATCAGCCAACTAGCTGATGGAAGTGCCTCACCAGAAAAGCCGCGATGGTGCCCCAATGGTATTTTGATGAGGAGTCAGAAGATAAGGGTCCAACATATGCGGCAAAGAGAATTGAAGACATAGAGGTGCAATGAGGAAGCTGGACAGCCATGCAAAATCAAGAGCAAATGACGACCGAAAGATATGGCCGATCACGAGGATAAGAACATATCAAATAACAGTGTCAACCGGATCTACGAGGATCTATGCAAGCTCGTCCTATAAATATGGCGCCAAAGAACGAAAGGTGGACTTGGTCAAAAAATTGTCACAACCGATGAACTATGAAAAAGCAAACATTGGCCATCGGTGACAGACCGAGGCGAACCTTCGTAAGTACCCAGATCCTTGATGAGACAAACGGATTAAAGGCAACTAAATCGAGGATGTGGGAAAAGGCCGAGTGGGAAGTACTTAAGGAAATATTGAGTGATCGTTCGAACGGAGCATAAATATCTACACACAGAAATAGTTGATACCAACGGTATTGTCTTCAAACGACCGATGCAGAAGCATCACCCTTAGGCGCAAAACATAAACAAGCTTAGTTCAAGACAAAGGTGTCAATAATAATATATTACATGTATGGTGTCCAAATTACAGATCGAGAATACGATACAAAAGAGGTTATGCAAGCGCACGATGAATACCCTCGATCGTCTATAGCCGAATCGCATAGACATTCCAAAGGTTGGCACAATCTTTGACATCTGAACTAGAAATTGAAGGATATGCCCAAGAAAATTCCGTGTATCGGAAGTTCCGATTATTTTCTAGTCTCGATATAGAGAGAAAATGTTGATTCAGAAGTTCTGATATGGTATCAAAAGTTCCGATGAGCCAGAAGTTCCGATTTGGAATTGTGGAATTTTGTCCTGATAAGAAGTTCCGATATGGTATCGGAATTTCCGAGTTGGGCGATAATAGATTGGATCTGTGGCATGTTGTACTATATCAGGAGACCTGAAATACCCTGTCGGAAGTTCCGATTCAGGATCGGAAGTTCTAACGAGGGCAAACAGATTGGATTTGTTACGGTTTTGAGGGTTTCTTGATAGACACGACCAAGGGGCTCTCAGCCCTATAGTAGGAGAGGAGGAGGATGTCTTGGATCCAAAGACTCCTCTACTTCCATTCTTTATCTCACTCATTGAGGTCAAGGATTCTCGTCTCTAACGTGCGGTGCTAGCACACTGTCGTGGGAGGTTCTCCATCCCTATACGTGTGGACTCTATGGAGGTGTTGCTCCAATAGCGACGCTCGTGGACATCTACATGCGAATGACTACATCGTCTTCATCGATTGGATCATCGAAGGACGTCAAGGACGAAGCATGGATAGGCTAGATGCGCTACTCCGATATCTTATTACACTTCACCTAGTGCATCTCATGCTAGAAGGTACCGATCCATGATCTCGCATGCGCCTCAGTCTTGGGCTTAGGGCGTAAATTTTGAATTTGCCAGCTAGTGTAGCTTCCCTATTCCCCAACAGTGGTATCAGAGCCTACGTGTTAAGTGTTCAATATGGATCCCTCATGTATGGAGATACGAGGAAAAATAGATAAGATCTTTTTCTGTCCACGGCAAATCGAAAGTTCCGATAATGATCGGAAGTTCCGATGGTGGATTGGAAGTTCCAATGGTGATCGAATGTGCCGATATCGAATAATGATTTGATACAGAAAGCAATTGTTCCGGTGCAGGATTCTGATATTGATCGGAAGTTCCGGGGATCAAAATTCTGATGCTAGATCGGATGTTCTGACCGACGTGAATTTAAAAAACCGAGCCTGTTGACTCGGGTTTTTCAGATCCAGAATCCAATCACTTGTAGATTGCTCGCCTAACTTTGTTTTGCAGATAATGTTGTGACAGGCATTGCCTTGGATAAATGTGATGTATGAGATGCATGCAATGAATGTAAATTAAATATGGCCTGTGTGTCATGGTTATTTACAGCCCAAGGCTGATGTAAAATTTATTACGGCTTCATGTTGTTTCCACAGTGCTTCGGCCCATGTAATTAGTATAGGCTATGCGAGATAGACTAGTACTCTTCATGGAGGCCATGAGCACACTCAATGATGGGAACTGATGAGGACATCAGTACATCTACACCAGCAGCACCTTCTTCGGCGCCATCTCCTTCTAGGATAATCACGAGGGCCCGTGCAAGAGAGCTGAACTTCGTCATACTACTAAAGAATGAAGGCCCAGAAGAATAAACGCAGGCCTGCATAGATTCGGCCTTCCTAGGGGCGCCCCCTTTTTTTGGTCGTCCACATTAGGGGGCTGCACCCACCTTCCCCCCCTCTATTTAAATAGAGTCTTGTCATTCCTATAGACTCGAGTTTGATTTACAATTAGCTTTTGCTACTTTTGACACGCGCCAAACAGCGCTGTCCTCGTGTGATTCAGAACTCCACCTTGAGTGATATTCATATTGCTCGCATCTCTTTCTTGTTCGTTCTTCGATTGCGAACAGGAAATGATCTTCGTGATCAGGCTGATCTTGCATCCACAAGGTCGGTAACCACAGGGAGTTGGTTCAGCGATTGCATTGGCGCTTCGGGTTCGCTCGTCGTAGTCGGATCGTGAGGGTCTTCTTCCACCAAATCGAAGTTATCTCCACTCACCGAAAGATCGGGCACTTCAGCTCTATCAAGTGGTATCAGATTTTCCGGGTTGATCGGTGAGTTTATCGAGTGTTTGTCCCTTCCTACAGTCCACAAAACCACAACACGAAAATATATTTCAGGTTAGATCCTTGTCCCAGCACCTTTTTGAGCCTTGCACTATCTTTCAATAATTTGCTTTGTTGAATTTGTGTGCTTACGCGTGTCAATTGTTGCTGGTTACTTGTGCATCTTCCACTGCATATCACGCAAACCCCCCTGGCCGTGCACCCCTCCCTTCCCTGCCTTGTGTGTTCTTTGGAAAGTTACAAAAAAAATATAGGTTGCCTCATTATGCTCAACCTCATTTGAGAAAGTTTTGGTTGCCTTCCATACAAAGGGTAGTCAATTATTGCTGGTTGCCTAATATTGATCACACTCATTTGAGAAAGTTTTGGTTGCCTTCCATACAAAGGGCAATCAATTATTGCTGGTTGCCTAATATTGCTCACACTCATTTAAGAAAGTTTTGGTCGCCTACCATACAAAGTGCAGATTGCTTCATTTCCGAAATTCTTGATCACCTACCATACAAAGGGCCGTCCATTATTGCTGGTTGCCTATTTTTACTTGCAAGTTTCTCCGGATAAAAAAAACGAAAAAAAAGAAAAAAAAAGAAGAAAAAAAAAGAGAGAGAAAAGAAAGAAAGGAGAAAAACAGCAAGGAGGCGACCCCCCTGGCTGTGCGCCCCTCCCCCTTTCCATCCCTGCTCACCTCTTCGGTTTTCCTTTTTTTTACCGCCTTTTGCACTTTGTTTCCAGCAGCTTTTGGTTACGTCTTTGGCACTATAATTCAACCTCGCATTATTGTTTGATTGTGCTAATCCTTGTTTTGAGTGCAGCCTACCTAGAACCCCACATAGTTCTACAACGAGCAGATTTTGTTTCTCCAAGCAATCGCTGCTCCAATATTTCGCCGGTTCCACCTGTTGGTTGCATGTCACCCCTGTGTGCTTGGTAAGAACGGACAAGAATTTGATAACAGCACGTCTGTGAGCGACCAATCCACATCCGTGTTGTCGTAGGTTTTTGCTTTGTGTTTGCACTAACTATGGCAGGCAACGACGAAACGAAGGATGCACAACTGCTGGATGTACGGGCACAGGTTGATGGCCTTGCTGCGGACATGACAACGATGCATGAGCGGTTTGATTCTACGATCACTTCGTCGACCGAGCGGTTCGACCAAATCGACCTCGCTCAGACGGCCATGGTGACCACGCTCGACACCATCATGTCACGACTCGATGCGTTAACTTCGTCGCTCACCGAATTACAAAAGGATTATGGTGGCGATACGGAGCAGGACAATGGACCTCGCCACGGTCGTGCACGTCGCGTGGTACGTCATTCCCCTCACGATTCATTTGCTAAGATTAAATTTAAAATTCCATCTTTTAATGGCAAATATGATCCTGCTGCTTATCTTGATTGGGAACTAGAGGTCGATCAGAAATTTTCATGCCATGATATTCCTGCTCATTCTCAAGTCAAAGCTGCTATTAGTGAATTTACTGATTTTGCTTTAATATGGTGGCGTGAATATAAACTAACACATCCTACTGTTACACCCATCACTTGGACTCAATTAAAAGCTGCTATGCGACACAGATTTGTTCCTTCATATTTTGCGCGAGATTTGCTAAAGAAAATGCAGAGTTTTCGACAAGGACAGCAATCTGTCGAGGACTACTATCAAGAGCTCCAAAAGGGTATGATTCGTTGTGGTTTGTTTGAGACAGATGAAGCTGCGATGGCCCGTTTTCATGGTGGTTTGAATAGAGAAATTCAGGACATCCTTGATTATAAGGAATATTCTGATATGGCCACATTGTTTGCCTATGCTTGCAAAGCTGAACGTGAAGTGCAGGGACGCCGCTCGAAGACATATCCTAACTCTTTTGCAGGTAGAGGTGCAACAATCAATTCAGCGTCTACTCCGCCTACACCATCCACGATCAGCACTCCATCGCGCGAAACGACGGCCAAGCCTACCGCATCCTCGTCCCTAGGCGCTGCTCCTTCCACAGGACGTACACGGGATATTCGGTGCTATCGTTGCCACGGACTTGGACACGTGAGTCGGGACTATCCAAACAAGCGTATTTTGCTCATACGTGACAATGGTGAGTATTCATCCGCTAGTGATTCCGAGGAAACCCAACATACTATGCTTGCCACTGACCATGCAGCAAAAACGGAGGTACATGTCGATCCCGGCGACGCCGATAAGTATGAGAGTCTTGTTGTGCAGCGTGTTCTTAGCACACAGGTCACCACGTCTGAGAAAAACCAACGGCACACACTTTTCCACACCAAAGGTGTTGTACAAGAACGGTCGATTCGCATCATCATCGACAGTGGCAGCTGCAACAACTTGGCAAGCACAGCTTTGGTCGAGAAGTTGTCCCTGCCCACTCGTAAGCACCCAAACCCGTATCACATTCAATGGCTTAATGATGGTGGGAAAATTAGAATCACACGTTCGGTACGCGTTCCTTTTTCATTGGGCTCTTATTCTGATTATGCTGATTGTGATGTTGTTCCGATGGAAGCATGCTCTTTGTTACTTGGTAGACCTTGGCAATATGATACTGATAGTGTACATCATGGTCGTTCGAATCATTATTCCTTCTTGTTTAAAGGTCAGAAAATAATTATACATCCAATGACCCCCGACAAAATTTTTAAAGATGATCTTGCTAGGGCTACTAAAGCGGCAAAACCACTAGCACCCCAACCAGCCGCCAATGTTACTTCTGAAATCACGTTGAATGCGCCTGTCTTGCTTGCTACACGTGCTGATTTTGAGGATTTACGCAATGATCATTTGCCCTGCTATGCACTTGTCTGTTCTAGTATGCTCGCTGCCCTTGATGCTCCCCCGTCTTTGGATATTCCCCCCGCTGTTTCTAACCTTTTGCAGGAGTACGCTGATGTGTTTCCCACAGACTTACCCTCGGGTCTCCCTCCACTCCGTGGTATTGAGCACCAGATTGACCTCATCCCCGGCGCCCAACTACCTAACCGCGCCCCATACCGCACGAATCCGGATGAGACGAAGGAGATCCAGCGCCAGGTGCAGGCGTTGCTTGATAAGGGGTACATTCGTGAATCTCTTAGCCCTTGCTCGGTTCCTGTTTTACTTGTACCGAAAAAAGATGGGTCATGGCGTATGTGTGTAGACTGTCGCGCTATAATAACATCACCATTCGTTATCGATATCCTATACCATGCCTTGATGATATGCTAGATGAACTTAGTGGTGCCATGATTTTCACTAAGATTGATTTACGTAGTGGCTACCATCAGATTCGCATGAAATTAGGAGATGAATGGAAAATGGCTTTTAAAACAAAATTTGGCTTATATGAATGGTTGGTTATGCCATTTGGATTGACTAATGCTCCCAGCACCTTTATGCGCTTGATGAATGAAGTTCTTAGACCCTTCATAGGACTGTTTGTTGTTGTCTGCTTCGATGATATCCTTATTTACAGCAAGACTATGGAAGAGCAGTTGGAACATTTGAGTGCTGTTTTTGATGCCTTGCGTGCTGCCCGCTTGTTTGCTAATATGGAAAAATGCATCTTTTGCACACAACGCGTCTCGTTTCTTGGTTATGTTGTTACCCCACAGGGCATCGAGGTGGATAGCAGCAAGGTTGATG
This sequence comes from Zizania palustris, assembly GCA_019279435.1. Classification (NCBI taxonomy): domain Eukaryota; kingdom Viridiplantae; phylum Streptophyta; class Magnoliopsida; order Poales; family Poaceae; genus Zizania; species Zizania palustris. The sequence goes on from JAAALK010000080.1 coordinate 90,160,185, forward strand.
CAATTCGGGAATGGCCCACGCCGACAACGGTCACACAGATTCGGAGTTTTCTTGGACTTGCAGGTTTTTACCGTCGGTTCGTACGTGATTTTAGCTCCATTGCAGCACCTCTACATGAGCTTACAAAGAAAGGTGTGCCATTTGCTTGGGGCGACTCGCAGAAGGTAGCGTTCAGCACTTTGAAAGATAAGTTAACACATGCCCCCCTCTTGCAATTGCCTGATTTTACTAAAGTATTTGAGCTTGAATGCGATGCTAGCGGGATTGGATTAGGTGCTGTTTTGTTACAAGAGGGAAAAACCGGTTGCGTATTTCAGTGAAAAATTAAGCGGTGCTAGCTTGCGATATTCTACTTATGATAAGGAGCTTTATGCTTTAGTCCGCACTTTGCACACATGGCAACACTATCTTTGGCATCATGAGTTCATAATTCATTCTGATCATGAGGCCTTGAAACATATTCGTACCCAAACAAATCTGAACCGTCGTCATGCTAGTTGGGTAGAATTCATCGAGTCTTTTCCTTATATTATTAAACACAAGAACGGGAAGGAGAATGTCATTGCTGATGCGTTGTCTCGTAGATATACCATGCTTTCACAGCTCGATTTTCAAATTTTTGCTTTGCAAACTGTGAAGGATCAATATGTCAACGATGCTGATTTTAAAGATGTTCTAACTCATTGCACGCCCGGCAAACCTTGGGGTCAATTCCACATGCAGGATGGGTTCCTGTTTCGCGCTAACAAGCTGTGTATTCCAGCAAGCTCGGTTCGTCTTTTGTTGTTACAGGAGGCACATGGTGGTGGTCTCATGGGACATTTTGGTGTCCACAAGACGCACGAGGTGCTGGCCGCACATTTCTTTTGGCCCCGGATGCGCCGTGATGTCAAGTGCCTTGTTGCACGCTGCACTACATGTCAAAAAGCTAAGTCCCGGTTGAACAACCATGGTTTGTATATGCCTTTGCCTGTACCTACTTCCCCTTGGCTTGATATTTATATGGACTTTGTTTTGGGATTGCCTAGAACTAAGAAGGGGAGGGATAGCATTTTTGTGGTTGTTGATAGATTTTCCAAAATGGCGCATTTTATACCTTGTCATAAAACTGATGATGCTCGCACTATTGCTGAATTGTTCTTTCGAGAGATTATTCGTTTGCATGGCATTCCAAATACAATAGTCTCAGATCGTGATGCTAAGTTTCTCAGTCATTTTTGGAGATCTCTGTGGAATAAAGTGGGAACTAAATTGCTGTTTAGCACAACTTGTCATCCTCAAACTGATGGGCAAACTGAGGTAGTTAATAGAACCTTGTCAACCATGCTTAGGGCTGTTTTGGATAAAAATTTGCGATGTTGGGAGGATTGCTTGCCTCATATTGAATTTGCTTATAATCACGCCACACACTCTTCTACAAAGATGTGCCCTTTTCAGATTGTTTATGGTTACATTCCTCGAGCACCTATTGGTTTGTTCGCCCTTGATGCTGCGGAAGCTCCACATCTCGATGCAGTTGCCCATGTTGAACAAATGATTGACCTTCATGCACAACACACCAAAACATTGCTGCTGCTAATGCTAAAAATCAAGTTGCTGGTAGTAAAGGAAGAAAACATGTTACTTTTGCACCTGGTGATTTGGTTTGGTTGCATTTACGAAAGGATCGTTTCCCTAATTTGCGCCGTTCTAAATTGATGCCTCGTGCTGCTGGTCCTTTTAAAGTGCTAACCAAGATTAATGATAATGCTTATATCCTTGACCTACCTACGGAGTTTGGTGTTTCCACTAGTTTTAATGTTGCAGATTTGAGACCATATGCGGGCGAGGATGAGGAGTTGCCGTCGAGGATGACTTCGATTCTAGAAGGGGAGGATGATGAGGACATCAGTACATCTACACCAGCAGCACCTTCTTCGGCGCCATCTCCTTCTAGGATAATCACGAGGGCCCGTGCAAGAGAGCTGAACTTCGTCATACTACTAAAGAATGAAGGCCCAGAAGAATAAACGCAGGCCTGCATAGATTCGGCCTTCCTAGGGGCGCCCCCCTTTTTTTGGTCGTCCACATTAGGGGGCTGCACCCACCTTCCCCCCCTCTATTTAAATAGAGTCTTGTCATTCCTATAGACTCGAGTTTTGATTTACAATTAGCTTTTGCTACTTTTGACACGCACCAAACAGCGCTGTCCTCGTGTGATTCAGAACTCCACCTTGAGTGATATTCATATTGCTCGCATCTCTTTCTTGTTCGTTCTTCGATTGCGAACAGGAAACGATCTTCGTGATCAGGCTGATCTTGCATCCACAAGGTCGGTAACCACAGGGAGTTGGTTCAGCGATTGCATTGGCGCTTCGGGTTCGCTCGTCGTAGTCGGATCGTGAGGGTCTTCTTCCACCAAATCGAAGTTATCTCCACTCACCGAAAGATCGGGCACTTCAGCTCTATCAGGAACCATGGAGATGGAGATCGCCATGTGAAGAAGGCCATGCTATGTCACAATTAATATGATTGCCTGTGATGCTTTCTTATGTTCCTATTATTCTATTCTTGCATGTTTCATGTGCGCTAGGGACGTTATAGTGCTAGAATAGTTTTCCCTCGGAAATTAAGTGTTGATGCTCTTCCCAATAGCTACACCCACCAAGATTCGTGCTCATCGATAGTGGGTCTGCCAAACCAGGGTGATATCTTTTAGCTCGACCAGTTGGGGTGGATGTCGAACTTCTGCACGCATAGTATTGGTTCACTTGACAAGGCTATCAAAATGATTTTGGGTCTTGGAGCATAGGAGTTGGGGTCGAGCATTGGATGCTTCTCCAACGACAAGAGTCACATAGGATGTGATTAGCAAAGAGTTTCTTACCTATGTTAACTAACTTCTAACAGTGGTGCCAAAGCTCACTAGAAGATAGCGTGACCACAGATCTTGCGCCACTATTAGTTGTTAGAGGGAAAGTGACTTGGTTCAAAATAGTGGAACATCTTTTATTGGATACAAGATAAAAAAATGCATAGTTCTAAATCTTTCATTTAATCTTTTGTAGATCATGGCACCTACTACTTCTACTATTAAGAGCACTCCAGTTTTTAATTTGCGATCTATTTTTAAACATGAGAAATTATCTGGAACAAACTTTATGGATTGGTATTGAAATTTGAGAATTGTTCTCAAACAAGAGAAAAAGGAATATGTTATGGAGGAACCTCAACCTAATGAACTAGGATAGGATGCTTCTGCAGCAGACAAGCGTGCTTATGAGAAGTATGCTAGTGATTCCATGGATGTCAGCTGTCTAATGTTTCCTACATGTCTTCTGAGTTTCAGAAACAATATGAGGAACGTGATGCTTATGATATGATCGTAGGACTTATGGGCATGTTTCAGAACTAGGTAAGGGCAGAAAGATACAATGTGTCTAAATTCTTGTTTGGTAGTATGCTGGCTGAAGGGAGCCCAGTGAGCCCTCATGTGATCAAATGATTGGTTGGGTAGAGACTCTAGAGAGATGGGGCACTCCACTTGATCCATACCTAGCTGTTAATGTCATTCTCCAGTCACTCCAACTGAGCTTTGAGCCGTTCATCATGAATTATAACATGGTTGAACTAGAGAAGATACTAGCTGATTTGCATGGGATGCTTAAAACTATTGAGGAGAGTATCAGGAAATCTCCTAATCAAGTGATGTTGGTTCAGAAGGAGGGCAAAAAGAGGAGGAGGAAAAAGTCTAAGACTACAGATTCGATCTCTACTACGAAGTATAAACTGATTGGAATTTCTAGGTCTAGTCCTGCCAACTCTAATGTGTACCACCATTGCCACAAGCCTAGGCATTGGAAGCGCAATTGCAAAGCCTACCTGAAAGAGCAAAAGAACAAGAAGGAAATTGGGACTTGCGCTTCAGGTATTAATGTTATTGAAATTAATCTTGCTACTCGTCCAAATGATTCATGTGTATTTGATACCGGATTGATGATTCATAGTTGCAGATCATTGCAGGGGTTGCGTAGAGTAAGAAAGTGTGCAAGTGGGAGCTAGATATCTGCGTCGGGAATGGTGCAATGGTTACAGTGTCGGCCATCAACGTTTATTCACTATCGCTACCGTCAGGACTAGTTTTGGAGTTAAATAATCGTTATTTCATTCCCGCCTTAGGCAGAAACATTATCTCTTCTTCATGTTTAGAGGAATATGGTTTTGAATTCGTAATAAAGAACAAGAGTTGTTCAATATTTTTGGATGGCATGCTCTTTGGTGTTTGTCCATTAGTGAATGGATTGTATATTATGAGTCTTGACAATGCACACGTTTATAACATCAGTACTAAGAAACAACTACTCAATGATTTAAATCCTACCTACGTCTCACATTGTTGTTTAGGTCATATAAATGAGAAGCGCGCGCAGAAGCTCCATAGTGATGGACTTTTGGAGTCATTTGATTTGAATCATATGAGAAATGCGAGTCTTGCTTACTTGGCAAAATGACAAAGATGCCTTTCACTGGATAGAGTGAGAGGGCGAGTGAGCTATTGGCCACACACTAAACAAAACAGGAAACATCCGTCAGCTTAGGCCAATCCCAACGGAAGAAGCTAACTTCTGTCAGCATTTGGGCGACGAAGGCGTTTCGATGGAAATTGACTATATAACTTTCATCGGCCCCGCCTAGCCGACGTAAGTTAGTTAACTTCCATCAGCTAAAATACAGCTCTCCCTAACTTCCATCGGCTGATTTTTTGTCGACGGAAGTTAATTTTTTTGCTTTTTCACTTCATTCTGGCAACAATAGAAGCTATATATTTGTTACATTTTTTATTTTTCTTTTTTTCTTTCTCCGTTCTTTCACAGAGTGCAGCATATATATTTTTTCGTTTGCCTTTTCCTGTTCTTTCACAATACATTTTTGACAAATGTTGGCAACAAAAGAAGCATTAACAAACTTGGTTTTCTGAGCACAATCATAGGTCCATCAGACTGTAGGTACACACAAAAAGAACAATACATAGGCACACCAGAGAAACCAAGAACTTAGCAGTAAAACATGACACACTTCACGTTTTCCTTAAGAACAGGTAGCGACCTGACAGCTACATTTCCAGCGACCCTGGAGCTGTGCGCACCTCTTGGTGGAAGGCCACGGCTCGTTGCAGCTCCACTCGCCATCAATCCACTATCAGATGTCTCTGGCTCCATGTAAAAGCGAGCTTGGAAGGCTTCTAGATGAGCATAGTACGCAGGGAGAACTACAAACAACCAGCAGATGGTCAACATTGTAATCTAGCAGAGCAAAACTATAGCAGAACAACCACAGTTCCTAAAAATTATACAAAAAATAGTTCTTTTAAATGTATGAGTCAAAATAGATCACCTAAAATCCCGAAATAGATTGTATGTGTGCCCACAACTAACCAGGCAGCATGTTTCCACTTTTGTCAACAACCAAGTTCAAAATAGAATGTTAAAAAACAAACCATAGTCATTAACTCAAGATATGTGAACCTTTCTAATGCCATCAAGCTCATACCACAAAACTTGATATAACTACCCCTCACTGACACGATCCCTAAAATGAGAAATGTTTAATAAATAGGATTCATGGTCAGAAAGATGTCCATACAAGGATAAGAACCTACAAAATATTATCGTCTAAGGTTCCTGTAAAAGAATAAGAACATGTAAAATATTATCCTTCGAGGTTTCTGCCTTGTTGCCCTCTTGAAAGAAATGAGAAGTTCCCTGCACATTCAAAGCACTTAATGCATTGTGATATACAAACATAGGGAAGTAAAAGCATGTGCTTGTCTCAATATGCCCATACTTGTTCATGCCACCAGTAACAATTATCAGTGGGAGTATTAGTGGATCATCAGAGAAAACCAACTATGTCACTGTGTTATCTTAGTTTGCATAAGGATAGTAAGAGGGAAAAAAAGGAGCTTCTGCATCACCCTAGTAGCAGACCATGCAAAGAACATATAGGTGCCAAAATGGAAGCATATATGTGTTCATAGAAAAAAGGCATTAAATGGTTAAGATTGTCAAAATATCAATTTGGTAATTTGGGCCAAAAATACACATGTCCTAGATCGGGTCGAAGCCCTATAAGGCCAAAGGCCCATTGAATTATGGGCTTCGGAAGCTTCCTAGCAGGCCTGCTAGCTTCGGCCCAAAGGCCTTCGAAGACCTGCTTCACCGAAGCTTCGGCCCGAGGAGTAGGCTTCGATGGGCCTAGCTGAAGGCCCACTTCGGACTGAATTTAGAGATAGAGTTTGAGTTTGATTCTGGCTAATTTTATCCCTAAGCATGATTAGGCCGAATCTTAACAGATTAATCTTAGATACTAGAAGACTAGGCCCTATAAATATAGGGGTGAAGCCAGTTCATTAACGCCCCCAACACAAATCAAACACAAAGCCCTAGCTTTGAACCGTACCTTTACTTTTCTGCAACCTTCATGGGTTTGCTTGTAAGCCCTCCATCGGCCACTTTGGAATAGTGGTAATCCTTATTAGTTCACTTATGAAGTATCTGTTAATCTATGTAATAGATTGCTATCGCCTTGTTACTTCGCCTGTGAAGTATCCGTTAATCTGCGTAACAAATTGCTACCTTCGTTTCCATAGTGCAACACTTAGAAGAATTTGGTCCCCATGCCGGATTGGCACTTGATCTCTATTCTGTTGCAGGTTTTCATGCTTAGAGACACTTTGCCGGACGGTATCCGTAGCCAGGAGACTAGTTTCGGAGGATGCTAGAACACCCTTCGGCGAAAATACTGCTTCGACTACCCGTGTCGGACCATCATGCTGTTGTCCGTTTGACTGAGTCTTATGCGCCAGCATGCTTCCCAACAGGATTCGTCGCGATAGGATTCGCCACGTTCGTACCCCGTGTCAGATGAAGTATCATCAATGTGTTGTGTTCGAGTTATTTTATCGTGTCAGAGACTTCACGCCAAACCCCGCTGTTCGGGGGTGATTGTTGTGTCGAGATCTGTTCAGAGCCTGCATTCGACTAGTTTAGTCTGAACGACGAAGGCACCCTTCGGCGGGACCCTTCGCATCATACACAGAAGGTCGCCTTCGGTGATACCCTTCGCACTATATGCTTCGAATCAATCAGGCTCCGCTCAGCTTGCTAATTTATTCTTTTTAATATATTTCTTTTTGGCTAATTGGATTATTCCTGTGTGAACTGATTACCTGGTGACTCCACCCCCCTTACCACTATTAAGGGTAGTCGGAACGCGATGTCAGTGTTGTGTTACGCTTAGGCCTGTTCCTAAGTATCTGCACACTTTTGGATCGTCGAACTGACCCAAGTGCGGGGACACTTTTTCGTGTCAACACACTTTTTGGCAACTCCACTGGGGAAGGCTACGCCAACATGACGAGTACATCTACATCGGCCGCCGGTACGTCGACAACGACTACTACGTCTACATTGCCAATGGATCCCATGGGAGGCGCAGATATCGACAATCGCAACATCATGACGCCTACCCTTGAAGACAATCCCGAAGAAGACCGAGAAGAGATTGGGGCAAAAATGAAGGCACTCCAAGACCTCATGCTTGGGAGCTACGTCAAGACACGTGCAGGCTTCATCAAGCGTGACGTCAATGTCCCTGACCTCGCTCGGATCCAGGTAACACCAATATCGCCTCATTTATCTTCTATAGAGATTGAGCCAGGATGACATTGATGAGTGAATTTGCGCACTATTTATGGAGTGCACCGGCTTCATACCAAGGGGTCGAGCTAGGGTCTACCGGAAGTCGTACCCCGATCATTTCGACACGATACCTTACCCTCACGGCTATAAGTCCCTAAATTCACCAAGCTCGATGGTGAGGGTAATAAAACCACACTAGAGCATGTCAGTCAGTTTTTAGCACAGTGCGGAGAAGCTAGTGTGTCGGACGCTTTAAAACTTAGACTATTTTCTCTCTCACTATCCGGCACCACTTTCACTTGGTTTTCAGCACTGCCGCCGAACTCTATCCAAACGTGGGCTGAATTAGAACAAAAATTCCATGACTACTTTTACATGGGTGAAACAAAACTTAGGCTTTCATAATTGACATCGGTTAGACAGAAATCTAGCGAGGGCATCTCTGAGTATATCAAGTGTTTTCGAGATACCAGAAATCGCTGTTTTAGCCTTAATATTTAGGAAAGGGATTTGGCGGATCTAGCTTTTAGTGGGTTGCGTTCTGAAATTAAAGAGAGACTAGACAACCAGCACTTTTAGAAGTTAGCCAAGTCTTACAACAGGCTCAGGTCCAGGAAGGTCGGGCTAAAGATAAAAAGTTCATTAAGACCTTTAACAAGCCTAGGGCTGAAGTCCACATAATGGAGCACTCCAACTAAGAAGAATCAGAGGAAGAAGAAGATTCAGTCGACATGTACGTGGTCGAATGGGTTTGGGACGCTAAGAACAAGCCTGTTACTTTCTCCAAGTTATGGTCATCTCCCACCAAGAATTGGCTTAGCGAGGTCAAATACTCATTTGATATAACTAAGTGTGATAAAATATTTGATTTCCTCTTGAAGAACCAGGTTCTCAAGTTGGCTAAAGGCCAAGTCATTCCATCTGCCAACGAGCTAAAGAAGCACCCCTACTATATGTAGCATGATTCGCATTCACATTATACTAACGACTGCAATGTTTTTCATCGACATGTTTAATCGGCCATAGAGGAAGGACGATTGAAGATAGACCCCAGTCCAAAGATGAAGCTGGACAAAGACCCCTTTCCTTTGAACACTATCGACATCGACGAAAAGAATGTGCTGATTCAGCCAGAGCAGGCCGAGGTGACTAAAGGGAAAGTGGTCGTTATTGGAGAATCACGTACTCGCACACTCGTACCAAAGAACCCTGAAGTAGGAGTGTGGAAACGAAATGTTAGCATGCCTCCTTCGTCTAGGGCTCACAAGAAGTCGAAGGTTACATATCAGATGCTGTTAAACAAACACTAAAGAAAAGCTAAGGAAACAGGCGCCCATCCCAAAAGGCTAAGTCAACTGAAGGGGACAAAGCAGTTAGAGGGTAGCTTCATACCACAGTGTCCAGACCATCTGCATGGTGGCTTTGGACCACAGTGGTCGAACCCTCCGCATGGTGGCTTCGACCATAGTGGTCGAACCCTCCGAATGATGACTTCGGGCCATAGTGGCCTAACACCCCGTACGGTGACTTTGGACCCCAATGGTCGAACCCTCCGTAGAGTGGCCTCGGACCCTAGTGTCCGAGCTCCACACAGAACGAGTTCAGACCCAAATGACCAAACCCAGATCCGCTATGGACAAACCCTCTAGCGAGATTCTTTGGCCCACACTGGCCAAACGTACCTCCGGCCTGGTAGGACCCTTCACTGATATGGTCCGAGATACCATCGACCTGGCCGAGCCCCCCTCTGGGTAATGGGTTTGGCTCACAGTGGGCGAAGCTGCTGGACCCACCGATGCCTCCACCATACAATTGGGCAAGGAACCCGTGGGCTCCGTACGTATCACAATAAGAGCACCCTACGCAACATAACACTGTCCCTTGTTTTTCTTTGGAGTATTATAACTGACAGGCACAAACAGACGCGGCGGAGGGAGGCATCGTCCATAGGCTGTCTATAGTACCTCTAACGGGGGATTGGTCCCGATCTTCCGCTAGGTAAGGATAACTTGGATTGGTGGAGAATCTCGACATTGACGATCCAAGGCTCCGGTCCGGCGGATCAAAATCGTGCAATCGCTACACCACTGTCTCCGTCGGTAATCAACCACGCAGGGCGCGATTGACCTCGCCACGAAGGCTAGTTCCTGCAAGCGAACCCAAGAACACAAGCAAGAACAGGAAGATACAAGTCGAATGCCAAATCACAGATGAAATATGATGAGGAGAGGTTTCACAAACTGCTGATGCAGCAGCCAATCGGTCCGGTGCAGGAGCGGGATCTAAACATACAAGTGTAGATGCAAACAAAGCAAAACCTAACCCTAAAGGCAGGCTAGCGTGAGTATATAAGGCGTGGCAGCCTGTAGGAGGCGCACACGACTTGGACTATGGGCCAACACGGCCTCCAAACTCATTAGAAGGTCCAACTCGGCCCAACTCTGTCACGCAGGACTGTTTCAGTCACACAGGACGACTCGAGACTCCAAATATTAACATAGTTTCTAAGGAAAGAATTAACCTCAGGTTCATGGTGCATGTGTATCATGTTGGTGCATGTGTGTATCATGGTGGTGCAGGTGTGTATCATGTTGGTGCATGTGTGTATCATGTGAAGTGATGTCCTCATCATCCTCCCCCTCTTGAATTGGAGTCGTCCTCGACTCAAGCTCATCGTCATCTCCCAAATAGGGCTTTAAATCTGAAATGTTAAATGTGGGACTAACCCCAAAAGCTGCAGGCAACTCAAGTTCATATGCATTATCATTGATCTTCGCAAGCACACGGAAAGGACCATCAGCACGGGGCATCAATTTAGACTTTCTCAAATCAGGAAAATGATCCTTGCGTATGTGCAACCAAACAAGATCACCCGGTGCAAATGTTATCTCTTTTCTACCCTTACTACCATAAGCACGATATTTCTCATTCATTTTCTCTATGTTTGCTTTAGTAGTTTCATGCATCTTAAGCAATAATTCAGCACGTGTAGTAGCATCAAAATTCAATTTTTCAGATGGTGGCAATGGTAGCAAATCAATAGGAGCACGCGGATTAAAGCCATAGACCACTTGAAACAGACTTACCTTAGTAGTGGAGTGTACTGACCTATTATAAGCAAACTCAATATTAGGTAGACACTCTTCCCAGAGCTTCAAGTTGGTCTTCAAAACAGCCCTCAACATGGTGGACAATGTACGGTACGCTGCACGATTAGGAAGAGACGCTCCCAGGATCAAATCAATTTGGTGCTCGATGCCGCGTATCAGTGGCATGCCCGGGTGGTATCTCAGCAGGAAAAACACCATTAAACTCCTGCAAAAGGTCAGTGACTGCAACAGGAATAGAGCTAGGAATGTTCACAAGTGAAAACAGCACGTTCGTGCAAATCAAGCCATGTATCAAGGGAGTATCATCACAAATTTCAGCAAGGTCAGTTTTAGTTGCAAGCATGACACGTCCTTTCAGATTAATAACTTGTGATGAAGAAGGAGAAGCAACTTTATCTTTCTGTTGCCTCAAAAGCGTCTTAGCTACTTCCTGATTTTCAGAAGGTTGTGTGCTCGTTTGTGCGTCCTTAGCATGTTTTTCTTGTTCAAATTTCACAATTTCAGCATGATCCATAGGAAGCAAAGTAACTTTCTTTCCTTTATACATAAATGTGTACTTATTGCTCCTACCATGGTGTGTAGCATCAGTATCATACTCCCAAGGTCTACCAAGTAATAGAGAACATGCTTGCATTGGTACTACATCAAAATCAGCAACTCCGAAGTATGTACCAATGGAAAATCCGATGTGAGCAGTTTGAGTTACCTTGACCTTACCGCTATTGTTGAACCATTGCACATGGTAAGGGTGTGGATGCGCACGTGTGGGAAGTTGAAGCTTCGTTACCATGTCGTGGCTCACCAAATTGTTGCAACTACCGCTGTCGATGATGACACGTACACGACGGTCATTGACGATGAAGAAGGTCTGAAACAGACTATTCCGTTGTGCCCGATCGTCCTGCTCCATGTGAGTGCTCAAAACACGTTGTACAATAAGTGCTTCATGGTCGGCAGAGGCATCCGGTGCAAAAACAACATCGTCGTCGGAAGCATCGTAATCTCTTGCAATGTTAGCAGCAAGTGCATATTCATCTTCAACATCACTAGCACTTACATAGCCACCGTCTTCCGTAGCAATATAATCCCGCTGACTAGGGCAGTCCTTCATAACGTGGCTGAATCCTTTGCATCGGTGACACTGGATTGCTGCAGAACGTGCAGTTGAGGCCGCTGAGGAGGTGGGCTTGGCTGGCGCCTTGGATGCTGCAGCTTTGGAGCTCTCAGCCCGGGCTATAGATGTAGAAGGTGCTGATGTAGCCGCCGGTCGAGAAGGTGGTGGTGGTCGCTGCTGCTGCCCACTTGAGCGTGAAGTGGCACCACCAATGTTGGTCCTCATGTTGTGTTGTGGTTGTTGGCGACCCTGCAATTCTTTTTCTACAAGTATAGCAAGGTGGAAAAGACGAGTGATAGTATTGTATTCTTTGTAATCAATGATATCCTGAATTTCACGTCTTAAACCACCATAAAAACGGGCCATTTTATCCTCGTTGTCCTCCTCAATTTCAGCACGCATGCAACCTATTTGCAACTCCTGATAATACTCCTCTACCGATTTATTTCCTTGGTTTAGGCGCTGCAATTTTTTCTCAAATCATGTTTATATGAAGGAGGAACCCATCTACCACGCATTTGCCGTTTTAACATACCCAATTTTGTGGTTAATTGCCAACCTGAACTATTTCAGTCCACCAAAGAAGAGCATATCCAGTGAAGTCACTAGTAGCTAAGCGCACGTGGTGGATAGCAGGAACCATCTGAGCATTAATTTTTGTTCGACTGACATCTCCCAATCTAAATATGCATCTGGATCATAGGTGCCAGCAAAATGAGGTACTGAAAATTTTACCTTAGAGTAGGGATCATTGTTCCTGCGGTTGTCATTGTTACCTCATGGATGGTGGTTGCGGCGGCCGCCCATACCTTGACGATTGAACTGAAAGCGATGACGTGTAGCCTCGTCAGGGTCAATGCCATTGTTCCCAGCATAGGATAGGTCGTCTTCATCCTCAACATGGTCGTCTTCCTCCTCAACATGGTCGTCGTCGGCTTGTGCAGCAGGCAATCGTGTCTCCAGGGCAGTCATCTGGTTCCCTAGGTCAGCCACAGTACGCGCGAGACGTTCGATGGAGTGTTGAGTCTACCGCTGAGACTCCAGTAGAGCACGTCGTGAGACACAGTCATTAAAATCAGATGGAGGGGTACCGTTGTTATCTACCATGTTAGTGAAAAGACAAAACAACAAAGAATAATCCTTATGGAAAGCAATTAGGTTGGGTGGTGGGTGTGTGGTGGAAGCAATCCATCAAGCGCCTTACCCACGCTTGCAAGTGTTCTTACCACACCGCAGTGAGGTAACCGACCTACAGGTGATGAACCAAGTGGAGGGTGGTGGGCGATTGCAAGATATGAACCTGTCCTGACCAAGAGAAGGTGTAGCTTGGAAGGCAAAGTAAGTAGCAAGGAATAGCGATAGTAATAACAGTTAAACCAAGTTCAATAAGTGTTCCCTAGTACTCATCAAAGTTGCTGGCCTAAGTGCTCCCAAGGTGAAAATCAAGCAACAGAGGGAAACTATGTGCTCAAAACTCAAGGGGAGGCAGAACAAGGTAGCAAACGACAAGACCGATTCTCTTTTGCTTCGCTACTTCTCGTTTCTTTTTTTTGTTCTTCTCTTTTTTTTCACTATATTTTTTTTTGAACAAGGATGACAAGAGATGCAACCACAAAAATTGGCACCTTCAACTGAGGTGGGATGTGGTTCACAGAAATTCAACAAGTTCGCTGAACGGCGTGCAAAAAACATTGACCAATTTTTTTCTTTATCTTCCTGATTTTTTTTTGCAATTCTAATGAAGGCTAACAGGGGGCCAAAACTCAAGTGGAGGCAGAACAAGGTAGCAAACGACAGGATCGGTTCTCTTTTGCTTCGCTACTTCTCGTTTCTTTTTTTGTTCTTCTCTTTTTTTCACTATATTTTTTTTGAACAAGGATGACAAGAGATGCAACCACAAAATTGGCACCTGCAACTGAGGTGGGATGTGGTTCACACAAATTCAACAAGTTCGCTGAACGGCGTGCAAAAAACTTTGACCATTTTTTTCTTTATCTTCCTGATTGTTTTTGGCAATTCTAATGAAGGCTAAAAGGGGGAACGGGTCAGCTCCAAATTGGGTCAAGAAGATGCTCAAAAAATTTCAGATTTTTCTGACAAACGAGCGAAAAGTTATGCCTGTTTTACCGAAGGGGGGTCACAAGGACTCGATGTGGAAACCGACTAGGGTTGTGGAGGGAGGGTTTTCGGGTGGGGAATTTTTTTTGAGACACAAGGTCAACTACTACTCAAACGACACAAATGGGGGATTAAACCAGCAACAAGACTCGACCAAGAACACAAACTCAACAAAGTTAAAAACTGAAATTAAAATCGCAAGGCACAAACGGGTTCTTGGTGGGGATTTTTTTTGTGAGGGTTTTCTGGACTCTAGGTAAAAATAAAAGAAGATCGAGATTACCTAACGGGAAATCTGAGCTCTGATACCAACTAATGGGGATTGGTCCCGATCTTCCGCTAGGTAAGGATAACTTGGATTGGTGGAGAATCTCGATGTTGACGATCCAAGGCTCCGGTCCGGTGGATCAAAACCTTGCAATCGCTACACCACTGTATCCGTCGGTTATCAACCACGCAGGGCGCGATTGACCTCGCCACGAAGGCTAGTTCCTGCAAGCGAACCCAAGAACACAAGCAATAACAGGAAGATACAAGTCGAATGCCAAATCACAGATGAGCTATGATGAGGAGAGGTTTCACAAACGCTGATGCAGCAGCCAATCGGTCCGGCTGGCGTGAGTATATAAGGCGTGGGCAGCCTGTAGGAGGCGCACACGACTCGGACTATTGGCCAACACGGCCTCCAACTCAGTATAAGGTCCAACTCGGCCCAACTCTATCACGCAGGACTGTTTCAGTCACACAGGACGACTCGAGACTCCAAATTAGGCGAAACCAACGCCAAAAGATCCGTCTTCTCCTTAGCTTTCCAAAACGTCCAAGTACGCGCTAATAGGACTTCGTATGAGGAAGTTGTGCCCATTTTGGTGCATGGTGGTTGATGTAGTCCGAACCAGCGAATTCTTGACTTCAAATCATCTGTGCGACTCCGTCTTCAACTCCAACTCTCCTATTCCATCTCCCATGTTCCTAAGCAACAAAATATCACTAGTATTCAGTAGCATCCCATCCAAACAAATATTAACATAGTTGCTAAGGAAAGAATTAACCTCAGGTTCATGGTGCATGTGTGTATCATGTTGGTTCATGTGTGTATCATGGTGGTGCAGGTGTGTATCATGTTGGTGCATGTGTGTATCATGTAAAGTGATGTCCTCATCAACCTCCAAATCGACTCGCACAAAATGGAGCCAAAGGAGATGAGCGCGAAGAGGTGAAGGACAGGGAGTTCGAAGCTATCATAGTCAGAATAGGGTCTTAGGAAGTCCCAATCTCGAAGGCCCCCTCGCCGAAGCCTGACAGAGGTAAGTCTCCACTCTAGCCGAAGCCAGCACCAGAGCCTGGTCCGACCGGCCGAACAAGGCCAGTCCGATTGGCAGGGTCCGCAGTGAAGGCCCCTCCGATTATGAAACATGAGGGCAATCTAGGTGGTACCCCTTCGGCCCAAAATAACAAGAACAAGGCGGTGGCACTTGGTACCAAGCCACAACCATCTTGGGCACCTCCAGGTATGTCCAAATCACAGAAAAGACATCTGGAATGCCTACGGGCACAGGAGATGCGCGAGAAGAAAGCCGAGGATGAGCGAGACACCATCTTTGAGGAAATCCACCCTCGGCCAATGATAAGACATGTATGGAGGATCAAGCCGGTTGATATAACCAACCCGGCTCCTAGTCCAAGCGACGATGACGACGACATGCTCGATGATGACTACTCGCCCGTCTCTGAGGGACCTGCACCTCAGGCGATGGACATCAATGTCGCCATGCTGCTCGTAGAGTTCACCCTACCACAGGACGAGGTCGAGGCCTCTCAATTGAACCTCAGCCCACGCAATGCTATTTTTGAAAAAACACGAGGATACAGGACCGCCATCTAAAGTCTCTCTACGTTAGAGGACACATTAACGGGAAGCCGATCTCCCGAATGCTTGTTGACGGTGGTGCCACTGTTAACCTAATGCCTTACTCGCTATAGAAGAAACTTGGTAGGGACGAGGAGGACTTGAAGAAAACTAACTTAATGCTCAACGGCTTCAATGGCGAGAGTTCCGAGGCCAAAGGCCTGCTCTCCATGGAGTTGACGGTAGGCAACAAGAAATTTCCAACAACATTCTTCATCATTGACATGCAAGGTAACTACAGTGTGCTACTCGGGCGTGAATGGATTCACACAAACTGCTACATTCCTTCTACTTTGCACCAATGCCTGATTCAGTGGGACGACAATGAGGTAGAGGTCATACCCGCAGACACTTCAGCCCAGGTAGCATTGGCCGATGTGTCCATTGATGCCATCCACAACAAAGTAGAATGTCTATCAGGTAGGGATCTTTCGAATTACGACTTCGTTAGCGTGTAGAGAAATTAGGACAAGGTTTTGCGTCGGCCGATCCTTTAGAAGAAATTGACATAGGCGATGGTAGTATCCCAAGGCCGACTTTTGTAAACCAACATTTATAGCCTCATGAAAAGGCCAAAGTAATAAAGTTGATTCGGTCGTACGTCGATTGTTTTGCAGGGGAGTATAGCGAGATGCCCGGATTAAGCCGCGAGCTCGTGGAGTATTGGCTACCTATCAAACCTAGATTTAGGCCTTATAAACAGCCTCCACGTCGCTTTAATTCGGTCGTCTATGACTGAGTTAAAGAAGAGGTAGAACGATTACTCAAGGCTGAGTTTATTAGGTCAAGAAGGTATGCTAAATGGGTCGCTAACATTGTACCTGTAGAGAAGAAGGGGAGCGGCAAGATACGAGTTTGTATTGATTTCAGGGATCTGAACAAGGCAACTCTGAAGGACGAGTATCCCATGCCAATAGTCTACATGCTAATCAACGATGCCTCAGGACATAAGGTACTATGTTTTCTTGATGGCAACGCTAGTTATAATAAAATTTTTATGGCCGAAGAGGACATCTACAAGATAGCCTTTCGATGCCCTGGTTTTGTCAGCTTGTTCGACTGGGTCGGTATGACTTTTGGTTTAAAGAATGCTGGCGCTACATATCAACGTGCTATGAACTTGATCTTTCATGACTTGTTAGGAGTTATGTTAGAAGTATACAAAGATGATGTTGTAGTCAAATCGAACGCTATGGGAAACCTCTTAGCCGATTTGAAGGTTGCTTTTGACAGGATGCGACAATATGGCTTAAAAATGACTCGCTCAACTGCACTTTTGGCATGTAGGCAGGCAAGTTCTTAGGATTCATGATTCATGAAAGAGGTATAGAGATTGATCCTAAGAGTCTTGAGAAGATTAGAAACTTTGCAGCGTCAACATGCAAGAAAGATGTGCAAAAGTTTCAAGGCAAGATGAAATATTTGCGTTGCTTTATATATAACTTGTCCTACAAGATTGATGCCTTTGTCCCTATACTCCGGCTAAGGAATGAAACAAAGTTCACTTGGGGGGCAAGTCAGCAAAACACCTTCGAAAGAATTAAAGAGTGCTTATCATCACCACCCGTGGTAAGAGTGCCAAAAGCCGGAATTCTGTTTCGGTTGTACATCACCGCTTAAGATAGCGTGATAGGGGTCGTGCTAACCCAGGAGGTGGAGGGAAGAGAGTACATCATTATATTCTTGATCCGCCGCCTGCTGGACGCCGAAACCAAGTACGTGTTTGTAGAGCATTTATGTTTATCACTTTATTACGCATGTACCAATTACGTCAACTATCTTCTCCCTACTACATGTATTGTCGCTTGCCAAACCGATGTCATAAAATACATGTTGTAAAATCCGATTCTAAGTGGAAGAATCAGAAAGTGGGCTTACGCTTTGATTGAGTATGATTTGACCTATGAACCTCTAAGAGCTATGAAAGGCCAAATTGTTGCTAATTTTATAGTTGATCCCCACGTGGACGTCAATTGCAGGTGACGATATTTCTCTAATTGTGGTAGTACCATCGAAACTTTATTTTATGGTTCAGCTTGCAAGAGTGGCCAAGGTATTGGGGTGGTTCTCATATCACCTAGTGGAATGCACTTTGAAACCTCAGCTCGTTTAGAATTTTCCTCTACTAATAACCAAGATGAATATGAGGCTTTATTGTTAGGACTTGAATTGCTAGAATCCATGGGTGTTAAATATGTTCATGCGCATGGTGATTCTCTATTAGTAGTACAACAACTAGCTAAGAGTTCCCAATGTCTTAATGGCTTGCTAAATAGTTACTTGGATAAAATACATAGTTGCAACTTTTGATGACTTCAAAATTTCTCACATGTCAAGAGAAGCCAATTCCATTGCAAATGATTTGGCTCAGCAAGTGTCTGGCTATCAAGTGAGGAGAGGTAAATTTTCTGTACAGGAAAAGCCAATGTTTGGTCTCACTACCGAAGCCAAAAGCTTCAGGCAGGTGCGAGGTCTATCGAACCCTCCGGGTCGAACCCCTCCGCGTGTTGGAGCCCTCGCGCTAGAGTACTCCATATGCCGAAGGGCCTTACACGGCGGAGCCCTCGCACCGAAGCCTGCTAGACAACAGGGGTCTTCGGAAACTAGACCCCTCAGGCGAGAGGCTTCGATCTGATCGGCTCCGCACAACCGATCTAGCCAGCCTTTGGTAGAAATGGGTAAGGCCCGATGGGCACCCCGAAGTTAGCAGTTTTGACATCACTCTGGGAAAGGAGTCAATAAACCCTCTAGAGGTCCATATGGACGATTGGAGAATTCCAATTGTCCAGTATTTGAGAAATCCTAGTCAAAGGGTTAATCGGAAAGTTCAGCAACAAGCATTTAAGTTTGTGTTGCTAGATTATATACTGTATCACCGAACTGTTGATGGAGTACTTTTAAAGTGTTTAGACGATGAACAGTCCCATGTAGCTATGGAAGAAGTCCATGAATGGCTTTGTGGCACTCATCAGTCGGCCAAGAAAATGAGTTGGATGCTCAAAAGAGCAGGTTTGTACTGGTCGACTATGACTGAGGATAGTTTTAGATACAATAGAGGGTGTGAGGTGTGTCAAAAGTTTGGCAATATTCAGCTAGCTCCTGCTTCATTACTTAACCCTATTATCAAGCAATGGTCATTCCGAGGTTGGGGTTTAGACTTCATCAGCCATATTTATCCTCTTTCAAAAGGGCATCGGTTCGTGTTGATTGTGACAGACTACTTCACCAAATGGACCGAAGTCGTGCCTCTCAAGAATATGACTCACAATGAGGTAACTGGTTTTATCTTGAAGAACAGTGTACATAGATTCGGTATTCCCCAAACTCTCACTACAGATCAAGGTACTTCGTTTGTTTCTAAAGAAGTGAGAGACATTGCAAAATTTTATGGTATTAAATTAATAAACTCTTCACCATATTATGCTCAGGCCAATGGTCAGGCCGAGTCTAGTAACAAAACTGTGATTAAGCTCATTAAAAGAAAAATCGAAGAGTTGACTAAGAGGTGGCATGAAGTGCTTTCCGAGGCGCTATGGGCTTGTAGAATTGCAAAGCACAGTGCTACCAAAGTTAGTCCATATGAGCTATTCTATGGACAAGAATTCGTTCTACCCATAGAAGTAAATATTGGCTCTTTAAGAGTTCTAAGGCAAGATGTCTTATCAGCCAATGAATATGAGACTCTTTTGAAGGATAATTTAGAAGAAGTGACCGATAAGAGGCTAAGGGCTTTAGAGGCTATAGAGATAGACAAGACGAGAGTAGCTAGAGCCTACAATAAGAAAGTTAAGCCAGAATCATTCCAAGTTGGTGACTTGGTTTAGAAGACAATTTTTCCCTTAGGCACTAAGAGCCCCAAATTTGGTAAGTGGTCACCTAGTTGGGAAGGCCCTTTCAAAATAGTCAAAATCGCTCCAGGTAATGCATATGTGTTAGAATCTCTACAAGGAGAGTGGTTTCGAAGATCTTTGAATGGCAGGTACTTGAAAAAGTATTTCCCAAGTGTGTGGCAAACAACTTGAAAATTGTCGAGAGGTCGATATAGGAAGTATCGTCCTTAGCCCGTTATGCTTTTAGTTCATTTATTTCACTAAAAGGTAGGGGGCATGTGTTGATAGAAAAAAATGGCATTGAATGGTTATGATTGTCAAAATACACATGTCCTGGATCGGGCCAAAGCCCTACAGGGCCGAAGGCCCATTGAGCTATGGGCTTCGGAAGCTTCCAGTAGGCCTGCTAGCTTTAGCCCAAAGGCCTTCGGAGGCCTTCTTCACTGAAGCTTCGACCTAGGAGCAAGCTTTAGTGGGCCTAGCTGTTGGGGGGAAATATTCCATCTTCAGGGTTATTGCAGTAATAGGACAAAGGTTGGTTATTAAGTCCAAGATTTCCATCATATGACTCCGGGAATGCATTGAATCAAGTTCGAAGTATGATGACGGACTCTAGTTCGGAGTATATCTTCGAACTTAGACTCTTCCGAGAGCTTCAATGCCAGCTAAGATGGAAGATTTATCTTCTTTCTCATTAGATTAGTCTTTTACCATTTTAGCCCTATTAAGGGTACCGAATAGTTTCCACTATGTCGGTTGTAACAGAGGGGTAAAAGGGTCTTTTCCTTAATGTTTGGGCCTATAAATACCCCCCGTTTCACCCTGTAATACGGACCGAATACAAGTTATTCAATACACACTTTCGAACTATTTTAAGCTATTATCCTTTCGGAGGCTTGGAATAGCTTATTTTGCAAACACTTCGTTTGTTAGTTTCTAATCTTCAGAAACCTGTTAGCGTAATCTTTTACGCCAACAGTTGGCGCCGTTTGTGGGGAACCTAGTCCTAAAAAACTTCGTTCTCTACCAAGTTCTTAAACCATGCCTCCTAAGGGGAGTGCAGGCAGTAATCCTGTTCGGAGGTCCCCCCAGACCTCCGGAGCAAGATCTTCAGACACAGTTGAGGTCGGAGGACCTTCGACGTTTCCTCCACATCAAACTCCGGAAGGGATTCCCCTTCCTTGAGCATACGGAGTTCCGCCGCCAACTCCATCTATACTTCGGCCAGCCGGAGTCCCTCTTCTACCTCAAGTTCCACTTCGAACCGATCCCTACAGTTCTCAAGACCCAGAAGACCCTTCCGGAGGAGATGAAGACAGTCTTGGTGATATGGCCGCTCAAATGGCCAGTCTCCAAGCCGAAGTAGCAAGGTGGCGGCAAGAAGCCGCGAATAGGCTTCGTTCTCAAGCCACCCCAACCATTCCCGAAGTGCCTGAAGACTGACGAGCTTATTTATCCCGAAGCCCCGGAGAATGCTTCCTTCTATACCGAGTCTCCGCTGCATCCTGAATTACAGAAAGTACGCTTCGACCCTAAGTTCAAAACTTCGAAGCTTTGCAAGTATGCCGGAGATGAAGATCCTGGAGAATTTGTCCATTCTTATGCTCTAGCAATTGAAGCCAGTGGGGGAGTGCGGGACACTATGGCAAAATGCTTCCCCCTAGCTCTTCAAGGAGTGGCATTGCGGTGGTTCTGGTCTCTAAAGCCAGGATCAATTAGTTCATGGGGGCAGTTGAAGAAGAAGTTCGTAAGCAATTTCTAGGGCACCTTCGTGCCTCCAATGTCAACAGGAAGTCTTTTCCAGGTGAAGCAGCTCCCTGGAGAGACCTTAAGCCAATATTTCAAGTGCTTCGCTCATAATGTCATCTTCGGAAGAGGCATGTTCAATCAATTCAGAGCTGTGGCGCATCATAATTACTTATGTATGAAGATGCCCACACAAGCAGGAGTGCTCACTAGTTTTCGGAGATCAGGCCATCGCGCGAAGAGCGGAGTATGGTCATGGCCCTCCTCTTGACCCGAGACAGGTGAACAGTGTGCAAGATGATCCGGAGAATTTTTCTACTCCTAGCGAATCCTCGAAAAAATCCTTCCCAAGACCAAGTCCTGAAGGAGAGATTGCAACAATGGTTATTGTCAAAGATGGCAAGGAATATTCATTTCAATTTGGTAAAGACTTGCCTCCAGAAGTTGCTACCTCCTTAGAAAAAGTAGTAGAGGAAAATATAGATGTCTTTGCTTGGTCTGATGAAGACAACACCGGAGTCAGTCGGGACATTATTGAACACAGTCTACTTGTGAACCTGAAGGCTCGGCCTATTAGGCAAGGACTTGGAAGATGTCTGCGGAGAGAGCTGTCCTTGCTAAAGACGAAGTTGAAAAGTTGCTGAAGGCTGGGATCATCAGAGAAGTGGCTCATACAGAGTGGTTAGCCAACCCAGTCTTCGTTAAGAAAAAATCTTCAGGGAAGTGGCGCATGTGTATTGATTTTACATCTCTGAATAAAGCATGCCCCCGCGACCCATACCCCATGCCCCGAATTGATCAATTGGTCGACTCCACTACTGGTTCGGAGTTATTAAGCTTCCTCGACGCGTATTCCGGCTATCATCAAATTTGATTGAAGCGCGAAGATGAAATCAAGACAAGCTTCATAACTCCTTCAAGAGTCTTTTGTTATGTAAGAATGCCCTCTGGCTTAAGAAATGCCGGGGCTACATTTTCGAGGTTAATTGCTAAGGCTCTAGGTCATCAATTAGGTCGTAATGTAGAGGCCTATATGGATGATATTATAATAAAGAGTTCTTTAAAGCACCAGCATAGCCTAGACTTAGCAGAAACATTCAATAGCCTTCGGGCATGTGGGATCCGTCTCAACCCCGAAAAATGTATCTTCGGGGCGCAGGCAGGAAAATTGTTAGGGTACCTAGTTTCAAGCAGAGGGATCGAAGCTAGCCTCACTCAGATAACTGCGTTGCAGAAGATGGCTCCCCCAGAGAATTTAAAGCAAGTGCAAAAGCTGACCGGTCGTCTTGCAGCACTTAGCATATTTATGGCAAGGTCTGCGGAGAGAAGTTTGCCTGTTTTCAAAGCATTGAAAAGGTCCGAAGATTTTGCATGGACACCGGAGTGTCAGAAGAGCTTCGAAGATATTAAGAATTATCTCAGT
The DNA here is from genome assembly GCA_019279435.1 of Zizania palustris. Lineage (NCBI taxonomy): Eukaryota > Viridiplantae > Streptophyta > Magnoliopsida > Poales > Poaceae > Zizania > Zizania palustris. The sequence goes on from JAAALK010000080.1 coordinate 90,183,114, forward strand.
AACCTTGCTACACTCACGGTACCTGTTGCGGACGAAACCCTACTCCTCTACCTTACAGCTACTAGCTCTGCTGTCAGTGCAGTCCTTGTCAAAGAAGTTGATTTCAACGGGAAGTTGGTACAAAATCCAGTTTATTTTGTGTCCGAAGCATTGTCCGGAGCAAAAACAAGATATTCCGAGCTTGAGAAATTCGTTTATGCTTTGATAATGGCTTCGAGGAAGCTAAGGCATTATTTTTTGGCACATAATGTCATTGTACCAACTTCATATCCTTTGGGAGATATGCTCCGAAGTAAAGATTCCACTGGAAGAATTGGGAAGTGGGCTGTTGAGCTAGCACCCTTCGGCATATCCTTTCTGGCAAGAACAGCAATTAAGTCACAAGTATTGGTGGACTTCGTGGCAGAGTGGACTCCCCCTGCAGCATGGGCTCCGGAGAAGCCAAGTGAAGAAATTTGGACTATTTACTCTGATGGAGCTTTCCAAGAATCTAGGAGCTGGCGTCGGAGCTGTGATAATTTCGCCTTCAGGGCAAAAGGCAATGTACTCCGCAAGACTCAACTTTAAGTCTACCAATAATACAGCGGAGTATGAGGGAATTCTATTGGGACTTCGAAAGGCACGTGCTCTAGGGGCTACAAGAGTCGTTATCAAAACAGATTCTCAGATTGTAGCAGGGCACGTAGACAAGAGTTTCCAAGTCCGGCATCCACAGCTTGCAAAGTACTTAGAAGAAATCTGAAAGATCGAAGCAGCATTTAAAGGGATTTCCATTCGGAGTATACCTAGAGCAGAAAATATGCAAGCTGACATCTTAGCAAAAGCTGCAGCCGAAGCTATGGATATACCTGAAGAAGCTTTTTATGAAGAACTCAGTGCACCTTTGGTGCCACAAATTCCTGCTGCGGAAGTACTTTGCATTCCAAGTACAGATTGGCGAAGTTCAATCATGGAAGTGTTGCAAGGAGAGGCAAATATGCACGAAGGGCCACAACTTTTGAGGTTAAAGCTTAGAACTCGGAATTATCAAATAATCAACGGTATTTTATACAAGGTCAGAGTATGTTCCCCTTTGCTCCGATGTATATCTCAAGCCGAAGGTCAAGAAATTCTTCGAGAAATTCATGAAGGGCTTTGCGGTAGCCATCTGGCCCCTCGAGTTTTGGCAGGAAAAACACTTTGCCAGGGGCTTTATTGGCCTACAATAGTAGCTGATGTGGAGAGCTTGGTCCGCACTTGCCAAGGATGTCAGTGGATGGGACGAAGGAGTCATCGCCCACCAACAGCTCTTCAAGTCATTGCCCCAGTATGGCCCATGGCCATATGGGGCATGGATCTTATTGGTCCCTTCCCAACAGAAAAAGGAAATTTGAACTTCGTAGTGGTAGCAATTGAATACTTTTCAAAGTGGGTGGAAGCAGAGCCCCTAACAGCTATCACTTCGAACAATGTACAGAAATTTTTCTATAAGAATATCATTTGCCTGTTCGGAGTGCCTAGACAACTCACAGTCGACAATGGAACACAATTCGACGCAGAACCTTTCAAGAAATTTTGCGAAGATCTAGGCATCCAGCTATGTTTTGCTGCAGGGCAACACCCTTAGTCTAACGGAGCTGTAGAGAGAGCCAATGGTAACATTTTGTCAGGGCTAAATCGAAGGATAGTAGGATTAGCAAAAGGACTCTCGACCGAAGAACTTCCGAAGATTTTGTGGTCCATTCGGACCACTCAAACGAGGTCCACGGGTTTCACTCTATTCAGACTATTATTCGGAGATGAAGCTATGACGCCAACAGAGCTCAAAGGAGGATCACTTCGCAGCACCAAACCGGAAAAAGAAGGAGAAAGACAAGCTTCGCTGGATTTAACAGAGGAGACAAGACTTCGAGCTGTGGCAAATTTGTCAAAGTATCAGCAACAGACGAAGGCTTGGTTTGACCCGAAGGTCAAGATTAATGAACTTAGGCCGGGTCATCTCGTTTTGCGAAGTATCATAGCACCAGGAAAATTAGGAAATAAATGGGAAGGTCCATACTTAATTGTTCGCTCAGGGCGTCCTGGTTCTTTTAAATTAGCTAATTTGGAAGGTGAAGAGTTAGCGCATACATGGCATGCGGAGCACCTAAAGCGATACTTCGCATAAGGGCTCCTTGTAATCATTTGTAAGCACTTTCCGAATTAATAAAGCATATGGTTTAGATAATGCCTACCCCTCATAAACTTCCCACTTCCGAGTGGACGCACTGGAATAGCGGAGTTGAACGAGAGGGAAGTGTCATTAATTTAATCATATTTTCAGACGTCGAACCACTGGTCCGAAGTTTCCGAGGTGGTGGGCTGACATAATCCGGAGTCCAAGCCACCGGCTTGTAGGCATCCGTAAAAGAGCCCGAGACCACATAATGCGGAGTCCAAGCCAACGGCTGGAAGACATCTGTAAAAAGAGTCCAAGCAGACCAAATGATGCGGAGCCCAAGCCACCGGCTTGTAGGCATCCGTAAAAAGAGTCCAAAGAGACCACTGCGAACTCCAAACCACTGGTTTGACTTAATTCGCAAAAAGAGCCGAAGGAGGCCAAAACAAAACAGAGTTTGAGCCATGAGCTTCGAATGTCTGTTAAGAAAGTCCAATGTGACAAATCATGTGGGACACTAAAGTGTCCGGAAAGTTGTCCAAAGTGATTTCTTTCAAAAACATAAGGTACTAAGTTACCAGTGTTCAGACTACAAATAGTCGAAGACATTTTATAAGATTTTAATCAATCTTTAAATTGCTGAGGGGCTCCAAACCCCAAAAATTGTACTCCTAAGTTTTTCTTTGCGCCTAACCATCTTTGAATACAGTTCGAAGTTGCTTACGCCCAAAGAGGGGCTAGTAAATAGGGAGAAAATTTTAAATCGATATTTATTATTCGAACAAATATGATTACATAATGAAAATTTTGTATCTATACCAAGAAGGAATCGAAGACCTCTTCGATCTCTAGAGCTAGGGTTGGAACGACTAGTTTCAAAGCCAGGAGTTCTAACAACTTTGCGTTTAACTCTCCTACCTCCCTTCGAAGCTCTAAAGTCTTTTTGTTCTTGTTGAAGCTCGGCCCAAGTTCGAAGTCGTTCGGGGCTCCTTTCCCAGCTTCCAAGTTCTTCAGGCTTTTTACCTTGAGCTTCATCTTCGTCTTCGGACCATACAATGTCTTCAGAAGATGAAGCTTCCAAGTTAACTTCTTTTTCTTCCTCTTTAATACAAGACAATATGTCTTTGCTTACTTCGGGTATAATCGCTCCGGAGCTATTCCGAGGAATTAAAAATCGAGGGCGTTTGTGAAGTTTTAAGATATCGAAGGTAGCCCATAGTAAGCGGAGTTCGTCGTTAACGTCTAACACTTCGACATCTTCCATATGAGGCAAAGCCTAAAAACATGATAAGCAAATTTTCATTCATAAATGTACAAAAGCATAATGCTTTACATAGTCGAAGATCCTAAGATAATTCTTAACCTGCGGGTTTGGTGGGGGCTGACTGCTCGAAGCTTGGGACCGAGCTTGCTTCTGGCGTTGCCCTTCGTCAATTCAAGCCTTAATCGCAGAGCGACCTTCGGCTCTCCATGAAGCTTGAAAGGCTTGCCAAGCAGCGGCCACACCTTCGGAAGGAGTAAGGAGCTGGTTGTCGTCAAAATTAATGGGAGCCGCCCCTGCGTTCAGAGTTATCGATTGGCCCAGATCTTCGTAGTAACGAAGTATGCCGATAGCAGCCACTTGTCCCGATATTTCTCCGTACCGAATGCCTGTTGTCTTCATTTGCTTCGCTGCTCCTTGGATCCTCTTCAACCGTCGCAGCAAGGAGATGTTGTCATCTGAAGGAAGCGTCCCAGTAGTACCGAAGTACTCCAGAATGCCTAGCAGTTGGTCCATGACCTCTGCAGCTACCTTTTTCGACTTCAGCTTGTCTCCAACTAAGGCATCCTTCGTAGAAGTTAATTCTCTTACTACTCCAGAAAGCCTAGCTGCCTCCGTAGCTAAAGAATTCTTCTGATTAAGTAGCTGGCTAGCTTCTTCGCCAGCTTTGCCTTTTTCTTCTTGGAGCCTAACAAGCTCAGTACCGTAGTAGCGTGCTCCGCCCGCATCTTTTCAATTTCCGCTTGAAGCACAATCTGTTCTGCTTTGAGCACTTTGTTCGCAGCTTCCAAGCTTTGTCTGGCCCTGTGCTCCGTCAAAACCATGTTGTCCAAGTGGGCCACCCGACCTTGGGAGATAGTAAGATTTCATTGAAGAGTTGTATTTTCCTCTCGAAGGTGAAGGCTTCCACGTTCATTTGAGACGTTCGCAGCTCGGACCAAGACTGTTTGCCGCAAAGAGAAAAAACAAGGTGAGAAATTATTTGTATATAAGTTTGACTCTGTTTTGCAGATACTTCGTACCTGGTATGCTGCACGTTCCATGGCAGCGTTAAGCTCCGAACTCTCCGCCTCGCTTAAGATGGCTACCAAGTCCGTCTCCCCCACTTCATGGCTAGCTCGATCCAAAGGCTCGAGCAAAGTCCGAAGACCAGTTCTTCGCTCCAAGAAAGGAGCTAGAAGAGGGAGCATGTTCAAGGCTTGCCGGTCATCTTCGTTTGATGAAGGCCCGGAGTGCTGAGCCGTACTTTTCGGAGCTCCAGCAGATTGGCCCCCCTCCGTAGATTGGCTTTCGTCTGTTGATTCAGACGGAGTTGATCCAGAGCTCGGAGCAGGGAAGTGGTCCATCTTGCCTTTGCCTTTTCCAGGTCCCATTTCAGTGGCTCCTGGAATTGGCTCCGAAGCTGTCGAAGGTCCAGGAATTATATCCTCGGAACGGACATCTTCCACGGGAGTGGATCCTATTAAAACAAAGGTATTATACATTTTATAATTTCACAGGAAAAAAGAGCAAAAGAATTATGCGAAGTTTACCTTCGAAATTTTGGCGACGGGTGAGCATTGGGCTGCTTGGCGGGTCGAAGGCTACTCCAAAGTCTTCGTCAGCAGTCAAATCTTCGACTGTTGGAGCATCTTCGAGAGCAGTCGTTGTTACTTCACCCGGAATCAAAGCTGCAGCAACTTCGACTTCGTTTTCGTCCACGGGGGCTCTGTCTTGCGATAAATTTTCTTGAGCAGCCGGAGTCCTCACTTGCTCAAGGTTCTCTTGAGACTCCGGCACGCTCACAGCTTCATCAATATGTGCATCTCTTTGGGCTGCATCTTCGTCGATCAGGTCGACAAGCATCCTGCCTTCATCCTCCAAGGAATCGGAGACTGAAGCTCTTGGGTTTGAAGGTGCAGGAACTCTTGGCTTTCGAGTCACCTTCTTTAGCGGAGTCTTGGCAGAGCTCGAAGCTCCAACGTCGGCTTTTCTCTTTTTGGGCCCTTTCTCCGAAGGCACCCAATCCACAAGAGGGGCGGAACAACTTCGAGTAGCCCCCATACTCGGTTGGACCGTTCCCATGTACCAACCAGCTTAATTCTCCATTCTTTTTCGGTCGGAGTTGGGATGCCCAGAATCTTCTCCGAAGCTCGTACAATCTGCTCCGAAGTTATAGGGGCTGAAGAGGCTGAAAAATAAGTTAAGTTGGTTATTTCTTTGAATAAATATACATGATATATGTTATTTTCGAAGTTACCTGCAGGGCTTGAAGTCGAAGAAATTTTTTGAAGACCGCCCTCCGAATCTTCCTCAAAGGTGATCGGCCAGTTGGCCATCAGAGGAGGGATTTGAAGCCCGAGGAATTCTTCGGCTAAGTCCCGCATACTAAGGCGGTGACTGATTTTTTGGAGCAGGTTGAGGCGAGCTTCGAGCTGGCCCGGATCTGGATGCACAAGAGCTTCCTTTCGGAAGTTGATATCTTGCAAGGGTCCAGCTAGGCGACTGCTCGCCCCAACTTCGGCATAAAACCATTTCAGGATCCAGTCTGTATACCATCTGGCATTGATAGCTTTAGTAGGAAACCGGAGAGCATACTCGTCCCGAAGCCTGAAGTTGATGCTTCCGAAGGCCACTACCATCTTCTCACCTCCGCGGCCTACGAAGGTCTTCGGTTGGCACGAAGCTCTATGCAGTGCTGCGAAGATCTCCGCCCTTCCCTCACAACCCTCTGCTCGCAATGCCCATTCGAAGATGGCAAGACGTGCTACGGCATTCGAAGAGAGTTGGGGGAGAGTAACGTGGAATAAGTCCAATACCTCCACTAAGAAGTCAACTGCCGGAAGCCCCAAGCCAGCTTCGAAGAAGGCTTCGAAGACGACAACTTCTCCGGGTCTTGGCGACAGAATGATCTCTTTCCCGGGTTTGCGAATCATGACTCCCGAACTAATTTTGCCTTCTATTTGCGGCCGCGAGTGATTCTCTTCTGCAGGTTGAAGGCCCCAATTGAAAGGATTGATCTGTGTACTTCGTTGATGCCGGAAAAAGGTCTTGAGGGCCGACATTTTGGGATTTCTCCCCGCCGCCGCCATTGTTGCCATTGCTGGTGTCGGAGTCGCCACCGCCAATGTTGCAGTCACTGCTGCTGCCGCAGCCTGCTGCCGGGCCAGGGTTGAAGCTGCTCCAGGACCCTTGAAACTGGTTTTCGCCATTGGATCTCACGGATTGCTTCAGAAGTAAAATGGAGGCTAGGGCTTGATTGATGGTTTGTTTGCACGAAAGCGGTGGAAAGGTACTCGAGAAGGGTCTGGGTCCTCTATTTATAGCCCAGACCCCGATTTTTTACCGTTTTCCTATGCCGTTTCACATTCTTAACTGTTACTTTGTTGCAGAATTAACGTGTCACGTAACTTCCGTTAGAAGAAAGAAGCCAACGACTATTTTTCCAAGTCTAAAAAGGCTTTCGGGCTTTTCGAGTTAGTTCTAAGATGGTTCGAATGTAATTTTCTTAGAAACTGATTCGAAGTTTTGTATCTCCATGCATTTCGGAGATGGATTAAAATCTGCTAACCCCTACGCATGATTATTTTTCTTGCGTATACTGCTCTCCTAACTTTACAGATTTAGCGGAGAAGCGTATTCGCGGGGCTACTGTTGGGGGAAAATATTCCATCTTCAGGGTTATTGCAGTAATAGGACAAAGGTTGGTGATTAAGTCCAAGATTTCCAGCATATGACTCCGGGAATGCATTGAATCAAGTTCGAAGTATGATGACGGACTCTAGTTCGGAGTATATCTTCGAACTTAGACTCTTCCGAGAGCTTCTATGCCAGCTAAGATGGAAGACTTATCTTCTTTCTCATTAGATTAGTCTTTTACCATTTTAGCCCTATTAAGGGTATCGAATAGTTTCCACTATGTCGATTGTAACAGAGGGGTAAAAGGGTCTTTTCCTTAATGTTTGGGCCTATAAATACCCCCCGTTTCACCCTGTAATACGGACCGAATACAAGTTATTAAATACACACTTTCGAACTATTTTAAGCTATTATCCTTTCGGAGGCTTGGAATAGTTTATTTTGCAAACACTTCGTTTGTTAGTTTCTAATCTTCAGAAACCTGTTAGCGTAATCTTTTACGCCAACACTAGCCAAAGGCATACTTTGGGCTGAATTCAGAGATAGAGTTTGAGTCTGATTCTGGCTAATTTTATCCCTATGCATGATTAGGCCAAAACATAACAGATTAATCATAGAGATTAGAAGACTAGCCCCTATAAATATAGGGGTGAGGCCGGTTCATTAACGCCCCCAACACAAATCAATCACAAAGCCCTAGCTTTGAACTGTACCTTTACTTTTATCTTTACTTTTCTGTAACCTTCATGGGTTTGCCTGGAAGCCCTCCACCTGCCACTTTGGAACAATGGTAATCCTTGTTACTTTGGCTGTGAAGTTAATCTACGTAATAGATTGTTATCGCTTTGTTACTTCACCTGTGAAGTATCCAGTAATCTGCGTAACAGATTGCTACCTTCGTTTCCCTTGTGCAACACTTACAAGAATTTGGTCCCTAGGTCAAATTGACACCTAATCTCTGTTCTGTTGTAGGTTTTCACGCTCTGAGCCACTTCACCTGAGGTATTCGGAGCTAGGAGACTAGTTTCAGAGGCTGCCAGAACACCCTTCGGTGGAAATACTGCTTCGACTACCCGTGCCAGATTGTCACGCTGTTGTCGGTTTGACTGAGTCCTACGTGCCAGCATGCTCCGTAGCAGGCTTCGTCGCAACAGGCTTCTCCACGTTCGTACCCCGCGTTAGACGAACTCACGTAGTGCTTTGCGTTCGTGTTATTTTATCGTGTCAGAGACTTCATGCCGAACCCCACTGTTCGGAGGTGATTGTCGCGTCGAGATCTGTTCGGAGCCTGCCATCGATCAGTTTAGTCTGAACGCCGAAGGCACCCTACAGTGGGACCCTTTGCATCAGACGCCGAAGGTACCCTTCGACGATACCCTTCGCACTATAATCTTCAAATCAGTCAGGCTTGTGAAACCAAGGGTGGTTTCTATATGGATGATGAGTGATTGACAAGGATGAGTGATCGAGTGAATGTGTTACTGAAGGGTTGTGTGCATCGAAGGGTTCGATGTAAAATGGAGGATTGTGTGCCGAGGGTTTTGGTGGTGCGTCGCGTTCTTGTTTTGGCTTGTCTTGGATGTGCAGGGTGGAGATGTTGACCGACTGTCGACGCCGAGTGATCGAGGGTCATGCGGGGAGCTCGATGACGGAGGATCAGGGTGGCCGGGCGAAGTTGGAGAAGATCTCAAGAGTGCATGAAGAGACCGAGCAAGACTTGGATGGATGGTTGATTGCGACGGCGTGACGACCGGGTCTGCGAGAGGGAGGTCAGGGCAAGCATTCAGGCGGCTCGAGGGGATCGAGAGAGGATGTGGCTTGCTAGGTGCTCGGAGTCGCAAAGTGGTGTCATGTGTTTAAGGGTTGAGAGGTTTTGTTGGTTTTTGTTGAAAACCGTCACAAATCAAGTTTTGTTAATTTCAATAGTTATGAGTCCTTTTTAGTGTTGAGTCTTTGTGTAATAAACTAGGTTTAATTTTAGTAAGTGTCTAGAGCAATTGTACTCCTTTGGTATATTTTTCAGAATTTCTTAATTCTGAAAATATATTACAAGGAATATGACCTTGGTGTAATATTTTAATTCTAGAGGCTTCTTTTCACAAAATACACCCCATGGTTGGCCTATAAATAGAGGACCATATCCATAGGTAGATGGCTATTCTTTTGGCTGAACCATATAGCTTTTTATCACATTTGTGTTGAGTTTTTCTGCTGGATGCATCAAAATGTCGATACTATTCACAATTTGAAAAAGCTACAGGAAGTCTGGGCGCAGGTTTGCTTTTGAACTGAATTCGTTTGTGAGATCTAGTTTCTGGTGAATTTACTGCAGAACTTGATGTTGAAGTCTATACAACTTTTGTTGTGAATGTTTTCGATGTTTCATTTTCGGAAGTTGTAACTGGTTTCTGTGATTCTTTCTTGATTCTTTTGCTGATCGAAAGAGGCATCTTAGTTCTAGAAATGAAATCTGCCTCAAGTATTCTGGTTTTGGGTAGCACTCTACATGTTTGAAAAAATGTTGACTGTACTGTTCATCGGCATCTTTGCTGTCATTTTAGAGGACATTTTATGGGGGCTGAACATTTGAAGCAGAAATTTTATCCATAAATTTTAGAGAGAACATCTTGGAGAGAAACAATTTACTTCTGAAAATATATTCTTGTTCTTTCCACCGAAGCTTTTCTCCCCACAGTGTTTCTGCTTCCTGCTATTTCCTTTTTTCTATTCATTTTGCCGGCCATGCTACAGAGCCTTGCAAGTTCCACAACGCGGCCTCCAGAGCCGCCAAATTAAAGCAAAGCCATGCCAGGTACATCCTACCATTGTTTTGATGAATTCCATTCACTAGTGTTTATTCACTGGCCATTCTTCAAGTGATTTTTGCTGACAAGCCTGATGTTTGTTTGTTGAAAGAAATCTTGTGCGTACATTGCCTATTGATATCCGTACACCTTCTGTGTTCAATTAGCTTGAGAAACAGTGGTTTGAACATAGATTTCTTGTCTATGGTATAACTGTTTTCTCTGATTATTTTCTGCCATCTGAGATTTAATTCTTTCAGTTGAATTCTCCTAATTTGATGTGCACTGTTTCTTCTGTTCTAAATCGAGCTCCGTTCAATTTCGGATGGACTACAGAAGATCAGTTTTCCAGAGACAAGTTTCAAGCATTTGATTTTTTTTGGTCTCTCATTTCATGTGATATAGTTGTTCTCTTTGCCGTAGCAAGCAAACTTGGTTGAGTTCTGGTTCTGCTACAGAAATCATGTCACTAGCACATCATCTATGCAGTGTTGTTCCTTACGGCCAGAAGTAGCACTTGAAACAGAGATTATTTTGTCAAGCCATTTACTGAATTTACTGCACTGCAGCCTTTATTTTTCATCATCGGAGCAGTCTGAGACAGAGCAAGGTGCGTGTATCATTCTTGTTGCATTCAGACCTTAATTTGTGCATACTGTTCAGGGTTTAGTTGCTAATAGATTTTTCGGAAGAGCTATTGTACCCAAATCAGCTTTCTTACTTCTCTAAATAGTTCATTGTTGGAAAGAATTGTAGACACATGTTCTGCTAGGATTTTTCTCCAGCGTGATTTTTTTCCTAAGAAGTGGTTGTTTTGGTCTGATCATGATTCTTTGATCTTTTGTTTTAACCTTCACCAGATTTGGTTTCTGTCAGGTTGTGTCATCTCCTATCTACTTCAATCCTCAACCGAGAGGTTGTTTCTAGCTCTGTTTTTAGTCTTTGCAGTGGGTATGTTACAGGCTACAGGGTACCCTCGTGCTGTTCTTAATCAAGTATTGTTTCCCTTGCCAGACATTTAGTGCACATATACATTTTCTGATCTGAATTGAGTTTGGTTTTGATTCAATCTTGATCAGCTGGCTTTCTCTGTTACAATATTGTTCTCCTGTATTTTTTTTCTATTGCTCTTCACTATTCAGGAACTTTTGTCAGATACTGTGATCATATCTAGCAGTGTAGTTAAAATCATTTTGCACTACTATCTGTTCAATCTGTTTGGATTATTAGTTATGAGTACTGAACTACACTAGCTATTCATAATTCTATTATCTGAATTGCTACAAGTTTCATCCAGTCAAAAACATTTTACTCACTGTTTTTGGTCAAGCACAATCATTCCATGCAAGCACAAAGACCTCAACATTATGCCTGAAATATAACAGGGGACTGATTGCTTGGCTAATTCTTATTGCTGCAAATCTTGTTGTTGATATGTTTTGCTGTTTACTAAACTTTGTCGGCGTTTCATTGACTGACTAGAACAAGTCGGAGATCCATTGCTCAACTGAACCAGGAAGTCGACATATCACTGACCGACAGAGGATTGTCGGAGTTTCAAGTGACGACTTGGAAGCTGCCCTCGGCATTTCAAAGTTTGATCAGGAAGGAAACCTTTTATGAAGTGTTTTTGTGTGTATTTGAGTTACTCAATTAATATCAAAGCTCTATTTCTTCTGTTTGTTCATTTAGAGGCACGTTGGTTGTTTTTTTTTGAAAAGCCATCATATTCACAAGAATTTGTCGAGGCGTCTATTCACCCCCCTCTAGTCGCCATTCCGATCCCACAATTGATATCAGAGCTGGTTAGATCACCAGTTGACCTTAACCGGTTTTGTGATCCTTGTTTTCGGCGACATGGAGAGAAACACAAATATCCTGATGTTTGATGGTCATGATTATTCATATTGAAAGGTGTGCATGGAGGCTTATTTACTAAGCAAGGAAGTGCTATTTGGGTTATCGTCGATTCCCAATATGTGATTCCAAAAACCCGAACCTCACAGTCTGATAAATCAAAGTATGAGTGCAACAGCAAAGTGAGAAACATACTTTTTGTCAGCCTGAGTCGCAAAGAGTTTGACAGGGTACAGCACCTACGAACTGGTCATGAAATATGGACCACTTTGAGAACTTTTCATGAGGGCACTACCCAGATTAAGGCTAGGAGGCAAAGCACAAATAATCAAGAGTACCAAATGTTTGTGCAAGGCCCCTGCGAATCTGTAGATGCCATGTTTGTGCGTTTTGATGTAATTGTGAGTAATTTGCGCACCACTGGGTGTAGGACCGGAAACGGCGACCAGAGGGGGGTGAATGGGAGCTTTTAAATTTCAGGCTAAAAATAGCCTTTTGTTTTAATTCTGTCTTCTGCGGAACAGGCTTCGAACACACCCTTCGAAGTTCAGGTTCGGAGGTATTTGATGGCTACGAACACAGGCTTAGCAAGGAGCAAAAGTTCGAAGCTAAGAAGACTTCGCTCTACACGCAACCCCGAAAATCAGCTCTGCTAAGTCAGTGCAGGCTCCGCACACAGGGTGCTTCGAGCAAGCTTCGCACTACACCCTTCGCAAGAGCAGACAACCCTCTGAGGACTTCGACCAAATACTCAGCGACAACAACTAGTGCTGGGCTTCGTACTTCGAAGGTCTAAACGCACACTAAACAAACTTCGCGGAGGACTTCGACTAGGGAAGAAAAACGGGCTTCGCTCAGTGCTTCGATAGTAAACAGCGAGGTCTGACCTCCAGTTACACAGAGCGAACGCACACCGAAATACACACTTCGCTCAAAACACACTTCGCCCAAATAGGCTTCGGTGCACTGCCTCAAGTCACTCGAAGTGACACACAAAGGATCGAAGTATGCAGCGAGGTATGCAAAACAAGCTCAAGCAGAAAATGAACACAGAATCAAGGCTTCGCTGCTTGAACAGGGAACACAAAAATGAACTCACTGGATGAATACAAAGTAAGTGGTGGCTAGTACAGGAGCTCAACAATGAATGCTCAAAGTGTTAAATGTGACCTACCCAGCCCCCAATATTTATAGCCACTATTCACCCATGTGAAATGACTACTTTACCCCTAGGGTTTACAAAGGTTTTGTCTCATCAGAACAGAGGGATACAAAAGGTAGTCTACTTTATTTGGAGGCTTCTCTGTCAGCTTTGCAGAGGGGACAGCGTCAGCTTTTTGCAGAGCAGACACTGTCAGCTTTTACAGTCTTTGACCTTTCTGAAGCCCCCCTTCGCACGCGAGGGGTGCGGTAGCTTTGGTGAGAAGCCTTGAGCCTGACGGCCTTCGCTTCACCGAAGTCAGCCTTCGATACAGTGACGGTTTTGAGCCGAAGCCGTCAAAGCCCTTGGGCCTTTGCACCAACACCTTCAGAGTGGACCACCACGGCTCTGCAGCTTCTCCCAGCACGAACTCCGTCAGTCCGTGTACCGAAGCCATGCATGGCCAAAGTACCACAAGTCATCGTCACTCTGGAGCCAGCCTAGCTCCGAAGTCTGCTTCACTCCGAAGCCCCACCTTCGGAGTACCACCCTTTGAAGTCCCTCCTTCGTCCAAAGCCTCCGCATGAAGCATTCCATGAGCACTTTGTCGCAGTGTCTCTCCGCGAGCACACTCCTCGATGAGCCTCACCCGGACCATGCCTTCGATGCACCTCGACTTCTGAGACCTTCGTCGGGTAACCCTTCGAGTGTCTCCCTCCGGAGCACACTTCGAACACCTTGCCTCCGCTGAGGACTTGATCCACCAAACTCCGAAGTCACTCCTTCCGGAGTACCCTTCGAAGTGCCTCGCCTCTGAGGACTTTGTCTCGGGGTACCTTCACCCGGACCCACGCTCCGCACTTACTGCCTTGTCCTGGCGCACCTCGACCCGAGGTCCGACCTCGACCCCTTCGCAGCTTTCGTGACAGAGCTCCCCGCTCCCCTGGCATCAAGCCTCCCGCTTGACCCAGGTTCACTTGCTACGAACCATCCATCACCTCCGAAGTCCCCTGCGCACCACAGACAAGCAGACAAGTGTATCCAGTACCCCGGAGACCTCTCTGGGTAAGCAACCTTCAGCACACACTCCGGTGTACCGCCCAAAGTACAGAGACCTTCGGTACAGACAATCATCGTGTACTGTCGGACCCCTCCGACAGGCACACTCCGCTGCAACAGCTGCAACAACCGTACCCAACGAACTCTTCGGTAAAACAGCCTCCTAACCCCTTCGGAGGGACCCCTTCGAATCAGAGGGTAAAAGCCTGTCAATCACTCATCACAGACTCTGAAACCAACCCTTGGTTTCTCAATCTCCCACTTGATGAGTGCATTGACAACCAAATTCAAGTTTAAGAAAATTTGAAAAATTTTAGCACACAAATGACCATAAAAACTCAGAAACGAGCCAAATCATGTCACTTGACAAAAGAATTTTCCTCCCCCTTTTCAAAAGAGTAAAAGCCCCTTTGCCAAATCTCCCCTTTGCAAGATAAAAACTCCCCCTCAGATAAATTTCCCCCTTTGCAACAGAGAACTCAAATTTCTACCCCTTTGGCAATGCAAGCATCAAGGAGCATTTAAAAGATACATAGCTTCGAAATGGGCAGAGTTGCAAAGACATATAAAGCAAAAATATGCCAATCATTTAATACCAATTATCATGTGCTCAGCTCAATTTAACATTCTCTAAAAACATGATGACAGCATGTGATTTTATCATTTTGAAATAAACGCATCACCACTCGATCAAGGTAACTAGACAAGTAAAAATAGGGACTGCGCAAAGCTAGTCAATTTCTACTATAGACAGACAAGTCCAGTTCAAATGGAGCATTGAAAGCAAACTTGATTATCAAAGAGTGTTGTTGTTCTTTTTAGAATGCCAGGGGTTGTTTGTTTGTCCACCTTATACTTTCCAATCAGGCCAAGCCTAGGCATGAGAGCCATCAAAAGCTTAAAGCAATGATTTTGGCATACACTACACTATTCCAGTTCAGACCAATGTGCAATGGTAAGCAGTCAAGAATAGAGTAGTGCGACAAACAAACCCACCTGGATCTTTTTGCTTTGAAGCATGTAAATCATGGATTTTTGGAATTTTGATTTAGTGAACAAATTGTTTTAGCACTTTGATAAAATATCCATGAATATAGTTTTTCAAGTTGCATTGAGTAGCATCCAGAGAAAAGGTGACTTGCTATCAAGCAGATAAAAGATAGCTAAAGCAGTCCTGCCTAAACATGCTAGATCCAAGACTAAGCAGTGAGCATAATTTGATTTTGGAAAGAAACATCATGCACATTGTGTTTTAGATATATTAAACAGAGCTGAGCAGACATGATTCATGAATTAATAACAGGCATATAGGTGCAAAAGATGTAAATGCAATTTCACACACAAAGAGCATATGCAAGATGATCAAAATCTGCTCCCCCTCACAAAATGCCGTAAGGGTGACAAATACCAAGTTCCCCACGCAACTAGGCAAATCGAGAAGCATTGAGGGGTTTTGTGAAAATATCGGCTAGCTGGTTTTGGGTATCAACATATTGAAGTTCAATATCACCCTTCTCATTATGATCTCTGAGAAAATGATACCGCACATCAATGTGATTGGTTCTGGAGTGCTGAACCGGGTTGTTTGCAATACAAATAGCACTAGTGTTATCACAGAAAAGTGGAACACTCTTAATCTAACCCGAAATCCCGGAAAGTGGAAACCATCCACAAAATCTGAGAGCAACAGCTAGCTGCAGCAACATATTCGGCCTCAGCCGTCGATTGTGCAACACTAGACTGTTTGCGGGAAGACCAGTAAACCAGAGATGTACCCAGAAAATGACAAGTACCAGAGGTACTTTTCCTATCAATCCTACACCCAGCAAAATCCGCATCAGAATAACCTCGAAGACACAAAGAGGAAGACGCTGAATACAAATTGCCGAACTCAAGGGTATGTTTGAGATACCTGAGAATGCGTTTTACCGCTTGGCGGTGAGAAGCTCGTGGTGAAGCCTGAAAATGAGCGCACAGACACACAGCGAAGTGTATGTCCAGCCTCGTAGCAGTGAAGTAGAGGAGGGAGCCGATCATGCTTCGGAACTCCTTCTGATCCACGGCTTCTCCATCTTCGTCAGGATCCAATGCTACAGATGTAGCCATTGGAGTGTCGAGTGGCTTCGCATCAGCCATGTCGAACTTCTTGAGCAGGTCCTTGGTGTACTTCATCTGGTGGACGAAAGTACCTTGTTTGCTTTGCTTGATTTGCAAACCAAGGAAAAATGTAAGCTCGCCCATCATGGACATCTCGAATTCCCTGCTCATGGCATCTGCAAACTCGGCAACCAAAGCATGAGAAGAGCCACCAAAGATGATATCATCAACATAAATCTGCACTAGGAGGAAATCTTTGCCATGCTTGAGAGTGAACATGGTTTTATCAACAGAGCCCATCAAATACCCCCGCTCAAGTAGAAAAGACTTAAGTCTGTCATACCATGCCCGAGGGGCCTGCTTGAGTCCATAAAGAGCCTTATGAAGTTTAAGTACTTTATGTGGGTATTTGGGGTTTTCAAAACCAGGGGGTTGTTTTACATAAACATCTTCGCCTATAAAGCCATTAAGAAAAGCACTTTTGACATCCATTTGATAGAGTTTGAATCCCCGGGATGTCGCAAAGGCAAGCAAAATCCTAATGGCCTCAAGACGAGAAACAGGTGCAAAAGTTTCAGTAAAATCAATCCCTTCTAATTGAGAATAACCCTGAGCTACAAGTCTAGCCTTGTTTCTGACTATAGTCCCATCCTCCCCTTGTTTGTTTTTGAAAATCCATTTTGTTCCAATAAAATGAACATTTGGTGGAGGATCAACTAATGTCCAGACTTGGTTTCTCTCAAAATTTTCAAGTTCTTCATGCATGGCATTGATCCAACTAGAATCAGAAAGTGCATGACTAACATCTAAGGGCTCGAAAGAAGCAACAAAAGCGGAATCAATGAAATGAGCATGAGAACGTGTTACCCTTTGATCAAGCTCACCAATGATCTGCTCGGGAGGATGCATCCTTTGAACATGGTGTGGAGCCTCGCGGCGAGATGCAGTCTCCCCCTCAACTTGTGCATTGGAGTGGTCCAAGATGACCGATGTCGAGGTAGTTGCTTCGGGACCTTGTGCCGAAGTGGTCGAAGCGGGGTCGGCTTTGGGGTTTGATGTCAAGGGTAGTAAGGGTTCATCCTCGAATTCTCCGGGATCTTCTTCTTCGAAGATGGTTTGTTCCATATCGTGTTCATTTGCCTGTTCAAGAGCAGAACTAACAGAGGGGGTTGATTCATCAAAAGTGACATCACATGACTCGATGACAGTGTTAGTCTCCAAATTATAAACACGATAAGAATGACCATGTGTAGTATATCCCAAAAAGATCCCGTTAGAAGAACGCGACTCAAATTTATCCAAATTAACACGTTTTAGGATAAAGCAACGATAGCCAAAAACTCGAAGATGAGTAACCTTGGGATGTCTCCCAAAACGTAGCTCATAAGATGTCAAATTCAAAATTGAGCGCAAGAAGATTCGGTTTGAGATGTAACAAGCAGTGTTCATGGCCTCATCCCAAAATTTTCTAGGAGTCCTGTGCTCATCGAGCATCGTCCTAGCCATCTCAACCAAAGTGCGGTTCTTTCTCTCAACAACACCGTTCTGTTGAGGAACCCGCGGAGCAGAGAATTGATGTTCTATGCCATGCTCCATGCAAAAGTCAACAAAGAGATTGTTCTTGAACTCAGTGCCATTATCACTTCGAATGAATTTCAATGCACTAGGCAGTTCAGTGAAAAGTCTCAAAGACAAGCTCCGAAAGTGTGAAAACACTTCATCCTTGCTGGCAAGAAAGAAGACCCAAGAGTAGCGAGAGAATCGTCGACAATAACTAGCACATACCACTTGCCGCCTAAAGAACTAACCCGAGAAGGACCTACAATGTCCATGTGGAGAAGTTCTCCGGGTTGTTCGGTCATCACAGTGGTGACTGGCGAATGCGAAGCAGCAATCATTTTTCCATGTCGACAAGGAGCGCAAACCAAATTCTTCTCAAACTTGAGCTTGGGCAATCCTCGGATCAGGCCTAGGGCACTCAGACGAGCGAGCAACTCAAAGCTCATATGCCCTAGTCTCTTATGCCACTTCCAAAGCTCAGAAGTAGAATGTGCAACAAGACAATGAGAAGAACCAGATGACTCTTAAAAATCAGCTCCAAAGACTCTACCAACTCTAAAGATCTTACAAACCACAACGCCATCAGAATTGAGTACTTGCGAAGTATCGCGATGGAATCGCACTTCGAAGCCTTCATCAAGCAACTGAGATACAGAAAGCAAATTGTATCCCAAGTTTTCAACCAAAGCAACATCTTTGAGAGTGAAATTCGAGTTAATTCTTACCACACCTTTACCTTTCACTCTACTCCTTCGATTGTTGCCGAAGGTGATATGTTCCCTTTGCTTGGTTGTGGTAAGGCTGGAGAATCATGCTGCATCTCCGGTCATGTGGCGTTAACAACCAGAGTCAATGATCCACGTGCTCTCCAAGCCTCGGTGTGTCGCCTACACACGATAAGAGAATCTCGATCGCTTAGTGCTGGGGTGAGTGAAAATATAACGAGGCATCCAGCACTGAGTGACACGAGTATTAGGCACAGTAAAAGTAGACTGTCTACGCACAGGATAATCAGAATGATGCAAAGTGTGAGGTCTACCTACATGCTGTGATCGAACAACATGACGAGTTCTCCTACTCTGACGAGGTACAAAGATACTCGCCCAGGGTCTACCACCATATGGAACATGGTGAACACCTCGAGGAGCAAAACCTCTACGAGAAGCACGAGAAGCCTCAAAAACAGGATGATAGTAAAACTCAGACTCATGCATACCTAAAGATGGGTAATGCATGTCCTGGTAACTCATCGCCTGAGAGTGTCGCTCATCCTTGATGCGACGATAACAAAACCCAACCAAATGACCCGCCCGCTGACAGTAGGAACAATGAAAAACTCTCCTAGGGGCACTCTCATGGGTCATAGGAGCAACTCTCACAGGCTCCTTGGGCTTCTGCTGAGTGGTTTTCTTGGGAGGGATTTTCTTGGCAGGAGGAGTGGTTCTCTTTTGAGTTCGGGTAGGCTTTTTGGCTAATGGACTATCTAACAGAGCTCTTTCTTTCTCTAGGGTAGTGGGTGAGGTAAAACAGTTTTGTTCCCATTATCTGAAGGAATCCTCTCAAAACCCAAACCTAGAGCTAACCCTGCTCTGTCAGCACACATCTTGGTCTTGGCCAAGAGCAAATCCATCCTACCCTTCCCCTCAGTGCATTTGTTAACCACAGAAAGAAGGTACTCATTTTCAGTCATAAGGTTTTCAGCTCACTCTCTAACAGTGCCTAGCTGGTCCTTAAGGGTTATGCAAGTGTCACACACTGGCTGCACATCCTTAGAACTACCGGCCCTCTCCAATCAAGCCTCTAAATCATGAACATGCTTATCACTTAAATCAATGCTCTCACGTAATAAAGGGAAGTTCATACAATCAGTTATATCATGACTAGAATCCACCATCAAAAGCTGCTTCTGTGCAGTCTCAAGCTCAGATAGAGTTTGAGCATGTACAGAACGCAACTGAGCAAGCTCACCCATGACAACAGTACAAGATTCACATTCAGCATCATTTACTTTAGACTTAAGCATGTCATACTCAGTAGAAACAGATTCTAGCCTAGGTCTAAGGTCTTTTCTTTCTCTAGCGGCTTGCACAAGTAATCTATCCTGACCAAGAACTACTTCATTCAGCTCATCTAGTTTAATTGAAAGCTGGTCATATGATAGTGGTACCTCAGATGAGTCAAAGTCATCGCCGCTGTGATCGCTGTCAGCCATGAAGCAAAGGCCGGTGAAATCTCGTCCCTTCTTGTCCTTCTTGTCCTCCTTCCTTGGGGACTCATCCTCCTCAGAGCTCGACTCCTCAGTTGAGGAAGTGTCGATGTCGCTGAGAGCAGCAACAAAAGCTCTGGAATCGGTTTTGGCTACTTTCTTAGCCACCTTGCCCCGCTTGCCCTTCACAAAAGGCTTCCTCTCCTTTTTGTGGTATTTAGGGCGCTCACTCTCATCTCTGTTCTTGAGTTTTGGGCAGTTGGCCTTAATATGAGAAGTGTCGCCACACTCAAAGCAACCACTAAAACCACTTCTCCTCTTATCTCGTCTCTCAGGGTGGAAACGGGTGAACCTTCTGGCAATGTGAGCAAGCTCACCATCATCCAGAGTATCCACCTGCTCCTTTGTGAGAGAGACCAGGGAGGACAAAGCAGAACCATCTACAAAAACACAAGTGCCTGATGTGCTTGGTTCTGCAGTGGTGCCACGGCTAGTGCTAGAAACCAATGCCAATGGTTGTGGCAAAGAGTTTTTGTGCACTGCAAGAGATATCTTTGCAATCTCTGTGGACTTCAGCTTGCTGAAGAGCTCATCACAGGTCAATGTGTCATAACCTGCGGACTCCTCAAAACTGGATATCTTCACTTCCCATATGCTACGATCAAGAGCATAGAGAAGCTTGATAGCCCTATCATGATCATTGTAAGCAAGCGTCCCGTTGGACCGCAAGTTACTCACAATTGCATCAAAGCGAGAAAGCATGGCATCTATAGATTCACCAGGTGCCTGCACAAACATCTGATACTGTTGATTGTAAGTGCTTTGGCGCCTGGCCTTAATCTGTGTAGAGCCCTCATGAAAAATAGTGGGAGTGGTCCAAATTTCCCTAGCTGTCCTAAGGTGCTGCACCCTATCAAACTCACTCCGGCTCAAACCAAGGAACAGTATGTTTCTAGCCTTGGAGTTGGCATTATACTGATCTTTCTCTGTTTGGGAGGTGCGAGTCTCAGGGATGGAGTATTGCGAGTCCACAATCTCCCAAATTGCATTTCCTTGGCTTAGCAAGTAAGCCTCCATGCGCACCTTCTAGTATGCAAAGTCAGTCCCATCGAACAGAGGAATTTTACTAACTCTGTCCATGTCGCCAATAGATCACGAAACCGGTTAAGGTCAACTGGTGATCTTAACCCACTCTGATACCAATTGTAGGACTGGAAACGGTGACCAGAGGGGGGTGAATGGGAGCTTTTAAAATTTCAGGTTAAAAATAGCCTTCTGTTTTAATTCTGTCTTCTACGGAACAGGCTTCGAACACACCCTTTGAAGTTCAGGTTTGGAGGTATTTGATGGCTCCGAACACAGGTTTAGCAAGGACCAAAAGTTCGAAGCCAAGAAGACTTCGCTCTACATGCAAACCCGAAAAATCAGCTCTGCTAAGTCAGTGCAGGCTCCACACAAAGGGTGCTTCGAGCAAGCTTCGCACTTCACCCTTCGCAAGAGTAGACAACCCTCTGAGTACTTCGACCAAATACTCAACGACAGCAACTGGTGCTGGGCTTCGTACTTCGAAGGTCTAAACGCACACTAAACAAACTTCGCCGATGACTTCGACTAGGGGAGAAAAACGGGATTCGCTCAGTGCTTCGCTAGTAAACAGCGAGGTCTGACCTCCAGTTACACAGAGCGAACACACACCGAAAAACACACTTCGCTCAAAACACACTTCGCCCAAACAGACTTCGGTGCACTGCCTCAAGTCACTCGAAGTGAGACACAAAGGATCGAAGTATGCAGCGAGGTATGCAAAACAAGCTCAAGCAGAAAATGAACACAGAATCAAGGCTTCGCTGCTTGAACATAGAACACAAAAATGAACTCACTGGATGAATACAAAGTAAGTGGTGGCTAGTACAGGAGCTCAACAATGAATGCTCAAAGTGTTAAATGTGACCTACCCAGCCCCCACTATTTATAGCCACTATTCACCCATGTGAAATGACTACTTTCCCTTAGGGTTTACAAAGGTTTTGTCTCATCAGAACAGAGGGGTACAGAAGGTAGTCTACTTTATTTGGAGGCTTCTCTGTCAGCTTTGCAGAGGGGACAGCGTCAGCTTTTTGCAGAGCAGACACTGTCAGCTTTTACAGTCTTTGACCTTTCTGAAGCCCCCCTTCGCACGCGAGGGGTGCGGTAGCTTCGGTGAGAACCCTTGAGCCTGACGGCCTTCGCTTCACCGAAGTCAGCCTTCGATATAGTGACGGTTTTGAGCCGAAGCCGTCAAAGCCCTTGGGCCTTCGCACCAACACCTTCGGAGTGGACCACCACGGCTCCGCAACTTCTCCCAGCACGAACTCCGTCAGTCCGGCTTCGAACACAACCTTCGAAGTTCTGGTTCGGAGGTATTTTACAGCTCCGAACACAGGCTTCGCAAGGAGTAAAAGTCTGAAGCCAAGAAGACTTCGCTCAACACGCAACCTCGAAAAATCTACTCTGCTAAGTCAGTGCAGGCTCCGCACACAGGGTGCTTCGAGCAGGCTTCACACTTCACCATTCGCACGAGTGGACTACCCTCTGAGGACTTCGACCAAATACTTAGCGACGGCAACTGGTGCTGGGCTTCGTACTTCGAAGGTCTAAACGCACACTAACAGACTTCGCTAGAGGCTTCGACACAGGAAAAGAGTCGGGCTTTGATCAGGGCTTCGCTAGTAAACAGCGAGGTCTAGCCTCCAGTTACACAGAGCGAACGCACACTGAAAAACACACTTCGCACAAAACACACTTCGCCCAGACAGGCTTTGGTGCACTACCACAAGTCACTCGAAGTGACACGCAAAAGATCGAAGTATGTGGCGAGGTATGCGAGACAAGCTCAAGCAGAAAATGAACACAGAAGCAGGGCTTCGCTGCTTGAACAGGGAACACTAAAAATGAACTCACTGGATGAATACAAAGTATGAGGTGGCTAGTACCGGAGCTCAACAATGAATGCTCAAAGTGTTAAATGTTAACTACCGAGCCCCCATATTTATAGCCACTATTCACCCAAGTGAATTGACTACTTTACCCTTAGGGTTTACATTGGTTTTGTCTCTACAGAATAGAGGGTTACAAAAGGTAGTCAACTTTATTTGGAGGCTTCTCTGTCAGCTTTGCAGAGGGGACAGCGCCAGCTTTTTGCAGAGCAGATACTGTCAGCCTTTACAGTCTATGACTTTTCTGAAGCTACCCTTCGCACGCGAGGGGTGCGGTAGCTTCGGTGAGAAGCCTTGAGCCTAATGGCCTTCGCTTCACCGAAGTCAGCCTCCGATACAGTGACGGTTTTGAGTCGAAGCCGTCAAAGCCCTTGGGCCTTCGCACCAACACCTTCGGAGTGGACCACCATGGCTTCGCAGCTTCTCCCAGCTCGAACTCTGTCAGTCCGTGTACCGAAGCCATGCACTGCGGAAGTACCACAAGACAACCACACTCCGAAGCCCCACCTTCAGAGTACCACCCTTCGATGTCCCTCCTTCATCCAAGGCCTTCGCATGAAGCATTCCATGAGCACTTCGTCGCAGTGTCTCTCCCCGAGCACACTCCTCGACTAGCCTCACCCGGACCATGCCTTCGATGAACCTCAACTTCTAAGACCTTCATCGGGTTACCTCGTGTGTCTCCCTCCGGAGCACACTTCGAACCCTTGCCTCTGCTGAGGACTTGATCCACCATACTCCGAAGTCACTCCTTCCGGAGTACCCTTCGAAGTGCCTCGCCTCCGAGGACTTTGCCTCGGGGTACCTTCACCTGGAGCCACGCTCCGCACTTACTGCCTTCTCCTGGTGCACCTCGACCCAAGGTCCGACCTTGACCCCTTCGCAGCCTTCGTGACAGAGCTCCCCGCTCCCCTGGCATCAAGCCTCCCGCTTGACCCAGTTTCACCTGCTACGAACCATCCGTCGCCTCCGAAGTCCCCTGCGCACCACAGACAAGCAGACAAGTGTATCCAGTACCCCGGAGACCTCTCCGGGTAAACAACCTTCGGTACACACTCCGGTGTACCGCCCAAAGCACTGAACCCTTCGGTGAAACCACCTCCGAACCCCTTCGGAGATCCAACCTCTGAACCCCTTCGGAGGGACCCCTTCGAACCAGAGGATAAAAGCTTGTCAATCACTCATCACAGACTCCGAAACCAACCCTTGGTTTTTCAATCTCCCCCTTGATGAGTGCATTGACAACCAAATTCAAGTTCAAGAAAAATTTGAAAAATTTCAGCACACAAGTGACCATAAAAACTCAGAAACGAGACAAATCATGTCACTTGACAAAAGAATTTTCTCCCCCTTTTCAAAAGATTAAAAGCCCCTTCGGCAAATCCCCCCTTTGCAAGATAAAAAAAACTCCCCCTGAGTTATTTTACCCCCTTGCTGCAGAGAACTCAAAACATTCTCCCCCTTTGGCAATGCAAGCATCAAGGAGCATTCAAAAGATGCAAAGCTTCAAAATGAGCAGAATTGCAAAGACATATAGAGCAAAAATATGCCAACATTAATACCAATTTTTCATGTGCTCAGCTAAATTTAACATTCTCTAAAAACATGATGACAGCATGTGATTTTATCATTTTGAAATAAAAGCATCACCACTTAATTAAGGTAACTAGACAAGTAAAAGCCGGGACTACGCAAAGCTTGTCAATTTCTACTCTAGACAAACAAGTCCAGTTCAAATGGAGCATTTAAAAGCAAACTTGATGATCAATGAATTTTGTTGTTCTTTTTCATAATGCCAGGGGTTATTTGTCTGTCTACCTTATACTGTCCAATCAAGCCAAGCCTAGGCATGAAAGCCATCGGAAGCTTAAGGCGGTGATTTTGGCATACACTACACTATCCCAGTTCAGACCAATGTGCAATGGTAAGCTGTCTAGAATAGAGTAGTGCGACAAACAAACCCACCTGGATCTTTTCACTTGAAGCATGCAAATCATGGAGTTTTTGATTTTAATTAAGTGAACCAATTTGTTTAGCACTTGATGAATATCCATGAGTAAGTAGAACAATTTTTTCAAGTTGCAATGTTTAGCATCTAGAGAAAAGGAGTCTTGTTATCAAGCAGATAAAGGATAGCTAAAGCAATCCTGCCTAAACATGCTAGATCCAAGACTAAGCAGTGAGCATGATTTGATTTTGGAAAGAAAAATCATGCACATAATCTTTTAGATAGATTAAATAGAGCTGAGCTGACATGACTCATGAATTACATTCAGGCATATAAGTGCAAAAGATGTAAATGCAATTTCACACACAATTAGCTTATGCACACCAATCTAAAACTGCTCCCCCTCACAAAATGCCGTAAAGGTGACAAATACCAAGTTCCCCACGCAAGTAGGCAAATCGTGAAGCATCGAGGGGTTTTGTGAAAATGTCGGCTAGCTGGTGTTGGGTATCAACATATTGAAGTTCAATATCACCCTTCTCATTATGATCTCTGAGAAAATGATATTGCACATCAATGTGTTTGGTTCTGGAGTGCTAAACCGGGTTGTTTGCAATACAAATAGCACTAGTGTTATCACAGAAAAGTGGAACACTCTTATAATCTAACCCGAAATCCCGCAAAGTGGAAACCATCCACAAAATCTGAGAGAAACAGCTAGCTGCAGCAACATATTCGGCCTCAGCCGTCGATTGTGCAACACTAGACTGTTTGCGGGAAGACTAGCAAACCAGTGATGTACCCAGAAAATGACAAGTACCAGAGGTACTCTTCCTATCAATCCTACACCCAGCAAAATCCGCATCGGAATAACCTCGAAGACATAAAGAAGAAGACGTTGAATACCATATGCCAAACTCAAGGGTATGTTTGAGATACCTTAGAATCCGTTTTACCGCTTGGCGGTGCGAAGCTCGTGGTGAAGACTAAAAACGAGCGCACAGACACACTGCGAAGTGTATGTCCGGCCTCGTAGCAGTCAAGTAGAGGAGGGAGCCAATCATGCTTCGGAACTCCTTCTGATCTACGGCTTCTCCATCTTCGTTAGGATCCAATGCTACAGATGTAGCCATTGGAGTGGTGAAAGGCTTCGCATCGGCCATGTCGAATCTCTTGAGCAGGTCCTTGGTGTACTTCGTCTGGTGGACAAAAGTACCTTGTTTGCCTTGCTTGATTTGCAAACCAAGGAAAAATGTGAGTTCGCCCATCATGGACATCTCGAACTCCCTGCTCATGGCATCCTTTGATCAAGCTCACCAATGATCTACTCGGGAGGATGCATCCTTTGAACATGGTGTGGAGCCTCGCGGCGAGATGCAGTCTCCCCCTCAACTTGTGCGTTGGTGTGGTCCAAGATGACCGATGTCGAGGTAGTTGCTTTGGGACCTTGTGCCGAAGTGGTCGAAGCGGGGTCGGCTTCAGGGGTTGATGTCGAGGGTAGTAGGGGTTCATCCTCGAACTCTACGGGATCTTCTTCTTCGAAGATGGTCTGTTCCATGTCGTGTCCATTTGCCTGTTCAAGAGCAGAACTAACAGAGGGTGTCGATTCATCAAAAGTCACATCACATGACTCGATGATAGTGTTAGTTTCCAAATTATAAACACGGTAAGAATGACCATGTGTAGTGTAACCCAAAAAGATCCCGTCAAATTACGCGACTCAAATTTGTCCAAATTACCACGTTTTAGGATAAAGCAACGACAGCCAAAAACTCGAAGATGAGTAACCTTGGGCTGTCTCCCAAAACGTAGCTCATAAGATGTTAAGTTCAAAATTGAGCGCAAGAAGATTCGGTTTGAGATGTAACATGCAGTATTCATGGCCTCAGCCCAGAATTTTCTAGGAGTCCTGTGCTCATCGAGCATCGTCCTAGCCATCTCAACCAAAGTGCGGTTCTTTCTCTCAACAACACCGTTCTGTTGAGGAACCCGCGGAGCAGAGAATTGATGTTCTATGCCATGCTCCAAGCAAAAGTCAACAAAAGACTGTTCTTGAACTCAGTGCCATTATCACTTCGAATGAATTTCAATGCACCAGGGAGTTCAGTGAAAAGTCTCAAAGCCAAGCTCTGAAAGTGTGAAAACACTTCATCCTTGCTAGCAAGAAAGAAGACCCAAGAGTAGCGAGAGAAATCGTCGACAATAACTAGCACATACCACTTGCCGCCTAAAGAACTAACCCGAGAAGGACCTACAGTGTCCATGTGGAGAAGTTCTCCGGGTTGTTCAGTCATCACTGTGGTGACTGGCGAATGCGAAGCGGTGATCATTTTTCCATGTCGACAAGGAGCGCAAACTAAATTCTTCTCAAACTTGAGCTTGGGCAATCCTCGGATCAGACCTAGGGCACTCAGACGAGCAAGCAACTCAAAGCTCATATGCCCTAGTCTCCTATGCCACATCCAAAGCTCAGAAGTAGAATGTGCATCAAGACAATGAGAAGAACCAGATGACTCTGAAAAATCAGCTCCAAAAACTCTCCCAACTCTAAAGATCTTACAAACAACAACGCCATCAGAATTGAGTACTTGCGAAGTATCGCGATGGAATCGCACTTCGAAGCCCTCATCAAGCAATTGAGATACAGAAAGCAAATTGTATCCCAGGTTTTCAACCAATGCAACATCTTTGAGAGTGAAATTCGAGTTAATTCTTAACACACCTTTACCTTTCACTCTACTCCTTCGATTGTTCCCGAAGGTGATATGTTCCCTTTGCTTGGTTGTGGTGAGGCTGGAGAACCATGGTGCATCCCCGGTCATATGGCGCGAACAACCAGAGTCCATGATTCACGTGCCCTCCAAGCCTCGGTCTGTCGCCTACACATGATAAGAAAATCTCGATAGCTCAGTGCTGGGGTGAGTGAAAATATGACGAGGCAGCCTAATGGGGGATTGGTCCCGTTCTTCTGCTAGGTAAAGGATAACTTGGATTGGTGGAGAATCTCGACGTTGACGATCCAAGGCTCTGGTCTGGCGGATCAAAACCTTGCAATCGCTACACCACCGTCTCCGTTGGTTATCAACCATGCAGGCACGATTGACCTCGCCACGAAGGCTAATTCCTGCAAGCGAACCCAAGAACACAAGCAAGAATAGGAAGGATACAAGTTGAATGCCAAATCACAGATAAACTATGAAGAGGAGAGGTTTCACAAACGCTGATGCAGCAGCCAATCAGTCTGGTGCAGGAGCGGGATCTAAACACACAAGTGTAGATGCAAAAAAAGCAAAACCTAACCCTAAAGGTGGCTGGCGTGAGTATATAAAGCGTGGGCAGCCTGTAGAAGACGTACAGACTCACACTATGGGCTAGAAGACGTACAGACTCAGACTATGGGCCAACACTGCCCAGTTCTGTAACGCAGGACTGTTTCAAACACACAGGATGGCTCGAGACTCCAAATGAGGCGAAACCCACGCCAAAAGATCCATCTTCTCCTTAGCTTTCCAAAAAGTCCAAGAACGCGCCAATCGAACTTCGTATGAGGAAGTTATGCCCATTTTGGTGCATGGTGGTCGATGTAGTCCGAACTAGCGAATTCTTGACTTCAAATCATCCATGCGACTCCGTCTTCATCTCCAACTCTTCTATTCCATCTCCCATGTTCCAAAGCAACAAAATATCACTAGTATTCAGTATCATCCCGTCCAAACAATCATTAACATAGTTGCTAAGGAAAGAATTAACCTCATGGTTCAAGCGACGGGCACGGGCACGTGTGATTGGTCCTTGTAATTGAATTGCAGGTGGATGCTCCATGTGTGTATCATGTGAAGTGATGTCCTCATCATCCTCCCCCTCTTGAATTGGAGTCGTCCTCGACTCAAGCTCATCGTCATCTCCTAAATAGGGATTTAAATAAGAAATGTTAAATGTGGGACTAACCCCAAAAGCTGCAGGCAACTCAAGTTTATATGCATTATCATTTATCTTCTCAAGCACACGGAAAGGACCATCAGCACGGGGTATCAATTTAGACTTTCTCAAATCAGGAAAATGATCCTTGCGCAAGTGCAACCAAACAAGATCACCCGGTTCAAATGTTATCTATTTTCTACCCTTACTACCATAAGCACGATATTTCTCATTCATTTTCTCTATGTTTGCTTTAGTAGTTTCATGCATCTTAAGCAATAATTCAGCACGTGTACTAGCATCAAAATTCAATTTTTCAGATGGTGGCAATGGTAGCAAATCAATAGGAGCACGCGGATTAAAGCCATAGACCACTTGAAACGGACTTACCTTAGTAGTGGAGTGTACTGACCTATTATATGCAAACTCAATATGAGGTAGACACTCTTCCCAGAGCTTCAAGTTGGTCTTCAAAACAGCCCTCAACATGGTGGACAATGTACGGTTGACGACCTCCGTTTGCCCATCCGTTTGGGGGTGACAAGTAGTAGAAAACAGCAGCTTCGTCCCCAACTTATGCCACAACGTCCTCCAAAAATGACTTAAGAATTTAGCATCACGATCTGAAACGATGGTATTGGGAACTCCATGCAAGCGTACGATTTGTTCCAAGCACGGTTATCTGTACAATTTGCAAAAGCATCTTTGATGTCCAAATCAGTAGCATACATGTCCTTCAATGTTTCTAAACCAAAGATCTTATAATCAAGTTGAGAAAGCAATGTATAACGTCTAGATAAAGCATCGACAATCACATTATCTTTCCCTTTCTTATGCTTAATGATATAAGGAAAAGTCTCAATAAATTCTACCCGTTTAGCATGTCGTTTATTCAGATTTGCTTGACTACGTATATGCTTCAATGCTTCATGATCCGAATGAATAATAAACTCCTTAGGCAAAAGGTAATGTTGCCAAGTTTCAAGCACACGCACTATGGCATATAATTCCTTATCATAGGTAGAATAATTCAACTGGGGACCATGTAATTTCTCACTAAAATAGGCCATGGGTTTACCTCCTTGTAGCAGCACACCACCTATTCCAAAACCACTAGCATCACATTCTAACTCAAAAGGCTTACTGAAGTCTGGTAGCTGAAGTAGAGGTGCATGTGTAAGATGATCCTTGAGTGTGGAAAAAGCTTGTTCTTGTGCTGGTTCCCAAGTAAAAGTAACTCCCTTCTTGGTCAACTCATGCAAAGGACCGGCTATGGTGCTGAAATGTTTCACAAAACGCCGGTAGAAACCTGCAAGACCAAGAAAACTACGTACCTGTGTGATAGTTTGGGGTTGCGGCCAGCTATTGATTGCTTCTACCTTTGCCGCGTCAACCTGAATACCCTGTGAAGTGACAACATATCCAAGAAACACAACTCGATCCGTGCAAAACATGCACTTCTCAAGGTTACCAAACATTCTAGCCTCACGGAGGACAGAAAAAACAGCACATAGGTGTTCAACATGTTCAGTGAGAGACTTGCTATAAACCAAGATATCATCAAATTATACAACCACAAAGCGTCCTATAAAGTGCTGTAGGACTTCATTCATCAAGCGCATGAAGGTACTAGGTGCATTAGTAAGTCCAAAAGGCATGACAAGCCACTCATGTAATCCAAACTTTGTTTTAAAAGCAGTTTTCCATTCATCACCTAGTTTCATGCGAATTTGGTGGTAGCCACTATGGAGATCGATCTTAGTAAAGATAATGGCACCACTAAGCTCATCAAGCATGTCATCCAATCTAGCAATAGGTTGTCGATATCGAATGGTGATATTATTAATAGCACGACAATCAACACACATGCGCCAACTACCATCTTTCTTAGGCACCAAAAGAACGGGTACTGCACAAGGACTAAGGCTTTCACGGACGTACCCACGATCAAGAAGGTCCTGTACTTGGCGCTCAATTTCTTTTGTCTCCTCTGGATTGGTACGGTACGCTGCACGGTTAGGAAGAGACGCTCCCGGGATCAAATCAATTTGGTGCTCGATGCCGCGTATCGGTGGCAGCCCGGGTGGTATCTCAGCAGGAAAAACATCGTTAAACTCCTGCAAAAGGTCAGTGACTGCAACAGGAATAGGGCTAGGAATGTTCGCAAGTAAAAACAGCACGTTCGTGCAAATCAAGCCATATATCATGGGAGTATCATCACAAATTTCAGCAAGGTCAGTTTTAGTTGCAAGCATGACACGTCCTTTCAGATTAATAACTTGTGATGAAGAAGGAGAGGCAAATTTATCTTTCTGTTGCCTCGAAAGCGTTTTGGCTACTTGCTGATTTTCAGAAGGTTGTTTGCTCTTTTGTGCGTCCCTAGCATGTTTTTCTTGTTCAAATTTCACAATTTCAGCAGGAGTCATAGGAAGCAATGTAACTTTCTTTCCTTTATACATAAATGTGTACTTATTACTCCTACCATGGTGTGTAGCATCAGTATCATACTCCCAAGGTCTACCAAGTAACAGAGAACATGCTTGCATTGGTACTACATCAAAATCAGCAACTCTGAAGTATGTACCAATGGAAAATTTGACGTGAGCAGTTTGTGTTACCTTGACCTTACCGCTATTGTTGAACCATTGCACATGGTAAGGGTGTGGATTTGCACGTGTGGGAAGTTGAAGCTTCGTTACCATGTCATGGCTCACCAAATTGTTGCAACTACCGCTGTCGATGATGACACGTACACGACGGTCTTTGACGATGAAGAAGGTCTGAAACAGATTATTCCGTTGTGCCCGATCATCCTGCTCCATGTGAGTGCTCAAGACACGTTGTACAATAAGTGCTTCATGCTCGGCAGAGGCATCCAGCGCAAAAACAGCGTCATCGTCGGATGTATCGTCATCTCCTGCAATGTTAGCAGCAAGTGTATATTCATCTTCAACATCACTAGCACTTACGTAGCCACCATCTTCCGTAGCGATATAAGCCCGCTGACTAGGGCAGTCCTTCATAACGTGGACGAATCCTTTGCATCTGTGACACTGGATCACTGCAGAACGTGCAGTAGAGGCCGCCGAGGAGGTGGGCTTGGCTGGCGCCTTAGAGGCTGCAGCCTTGGAGCTCTCAGCTTGGGCTGTAGATGTAGAAGGTGCTGATGATGTAGCCATCGGTCGAGAAGGTGGTGGTGGTGGTCGTTGCTGTTGCTGCTGCCCACTTGAGCGTGAAGTGTCACCACCAATATTGGTCCTCATGCTGCGTTGTGGTTGTTGGCGACCCTGCAATTCTTTTTCTGCAAGCATAGCAAGGTGGAAAAGGCGAGTGATAGTATTGTATTCTTTATAATCAATGATATCCTGAATTTCACGTCTTAAACCACCATAAAAATGGGCCATTTTATCCTCATTGTCCTCCTCAATTTCAGCACGCATGCAACCTATTTGCAACTTCTCATAATACTCCTCTACCGATTTATTTCCTTGGTTTAGGCGCTGCAATTTTTTTCTCAAATCACGTTTATATGAAGGAGGAACCCATCTACCACGCATTTGCCGTTTTAACATACCCCAATTTTGTGGTTCATTGCCAACCTGAACTATTTCAGTCCACCAAAGAAGAGCATATCTAGTGAAGTCACTAGTAGCTAAGTGCACGCGGTGGATAGCAGGAACCATGTGGGCATTAAATTTTTGTTCGACTGACATCTCCCAATCTAAATACGCATCTGGATCATAGGTGCCAGCAAAATGAGGTACTGAAAATTTTATCTTGGAGTAGGGATCATTGTTCCTGCGGTTGTCATTGTTACCTCGTGGATGGCGGTTGCGGTGGCCGCCCATACCTTGATGATTGAACTGAAAGAGTTGACGTGCAGCCTCGTCAGGGTCAATGCCATTGTTCCCGGCATAGGATAGGTCGTCTTCCTCTTCAATATGGTCGTCTTCCTCCTCAACATGGTCATCGTCGGCTTGTGCAGCAGGCAAGCGTGTTTCTAAGGCAGTCATCCGGTCCACTAGGTCAGCCACAGTACGCGCGAGACATTCGATGGAATGTTGGGTCTGCCGCTGAGACTCTAGTAGAGCACGTCGTGAGACACGATCATTAAAATCAGATGGAGGAGTACCGCTGTTATCTGCCATGTTAGTGAAAAGACAAAATAACAAAGAATAATCCTTATGGAAAACAGCTAGGTGATGGGATGGTGGGTGTGTGGTGGAAGCAATCCGTCAAGCGCCTTACCCACGCTTGCAAGTGTTCTTACCACGCCGCAGTGAGGTCACTGGCCTACGGGTGATGAACCAAGTGGAGGGTGGTGTGCAATTGCAAGAAATGAACCTGTCCTGACCAAGAGGAAGGTGTAGCTTGGAAGGCAAAGTGAGTAGCAAGGATTAGCGATAGTAATAACAGTTAAACCAAATTCAATAAGTGTTCCCTAGTACTCGTCAAAGTTGCTGGCCTTAGTGCTCCCAATGTGAAAATTCAAGCAATAGAGGGAATCTATGTGCCCAAAGCTCAAGTGGAGGCAATAATAGGCCAAAGTCAGCTCTCTGCCGCTGCCACTGATCGGACAAGGGATCGGACAAGAGATCGGACAAGGGATCGGACAAGCAGAATCTGTCGCTGCCACTGATCGGACAAGGGATCGGACAAGGGATCGGACAAGAGATCGGATAAGCAATCGATAAGACCGGTTCTTCTTCTTTTTTTACTCTATTTTTTTTTGAACAAGGATGACAAGAGATGCAACCACAAAAATTGGCACCTACAACTGAGGTGAGATATGGTTCACAGAAATTCAACAAGTTCGCTGATCGGCGAGCAAAAACTTTGACCAATTTTTTTCTTTATCTTCCTGATTTTTTTGGCGATTCTAATGAAGGCTAACAGGGGAACCGTGTTAGGGTACCCCCCAAATTGGGTCAAGAATATGCTCAAAAAATTTCGGATTTTTCTGCCAAACGAGCGAAAAGTTATGCCTGTTTTACCGAAGGGGGGTCACAAAGAGTCGATGTGGAAAACGAGTAGGGCTGTGGAGGGGAGTTTTTCGGGTGGGGAATTTTTTGAGACACAAGACCAACTACTACTCCAACGACACAAAGGGATTACTAAACCAGCAACAAGACTCGACCAAGAACACAAACTCAACAAGGTTAAAAACTGAAATTAAAATCGCAAGGCACAAAGGGGTTTTTGGTGGGGATTTTTTTGTGAGGGTTTTCTGGACTCTAGGTAAAACAAACGAAGATCGAGATTACCTAACGGGAAAACTGAGCTCTCATACCAACTAATGGGGGATTGGTCCCGATCTTCCGCTAGGTAAAGGATAACTTGGATTGGTGGAGAATCTCGACATTGACGATCCAAGGCTCCAGTCTGATGGATCAAAACCTTGCAATCGCTACACCACCGTCTCCGTTGGTTATCAACCACGCATGCGAGATTGACCTCACCACGAAGGCTAATTCCTGCAAGCGAACCCAAGAACACAAGCAAGAACAGGAAGGATACAAGTCAAATGCCAAATCACAGATAAACTATGAAGAGGAGAGGTTTCACAAACGCTGATGCAGCAGCCAATCGGTCCGGTGCAGGAGGAGGATCTAAACACACAAGTGTAGATGCAAACAAAGAAAACCTAACCCTAAAGGCGACTAGCATGAGTATATAAAGCGTGGGCAGCCTGTAGAAGACGTACAGACTCAGACTATGGGCTAGAAGACGTACAGACTTAGACTATGGGCTAGAAGACGTACAGACTCAGACTATGGGCCAACACGGCCCAATTCTGTCACGCAGGACTGTTTCAAACACACAGGACGGCTCGAGACTCCAAATGAGGCGAAACCCACGCCAAAAGATCCATCTTCTCCTTAGCTTTCCAAAAAGTCCAAGAACGCGCCAATCGGACTTCGTATGAGGAAGTTATGCCCATTTTGGTGCATGGTGGTCGATGTAGTCCGAACCAGCGAATTCTTGACTTCAAATCATCCGTGCGACTCCGTCTTCAACTCCAACTCTTCTATTCCATCTCCCATGTTCCTAAGCAACAAAATATCACTAGTATTCAGTAGCATCCCATCCAAACAATCATTAACATAGTTGCTAAGGAAAGAATTAACCTCATGGTTCAAGCGACGGGCACGGGCGCGTGTGATTGGTCCTTGTAATTGAATTGTAGGTGGAGGCTCCATGTGTGTATCATGTGAAGTGATATCCTCATCACAACCAGCACTGAGTGACACGAGTAGTAGGCACAGAAAAAGTAGACTGTCTACGCACAAGATAATCAGAATGTTGCAAAGTGCGAGGTCTACCTACATGCTGTGATCTAACAACATGACGAGGTCTCCTACTCTGATGAGGTACAAAGATACTCACCCGGGGTCTACCACCATATGGAACATGGTGAACACCTCGAGGAGCAAAACCTCTTCGAGAAGCACGAGGAGCCTCAAAAACAGAACGGTAGTAAAACTCAGACTCATGCATACCTAAGGATGGGTAATGCATGTCCTGGTAACTCATCACCTGAGAGCGTCGCTCATCCTTGATGCGACAAAAACAGAACCCAACCAAATGACCCACCCGCTGACAGTAGGAATAATGAAAAACTCTCCTAGGGGCACTCTCATGGGTCTTAGGAGCAATTCTCACAGGCTCCTTGGGCTTCTGTTGAGTGGTTTCTTGGGAGGGATTTTCTTGGCAGGAGGAGTGGTTTTCCTTTGAGTTCGGGTAGGCTTTTTGGCTGATGGAGTGTCTAACAGGGCTCTCTCTTTCTCTAGGGTAGTGGGTGAGGTAAAAACAGTTTTTGGTCTCACTATCTAAAGGAGTCCTCTCAAAACCCAAACCTAGAGCTAACCCTGCTCTGTCAGCACACATCTTGGTCTTGGCCAAGAGCAAATCCATCCTACCCTTTCCCTCAGTGCATTTGTTAACCACAGAAAGAAGGTATTCATTTTCAGTCATTAGGTTCTCAGCTCGCTCTCTAACAGTGCCTAGCTGGTCCTTAAGGGTTATGCATGTGCCACACACGGGTTGCACATCCTTAGAACTACCGGCCCTCTCCAATCTAGCCTCTAAATCATGAACATGCTTATCACGTAAATTAATTCTCTCGCGCAATAAAGAACAGTTCATGCATTCAATTATATCATGAGGTCTAGAATCAACCACCAAAAGCTGCTTCTGTGCAGTCTCAAGCTCAGATAAAGTTTGAGCATGTACAGAACGCAACTGAGCAAGCTCACCCATGACAACAGTACAAGATTCACATTCAGCATCATTAACTTTAGACTTAAGCATGGCATAATCAGTAGAGACAGATTCTAGCCTAAGTCTAAGGTCTTTTCTTTCTCTAGCGGCTTGCACAAGTAATCTATCCTGACCAAGAACTACTTCATTCAGCTCATCTAGTTTAATTAAAAGCTGGTCAGAGGATAGTGGTACCTCAGATGAGTCAAGCTCATCGCCGTTGTGATCGCTGTCGGCCATGAAGCAAAGGCCGGTGAAGTCTCATCCCTTCTTGTCCTTCTTGTCCTCCTTCCTTGGGGACTCTTCCTCCTGAGAGCTCGACTCCTCAGTTGAGGAAGTGTCCGATGTCGCTGAGAGCAGCAACAAATGCTCTGGAGGTGGCTTTGGCTACTTTCTTAGCCATCTTGCCGCGCTGCACTTCACAAAGGGTTTCCTTTCCTTCTTGTGGTATTTGGGGCGCTCACTCTCATCTCTCTTTTTGAGCTTAGGACAATTCGCCTTGATATGAGAAGGGTCCGCCACATTCAAAGCAAACCACTAAAACCCACTTCTACTCTGATCCCGTCTCTCATGATGAAAGCGGGTGAACCTTCTGCAATGAGAGGCAAGCGCTCACATCATTCAGGGTGGTAGCCACCCTGGCCTTAGTGACGGAGACCAGGGTGGACAAGCAAACCCTCTGCAAGACACAAGTACAGATGTGCTTGGTTCTGCAACGGTGCCCACGGCTAGTGCTAGGAACCAATTGACACCGGCTGTGGCAAGGAGCTTTTGTGCACCGCAAGAGATGCCTTGGCAATCTCTGTGGACTTCAGCTTGCTGAAGAGCTCATTACAGGTCAATGTGTCATAGCCTGCGGACTCCTCAATGCTGGATATCTTCACTTCCCATATGCTATGATCAAGAGCATAGAGAAGCTTGATAGCCCTATCATGATCATTGTAAGCAAGCGTCCCGTTGGACCGCAAGTTACTCACTATCGCATCAAAGCGAGAAAACATGGCATCTATAGATTCACCAGGCCTCCACATAGCTGATACTGTTGCTATGTAGT
>JAAALK010000080.1:90220108-90293470 GCA_019279435.1 Zizania palustris
CGTGCAACAAATCTAATACCTCTGCCAAGAAGTCGACTGCCAGAAGCCCTAAGCCAGCTTCGAAGAAGGCTTCGAAAACAACCACTTCTCCGGGTCTTGGTGACGGAATGATCTCCTTCCCAGGTTTGCGAATCATGACCCCGGAACTGATTTGCCCTCTACTGCGACCGCGAGTGATTCTCTTTTGCAGGTAGAAGGCCCCAATTGAAATGATTGATTCGTGTACTTCGTTGATGCCGGAAAAAGGTCTTGAGGGCCAGCATTTTGGGGATTTCTCCCCGCCGCCGTCATTGTTGCCATTACTGGTGTCGGGGTCGCCGCCACCAATGTTGCAGCCGCCACTGCTGCCGCAGCCTGCTGCCGGGCCAGAGTTGAAGTTGCTCCAGGGCCCTTGAAACTAGTTTTCGCCATTAGATCTCACGGATTGCTTCAGAAGAAGAATGGAGGCTAGGGCTTGATTGATGGTATGTTTGCACGAAAGCGGTGGAAAGGTACTCGAGAAGGGTCTAGGTCCTCTTTTATAGCCTAGACCCGATTTTTTACCGTTTGCCTATGCCGTTTCGCATTCTTAACCGTTACTTTGTTGTGGAATTAAAGCATAGCGTAACTTCCGTTAGAAGGAAATAGCTAACGGCTATTTCTTCCAAGTCTAAAAAGGCTTTCGGACTTCTATAGTTAGTTCTAAGGTGCTTCGAATGTATTTTCATAGAAACTAATTCGAAGTTTGCATCTCCACGTAGTTCAGAGATGGTTTAAATCTGCTAACCCTGCATGATTATTTTCTTGCGTATACTGCTCTCCTAACATTACAGATTTAGCAGAGAAGCGTATTCGAGGGGCTACTGTTGGGGGAAAATATGCAAGATATGCAAGATATGAACACACAAAAAGACTCAAGAAAAGAGTAAATAAGAAAGAAAACTAACGCAAAATATCCTAGAAAGGATACACAACACCCAAATCCCCTCGTAAACGCTCAAAGGTAGACTGATCTAGGGGTTTGGTGAAAATGTCAGCCAACTGATGATGGGTATCAACATGAACAAGGTCAATGACACCTTTCTCATATTGATCCCGCAGAAAATGAAAGCGCACATCATATGTTTGGTTTTTGAATGGAGACAAGGGTTTTTCCCTACACTAATAGCACTGGTGCTGTCGCAAAACAATGGAACCCTAGTAGGAAAGAACAACCCAAAATCTCAGAGTGGAAATCATCCAAACTAACTGTGAGCAGCAGCTAGCAGCTACATACTCAACCTCAGTGGTCGAAAGAGCAACTCCAGATTGCTTTCGAGAATACCAAGAAACAAGGGAAGAACCAAGAAACTGGCAAGTACCGGAAGTCGACTTGCGATCCAACCGGCACCCACCAAAGTCGGCGTCCGAAAAGCCAGATAAATCAAGAGATGATGCTGAATAGTAAAGACCGAGATCAGGCGCATAAGTGAGATACCTAAAGATGCGCTTGACAGCCTGCCGATGAGACGCGTGTGTGATGACTGAAAACACGCGCAAAGTCCCACGGCGACTGAAGGCTACGGTTCCTAACCCTACGGCCACGAGGTCCAGAACCGTAGCCAACTCGGTCTGGAACTCTGCCGGAACGAACCACCTACTGGAGCACGGGTAGGAAAAACCGTCTCCTCTACCACCACACCACACGACGCGGCCTGGCCCTCTAGCCTCTCCCCGCGCCGAGGAACACGCAGTCTACCACCCTGCTGGTAGAACTGCCCTGATCACCTACGAGCCCTCTCTGCTCTCTCAACCCGCTTCCTCCTGAAGCAAAACTCCGCAAGATGCCCGTCTCTCTGACAAAACTCACAATGATAGGTAGGCTTCTTGGGATGTGGTTTGAGGCTTGGGATTCTTGGCTTGGTAAGTGTTTGGTGTGGTCTTCTTGGGCTGAGAGGGTCCAGGAAGAGAGTCTAGAGAAGCGTGGAGGTGTTTGGGCTTAGGAACCCAGATAGGCTTCTTGGGTGGAGCTTTGGGTGGTTCATGGATCACTCCATCCTTGGGCTGACAAGCCTGGGAAGGTCTCAGTGGAGTGAGTCTTGGGATACCTCTGCTCTGGAGTCATTTTACTCCACTCCACTGCCCGGCTGCGGGCACTCTCAAAGTCAGCCTTGTGTAGGTATAACCTACTCCAAACCCATCCTTCCTCTTGAACTGCTGGATCAATCATGCCAAGCTGTGGCTCTCTGCACTGATCCAACTCAGGATAGACCGGAGGTAAAAGTCTCATTCTGAGAATCAGCTAGCTCTTCTCTCAAGGAAGCTAGTACCTCCACCTGAGATAAGCAGGTCTCACACTCACTGTCTATCTGGACAGACTTCTCGGCTTTCAGCTTAAATCAACTCCATTCTAAGAGACAGACAGTTCTCACAGACAGTGGGTGGAACTGACAATGTCTCAAGCTCTAGCCTAGTCTGCGCAAGCTCAGCTCTCAACCTCTCTAAATCACCCAAATGCTCATCGCCCTGGATTTCAGCTCAGCTAAGGCAGGCTAGATGAGATGGGCAATCAACACAGGGTGCGACAACAGTGGCCTTGAGCATTTTTCAGCCCCAGCTGAGCTCTTTCAAGCTCAGTGGCCAAGCATCCCTCTCATCAACCCTTTCTGTGTACCTGGACTTTAGAGTCGACAGGTCACACAGAAGCACCTCGCACTTCGGGCACTCACTGCTATCTCCCAAGCAAGGGCAGAGGATAGACTCTCAATCCTACCGTTGGCCACGGCAAGCTCACTCTCTAACTCATCTATCCTTTTCTTAGCCCCCCTAAGCAGTTTCTTCCCGATATTTTAACTCCTGACGATTGCTCTCAAGTAAATCGACAATTTCGCGCTCATAAGATGATACCTTGCTATCGTCGTCGTCGGAGTCGTCGGAGGAGCTCTTTTCTTCTCTATCCCCAAGAGCCATGGAGCAGAAGCTCTTGCGGGATCTTCGGCGCTGGTGTGTGCGGCTCTTCGGCTTGTCTCCGAAAGCCATGAAGCAGAGGCCCGCCGGATCATCCTTGTCCTTCCCCTTCTTGATGGTAATCTCCTCATCACTTGAGCTCGATGAAGAGGAAGAAGACTGGATCTCTTGGAGTAGCTCTTCTCCATCTCGGCGAAGAAGGCCTTGTCGCGCTTCTTGTTCTCTCGCCGGTAGTCCTTCAGGGCTTTCTTGAAGAACCGAGTCTTCGGCTTGCCCTTGTTGAAGGAGGGCTCTCATGCTTGCCGGAGTCGTGGAAGCTGCTGCCGGTGCCCTTCTTGTATCCACTGCGCTTGGGGGCAGTCGGCGATGAAGTGTCCCTGGATCACCACATTCAAGCATCCGGATTTTGTGCCGTGTCTTTTGAACATTCTTTTATCATAGACACGACGCACCCGGTTGTTAAAGAGACACAAATCATCATCTCCCAACAACTCAAGCTGGTCCTCAGTGATAGGACATCAAGAGAACCCAGCACAACTCACAGCAGAGGGATCAACAGAAGGTGAGATTTGATCTCAACTGGATATCTACCTCAGTGGCCTTCAGCTTGCTAAATAACTCAGAAATGGTCAAGGTATCGTAAGAAGTGCTCTCAACGATAGATGATACCTTGATCTCCCAGATCTTTGGGTCCAAGGTATGAAGAACCTTGAGCGCCTGCTCATGATCTGAGACTAACTGAGCACCCTCAGCCTTGTTGTCCCGAAGCTTGTTAATGATCGACTGAAAGCGACCAAACAAGGCTTCAACAGATTCACCCGGCTTCTGTGTGAAGTTCTCATATTCACGCCGGTAGGTCTGATAGAGCCGAGCCTTGACCTGGGCTGTTCCCTCATGGTGTGCCTTGAGGGTAGCCCAGATCTCTCTCGCAGTGGAGAGATGACTCACACGCTCAAACTCAGTGGGACCTAATCCAGAAAACAAAATATTCACAGCCTTACTGTTGCTCAGATGCTGAGCAATGATACCAGCAGTACCGTGCTCAGCGACTGGCAGAATGACAAACGTGCTGTGAACGCAAATGTCCCATATGTCCGAACCCTGGCTCATGAGATAGGCTCGCATGCGAGTCTTCCAATAATTATAGCCATAGGCTTCCAAGGACGGGACCTTGCCAGGAGACGTCATAGTCACTACTGGGGTTTAGAACCGGTTAAGGTATGGAAAAACCCTAACCTTGCTCTGATACCACTTGTAGGACCGAAAATAGCGACCAGAGGGGGGGTGAATGGGCGCCTTAAAAATTCTTTCGAATCAATGGCTTGTTCCCAATACCCAACGCACCTCAAAAAACTACGCAGCAGAAATAAACAGAAGGTCTAAGTCTAAAGGTTTCTAACCTAGAAGCAACTGATGAAAAACAGTGTGAATCTAAAGAAGTGCAATCTAGGCTGATGTACAAGTTATAACAGGCCTAAACTTCTCAATGAAATGATCTAAGTATGTATAAAGTGAAAAGAGAAGTTACTGTCCAAAGTTGTCTCCTGTTCGGAACTTGGCGAAGCCCCCTTCGCACGTCGAGGTCTGCTTCGGAGGTTGGTGACGGAGTCCGTCCGAAATGCCGAAGGTGTCTCTGTCTAGCCTAGTTCGAAGTGATAAGAAGCGAAGTGTACATCGGAGCGAAGTAAAACAGTGACGAAGCTTGGTTCGAAGTAAGTACTTCGAAGACAAGGCTTCGAACACAACTTCGAACCACGAGCTTCGGAGCGAAGTAAAACTGTGCCGGAGCCTGCTTCGAAGTATGCACTTCGAAGGCAAGACTTCGAACACCCTTAGAACCGAAAGCTTCGAAGCACAACCTTCGACACAGAAAAGCTTTGAACACAATGCACAAACGGACAACCTTCGAACAAGGAAGCGAAGCCTGTCACGCGACAGAAAAGCAAGTCCGAAGCCAATACTCTACCTTCGAAAGATCAAGCTTCGAAAAGAGAGGCGAAGGGTGACATGCTACCAAGAAAATGGAGCGAGGCCTAGCGGAGCCACAAGCTTCGAACCCAACCTCGAAACCTAATGAAGTGTGTGCTTCGAACAGATAGATTCGGAGTATGCTAGTTCGAAGTATGCGATGCTGTCTATACAGGAGGAACTTCGAATCTAGCAACTCAGACACAAAGACCGAAGTTCGAAGTCTGAGCGAAGTCTTTAAAGACGTTCGATCGAAGCCTGCCTCACGGAGTTGAGGGGCTTCGCACTGAAACGAGCTTCGCCAGACACACCAGGAAAAGGCAAAAGAGACTGTCAGCTTCGATCAAAAAGCTGGGCGATAGAAGGTGAAAAGCTGCAGCCGAACACTGTAGCTACAGTAAAGCAGTACTACTTGCAACAGCAAGAACTAGTACTACCACCGTGAAGAACACACCCAGCCGAAGAAGCTTCTCTTCAAGAATAAATTCAGCAGCCCGTAGGTAAGGCAATAACTCCCCAAACCAAACAAAATACAAGCAATAAATTCACCAGAGTTCAAAGATTAAATGCATCCAAGAGATTTGAGCCAAAAGAATGCAAGAACAGGGAGAGGGAAGCCCCTGGCGGCGCACACAGGAGAGAGAAGGGAGTGACCCAAAAAGGTGGATTTGATTTCAGCACAAAGGGTAGTCCAAACCCTAGGGATTGGGGTGCTATTTATAGGCAACCCAACACTAGGAATATTCTACCAGCCCCTTAGGGTTTTTACAGACTCAAAAATACAGAAAAAGACTCTACTGCCCTTAGGTATTTTTACAGACACAACTGACTGACTGTGGGCCTAGAGTAACAGATGACATATCCGGAAGCTACTCTTCTGGACAGTCGGATACAGAATCAACGGTTGTCAGTTTTACGCCGAAACTGACAAAGCCTCCACCAGCTTTGCACCAGGTACCCGGATTGGGCCGGCCCGACTCCGCAACTCTCTCAGCCCGGCAATCGCTCACCGCCCGTGTACCTGAGTCAGTCCTGGTCAATAGCCCAGTGGGTCTTCTACTGCTTCTGGCCAATGCACCCGGATTGGGCCAGCCCGACTTCGCAGCCTCCTCTGCCCGACAGTCGCTCGCTGCCCGTGTACCTGAGTCACACGCGGCCCATGAAACAGCAGATCTCTTCTCTTCTTCAGTCCTCGTTGACTATCGTTGACAATGACTCATCACTTCTAGAGCCATGAGGCCCATGCTATTCAGCATGGCTCCTCAGTAGCAAGGGCCAGGGACTTTGATCCAGAACTAGTGAGATTTGATCTCAGCTGGATATCAACCTCAGTGGCCTTCAGCTTGCTAAACAACTCAGAAATGGTCAAGGTATCATAAGAAGTGCTCTCAACGATAGAGGATACCTTAATCTCCCAGATCTTTGGGTCCAAGGTATGGAGAACCTTGAGCGCCTGCTCGTGATCTGAGACTAACTGAGCACCCTCAGCCTTGTTGTCCCGAAGCTTGTTTATGATCGATTGAAAACGACCAAACAAAGCTTCAACAGATTCACCCGGCTTTTGTGTGAAGTTTTCATATTCACGCCGGTAGGTCTGATAGAGCCGAGCCTTGACCCGGGCTGTTCCCTCATGGTGTGCCTTGAGGGTAGCCCAGATCTCTCTTGAAGTGGAGAGATGGCTCACACGCTCAAACTCAGTGGGATCTAGACCAAAAAACAGAATGTTCACAGCTTTACTATTGCTCAGATGCTGGGCAATGATACCAGGAGTACCATGCTCAGCAACTGGCAATATAACAAATCTATCGTGAACACAAATGTCCCAGATGTCCGAGCCTTGGCTCATAAGATAGGCTCGCATGCGAGTCTTCCAATAGTTATAGCCATAGGCTTCCAAGGATGGGACCTTGCCAGGAGAAGTCATGATCACTACTGGGGTTTAGAACCGGTTAAGGTATGGAAAAACCCTAACCAGGCTCTGATACCACTTGTAGGACCGAAAGTAGCGACCAGAGGGGGGGTGAATGGGCGCCTAAAAATTCTTTCGAATCAATGGCCTGCTCCCAATACCCAACACACCTCAAAATACTAAGTAGCAAAGCGAGAACAGATTGCCTAAGTCTAAAAGTATCTAGCCTAAAAAAGACCGGTGTCGAAAACAGAGAAACACCAGTACAGTGCTAATAGGCAGATTAACAAAATATTCAAGACATGGCAGATCAAACTTCTCAGTAAAATAATCTAAGTACACATGGAATGGGATGAGAAGTTACTGTTCAAAATCGGTCTCCTGTTCGAAACTTGGCGAAGCCTGAAGTGTCGAAGCCTGTAGTGTCGAAGCCTGCTTCGAAGCCTGTAGTGTCGAAGCCTGCTTCGAAGCCTACTTCGAAGCCTACGGATTCGAAGCCTGCAGATTCGAAGCCTGCTGATTCGAAGCCTGTTGATTCGAAGCCTGCTGATTCGAAGCCTGCAGATTCGAAGCCTGCAGATTCGAATCCTATGGATTCAAAGCCTGCAGATTTGAAGCCTGCTTCATAGAGTTGGACTTCACACAAGAAAAGGGTCTTCAACAGAAACATCCAGAGAAGAAACTATACACTATCTGTTCAATCAAAAAGGCTATGAGGAAAAAGCAAGGCTAGGAAAAATAGCACACTGTAGCTACAGGAAAGTAGTACTACTTGCTATCAGCCACATGAACTAGTATTCACATGAAGAACAGAACGAAGCAAACAGAGAAGCTTCCGCTCAGGAATAAATGATTTCACATGCAAAACAAGGCAAACTTGACCACAAGAAAAATGATGGCAGCGCAGAACGTTAGAGAATAAACTTCATGAGAAGAACAGACAGCAATCACAGGG
Source organism: Zizania palustris (assembly GCA_019279435.1). Classification (NCBI taxonomy): domain Eukaryota; kingdom Viridiplantae; phylum Streptophyta; class Magnoliopsida; order Poales; family Poaceae; genus Zizania; species Zizania palustris. Next base: position 90,227,866 of record JAAALK010000080.1, read on the forward strand.
AAAATCTCAAGAACAGAGCCTGGCGGCGCACGCAGGGAGAGAGAAACACAGGGAACAAAGAGGAATGACCCAAGGAATTGATTAAAAAGTGATTTCATCAAAAGGGTAGCGCAACCATAGGGATTGGGGCCCTATTTATAGGCTGCCCAAAGGCCTATAATATTCCACCAGCCCCTTAGGGTTTTTACAGACGCTAAAATAAAGGAAATGACTCAACTGCCCTTAGGAATTTTTACAGACTCGACTGACTGACTGTGGGCCTAGAGATACAGATGAATTATCCGGAAGCTAAGCTTTCGTAGCGACTACGGCTTCTCTTCTGGACAGTCCGATACAAGATCAATGGTTGTCAGTTTTGCGCCAAAACTGACAAAGCCTCCACCGGCTTTGCACCAGGTACCCGGATTGGGCTGGCCCGACTCCGCAGCTCTCTCAGCCTGGCAATCGCTCACCGCCCGTGTACCTGAGTCAATCCTGGTCAACAGCCCAGTGGGTCTTCTACTGCTTCTGGCCAATGTATCCGGATTAGGCCAGCCCGACTTCGCGGCCCCTCTGCCCGACAGTCGCTCGCTGCCCGTGTACCTGAGTCACACGCGACCCATGAAACAACAGATCTCCTCTTTTCTACATTCCTCTTTGACTATCGTTGACAATGACTCATCTCATCTGGAGCCATGAGGCCCACGCTATTCAGCATGGCTCCTCAGACGGGGAGGGGTATTTATAGGGGCTCGCCGGTGTAAGGAGGGAAGGAAACCGAGGGTTTCCAAGAACTCCGGTGAGGTTTCCATTCCCTCGGCCAAGCTTCCTAAAGCGCGAAACCGCGTCGCCTAAAGGTGGAAAGGGATCGCGGTGATCCAAGGAAGGGAGTCCAGAGACGATCGGGCGAGATCGGGCGGCCGACGGTGAGAAACCAGAAGGGGATCGACGGGAAAAGGAAGGGGGGGATCGCCTTCCAACGAAGAAGACGAAGCTGACAGGTGGCCCCCACCTGTCAGTGGCCGAGCGCGAAGCCAACGGCGTGGACAGGCGGGCCACGAATGTCAGGGAGCGAGGACGAGAGGGGAGAGGCTGACCAGTGGGACCCAGGCGGGCGCGAGCGGGAGAGGAGAGAGGGGGGAGTGCGCCGACAGGCGGACCCCACCTGTCGGTGACACGCGTTTGGACTAGGCCGGGCTCGAGGCACTTTGAGGGTTGAGGCCCATTAAGATTTAAAATGGTTTTCTGATTTAAAATAAATCTAGTAATTCATATATTTGTTTAAGGATTGAAGCACCGTTGGTAAAAATTTGTAAAAACTCCTAAAATTATATTTTGGCCTCTAGTTTATCCCATAAATTTTTCAAGTCCAAATTTTGAATATTTCTCCCTGTTTGGCTTTAATAGGGCTCTTTAGGAGTTTTCTTTAATAATAAAATCCAGAAATTATTTTATTATTTATTTCTTTTTATTTTATTTCCTTTTAAATCTTGGGGTGTTACATACAGCCTTCGCGAACGGTCTTGGCAGGCGATGAAGCCTTAGACTTCTCTGCCTTCGACACGGCACCGCCTGCCTCGCAGACTTGGAGCGACCAGCAAAGTGGAAGACGAGGTCTGCGGGCTTCGGGGCGTGGACGAATCGGACGTGGGAGAGCAGGCTCCGAAGAGGCTTCATCCAGTCGAGGGGGCCCTGGCCAAAAGAAGGGCAAGCGAGGGTTGGGGCCTCGAGCTCGCTTTTTCTTAGGCTTAGATACATACTACTCGTAATTTGTTTTCGAAGTATATTTGTAACACACTTCTCAATTATCATTCAATGAACGAAGTTTGTTATATTTTCATACTTCGTCTGCATGCTTCGCATAGTTTGATGTCTTCGAATGTTTTTAGCTTGTCATGCTCATACCGCGCATTACATTCGCACACTTCGCATACATACTTCCCCCCTTGCTCGTGGCAGCTAGGGACTTAGTCGTTGCTGATGCGGGCAATTAAAATGCGAAGGGGTGCGCCCTTTTGGCGGCTTCGGATGCTTATAACACATCGAGCGAAGGCCTCTTTTGGGCTTCAAACGAGTTAATTTGGAGCGAAGCAAGGCTTCAGTGTAGCCAAATTAAGCGAAGCATGCTTCGACATGCTTTGATTTGGATGTTGTGCGTGGGCAAGGCTCCAAAACGCACTTAGATTTTAAGCGAAGCATGACTTCGAGATGCTTAATTTTTAGATTAGATCACGTCACGCGAAGCGAGGCCTCGGTGCATGTTCAGATAGCGAAGCAAGGCTTCTTGAGCTTGGTCCTGTAGTGAAAAGGGTATTTGGTGTGGATTCACCGAACCTGCGATAAGTTGAGCCACCTTCGACTCTGGGTCACCTACGACCCTAGGCCAGCTTCGACCCGGGGATGCATCAGGCCGGAGCCTGGAATCCCAGACTTGCTGAGCCGTCGCTCGGAAGACTCAAAGCCCACTGCTACGGGCCAGAGGCACTGTGTAGCCTTCGAAGGGATGCTCCGGATTTTGTAAAGCGAAGCCAGGCTTCGAATTTTTAAATAAGTTGAAGCAAGGCTTCGGTTTTTTGATAAGGTGAAACAAGGCTTCAAATTTTTAAAAGGAAACAAGGCTTTGATTTCAAAACACGAAGCATAGCTTCGGTTTTAAAACGCGAAGCGAGGCTTCAACTTTTAACGAGATGGACCAAAAGTTTGCTTTAAAGGCGAAGCAGGGCTTCCACTTTAAGGCGAAGCAGGGCTTCAATTTTATATTAATGTAATTGCAGATTGGTACATCGAAGGGATGCTTCGGCAATGCACATACCTCGTAGCCCCTGGGGCTTCGACGGCCTTCGACATATGAAGCGGAGCCCCTTGCTGGAGGGTGAGCTATGAAACGCGAAGGATGGAGGAAGGTGAAGAAGACCTTCGAACTGCATCCGAAGCCCCTTGCCGGAGGGTGCGTGAAGCAAGAAAGCTTCGAAGCTCCCCCCTCAAGTGCACTTCGAATTGCAGACAGTGGCAGAGAACTTAGCTTTTAGGACTAAGGTTCCCACGGACGGCGCCAACTGTTGTAGCAATTGTGTTAGCTACAGCACAGGTTTGTATGTGTGTATATGGTGTGTAAAATGAACCTCGAAGGGTTCTCTCAGAGGGAGAAAGGATTTATACTGGTTCGGACCTCCCCTAAGGGATAATATCCCTACGTCCAGTTTGTGGTGGATTTGGCATAGTATGCCTTATGGAGTCTATGAGTCTCGGGGTCCTCATGGCCCCTGGAGAAGCTAACCTGTTACAAGGGCTTGGCCCTGCTTTTATAGGCACGCAGGCCAAAGGAAATGACCAAAATGCCCTCTATAAGTCCTAGGCTCATAGGGGTAAAAAGGGAAAAAGGAGCTAGCTACTGTACAAAGTGCTTTACAGCTTTACAGACGTGTCAGACAACGTCACTTCCTTGACCAGCTAAACGACATACTGGGGGCAGAGAGGCCCCTGGTATGACTTCTACACTATAGCGAGGTGTAAATATCTGTTGGATTCGGAGTAGGGGCCGGAGCTCATCAGGCGGAGGCTGCAAGGTAGGCTTTGAAGTACACTCCGAAGTGGGCTTCGAAGTATACTCCGAACTGGGCTCTGAACTGGGTTCTCGGAGACTTAGCTTTGAATTGGCTGGAAAGGGTCCAGAGACTGGCTCTGAGGGGCTCTGAAGGGAGCTCGAAGGTTAACTCCGAACAGGGTTCGATGGTTAACTCCGAACAGAGCTCGAAGGCTAACTCCGAACAAGGCCCGGAGGCTAACTTCTAAGTTAGCATGAGACTTAGCTTCTGGCAAACTTTAAGGGATCTTGAGGGCTTCGCTCTGGAGGGCTCCGAAGGGGCTCGGAGGCCTCGCTCGAGAGGGCTTCGAAGTGCTCCTTGGGACTTGGAAACAACTTCTTTAGAAATGAACAGGCTTCGACAGTGTTGGGCTCCGGGCCGAAGGCTGTCGGAGGCTGACGTCATTTGGCCCCTGTTCAAGGGAAAACTTATTCCCCCAACAACCACATTTACGATGGTTTGTAAAATCGAGATGATACCATAGAATGACAGAGTGATTAAGGACAGGATACCTTATCGTCTTTAAAGTGGATGATAAACAATGATTTGGAAAAAAGAGACGTGATTTCTCTTTCGATCGGTGAGATCAAATCCTTACAATCACACAACCACTTCTTCTTTAGATATCAACTGAGTGCAACCTGATTGACCTCTGTTGGTGTCTTTTTTGGTCACACGCGTGACCTAAGAGATTTGTTTAACTCTAGTGCAGGTCCTATAATCTTAGAAAACAAAAGGTTCTAAGCGTGCCAAACAGTTTGACCCTACAACTGATAAGGGGTAATACTGTTAGTAGCAATGCCGATCGGCTATCGAACCGATGACTGTGATGAGAATAAAATAAACATGAATAAACACGCTGATCGGTCATAGGGCCGATGACCACGGTCACACTATCGGGCTAAACACACTATCGACCGATAGGATGAAGTCCTTGTGCATAAAGGCCGATGAGTGCTTCCCAAGTGTGGATGAAATATAGTGTGGAAACAAACATAACCTATCGGATTGTATTCCGATAGAAACTAAACTAAGCATGCCAAACAACGTATTTGTTGGGGGAATATATTTCCCCTGAACAGGGGCCAAATGACGTCAGCCTCCGACAGCCTTCGGCCCGGAGCCCAACACTGTCGAAGCCTGTTTCCTCCCCAAGAACTGTTCCCAAGTCTCAAGGTTCATGCCGGAGCTTGCAAGGGCGAAGCCCCAGGGCCCCGTCGAAGCCCTCTGGAGTGAGGTCCTTCGGAGCCCTCCGAGGCTAAGCCCTCGAGATCGCCTGAAGACCGCCAGAAGCTAAGTCTCAGGCTAACTTCGAAGCCAGCCTCCGGGCCTTCTTCGGAGTTAGCCTTCGAGCCCTTTCCGAAGTTAGCCTTCGGGCTCCCTTCGGAGCTCCTCAGAGCTAGTCTCCGGACCCTCTCCGGCCGGTTCGGGGGCCCCTAGTTCGGAGGCCCCCGGTTCGGAGGGCCCAGTTCGGAGGCCCCCGGTTCGGAGGCCCGCAGTTAGGAGGGCCCGGTTCGGATGCCCCAGTTCGGAGGCCCCAATTCGGAGGCCCCGGTTCGGAGGGCCCAGTTCGGAGGCCCCGGTTCGGAGGCCCCAGTTCGGAGGCCCCAGTTCGAAGCCCTGGTTCGGAGCCCCAGTTCGGAGCTCCGTCCCTACTCCGAACCCAGAAGATATTTACGCCCCGCTACAGTGCAGAAGTCGTACCAGGGGCCCCTTCTGCCCATAGTTTGTCATCTAGCTGGTCAAGGTGTGACGTAGCCTGACATGTCTGTAAAGCTAAGGCACTTTGGTACAGTAGCTAGCTCCTTTTCCCTCTCTATCCCTATGAGCCTAGGGCTCATAGGGGGCATCCCAGTCTTTTCCTTTGGCCTGCGTGCCTATAAAAGCAGGGCCAAGCCCTTGTAACAGGGACACACGCTCGAGGGGGCCATGAGACCCTGGAGTTCTTTCTCCACACCAAGGCATAGCATGCCAAATCCACCACAAACTGGGCGTAGGGCTATTATCCCCTAGGGGAGGCCCGAACCAGTATAAACTCTTTCTCCCTCTGAGAGAACCCATCGAGGTTCATTCTACCTATCATATACACACATACAAAACCTGTGCTGTAGCTAACACAATTGCTACAACAGTTGGCGCCGTCCGTGGGGACCTTAGTACAAAAAGCTAAGTTCTCTGCCACTGTCTGCAACAAGAAGTACGCTTGAGGGGGGAGCTTCGAAGGTTCGTGCTTCGCGCACCCTTCGGCAAGGGGCTTCAGGTCCAGTCCGAAGGCCATCTTCGCCTTCCCTTACCCTTCACATACCGGAGCTCACCCTCCGGCAAGGGGCTCCGCTCCACGCGTCGAAGGCCAAGGTCGCCGAAGCCCCAGGGGCTACGAAGCCAGCCTTCAACCACATTACGAGGTATGTCCACTATCCGAAGTACCACCTCGGTGTGCAATTTCGCAACCACTTTGAAATTCGAAGCCCTGCTTCGCCTTGAAATTCGAAGCCCTGCTTCGCCTTTAAAGCAATTTCTGCCCCGTCTTATTGAAAAAAACCCGAAGCCTTGCTTCGCCTTATCAAAAACCCGAAGCCTTGCTTCGCCTTATTTAAAAATCCGAAGCCTCGCTTCGCCTTACAAAATCCGGAGCACTCCTCCGAAGGCTACACAGTGCCCCTGGGCCCGTAGAAGTAACAGGGACTCCGGGCCGTGGCCCGACGCATCCAGGGATTCCGGGTTCCATACCCGAAGCATCCCAGGGATTCTGGGTTCCGTACCCGAAGCATCCCAGGGATTCTGGTTCCGTACCCGAAGCATCCCAGGGATTCCGGGTCCCGTACCCGAAGCATCCCAGGGTCGAAGGTGACCCAGGGTCGAAGGTGGCCCAGAGTCGAAGGTGGCTCACATTATCACAGGTTCGGTGAATCCACACCAAATATCCTTTTCACTACAGTATCAAGCTCCGAAGCCTTGCTTCATTATCCAAACACACTCTGAAGCCTTGCTTCGCGTGTCGATCTGATATACGCCTAAGAATCTCGAAGTCATGCTTCGCTGGAAATCTAAGTGCGTTTCGGAGCCTCGCTCATGCACATCATCCAAATCCCAGCATGCCGAAGCATGCTTCGCTCAATTTGGTTTTGCTGAAGCCTTGCTTCGCACCAAATTAACGCGTTCGAAGCCCCAAGGGGGCCTTCGCTCAATACATTTCAAGCATTCGAAGCCGCCAAACGGCGCACCCCTTCGCATTTTTTATTGCCCACACCAGCAAATGCTAAATCCCTAGCTTCCACGAGCAAGGGGGGAAGCATGTATGCGAGGTGTGCGGACATAACACGCAATACGAGCATGACAAGCTAAAACATTCGAAGCCATCAAACAATGCGGAGCATACAGATGAAGTATGCAAATACAAATAAACTCCATTCATTGAATGATAATTGAGAAGTATGTTACAAACGTACTTCGGCTACGAAGCTACGTATAGTCTGTATCTAAGCCTAAGAAGAATCGAGTGCGAGGTCCCAACCCTCGCTTGCCTTTCTTTTGGCCAGGGCCCCCTCGGCTGGACGAAGCCTCGTCGGAGCCTGCTCTCCCATGTCCGGTTCGTCCAGGCTCCGAAGCCCGCAGACCTCGCCTTCCATTTTGCAGGTCGCTCCGAGTTAGCAAAGCAGGCGGTGCCGTGTCGAAGGCAGAGAAGTCTAAGTCTTCGCCGTCCGCTAAGGCCGTTCGTGAAGGCAAAAACAAAGAACTCTGAAGGGACTCCGTCTTCACAGCGGCTAGCAAATCTTGGGCTACTTCGGAGATGGCTTCGCCGCTAGGCCCCCTCGGAAGCTTGAACCGAGGGGGGCCTTCGGACCTAGCTACTTCGAGGACTGCCCACAACTGTCGAAGTTCTTCAGAGTCCTCAAGCACTTCGAATTCAACATTCGGAGGCTGAGCCTGGGCAGGTATAAAAACTCCCGCATTTATATTAATAAGCTGATAAAGTTTGTACAAGCCTGCAACGAAGTGTTACAAACAAGCCTAAGGAGATCTACACCTTCGGAGGCGGAGGTGTCGATGTCGAAGGCCTGTCCGACGAGGCAGGTGCTTTGGATCGGTGAAGTCGAAGGGCCTTTTGGAGGTCGAGGACTGCTTCGCAGCCTTGTTCCTTCCAAGGCTCCTGCAGCCGCCGCCAGGCTCCATGGACGCCCGACGGAGGCGTCACCAAGTGCTGGCCCCCGAAGGCCACTGGGGTCACGGAGGTTGCCGCCTGAAGGTGGTTGCACCTTGCTTCATGAAGCATGTGCAACACCCCTTGGCCCGCGACTCGGCTGGCCATGAGGGCGAAACCCTTCAGTGATTGCTCCGCCATCGAAGCCACAGTCTTCAAGAAATCGACACGGTCCCCAATTGGGTCCTGGTCGCCAAAGTCCGGAGCCCAGCATTCGGTCCCTATTTGCTCTAGGACGTCGGTCAGGCTCTGGGTGGCTTCGCCATGATTGTCCACGACGAAGTCCTAGAGCTTCTGGGCCCGTCCTCGGAGTGAAGCGTTCTCCTTCGCCTGCCGAGCCTCGGCGTCATTCGAAGCCTTGAGCTCCGCGCGGAGCCGAACCATCTCCGAGGCCAAGGCTTCCTTAGCCTTGTCGGCCTCAGCCTTCGGCACCTCTGCCTCAGCAGCCGAAGCCTCAGCCTGCCTTCGCCTCTCGGTTTCCACCGAGACTTGGCGTCGAAGGGCCTCCTTCTCCTCTAACAGTCGCTCCATCCGCCTGTCTGCAGAAGTCGAAGCTGCTGCGTTCAGTGCGAAGGCCTGCAAGAATTCAAGAAATCATAAGTATTAATCGAAGGCTAAAATATAGTTCGAAGGATGCAAAGGGCTCCGCTCACCCGCACGAGGGTCTCGTTCGCGCTGATGAAGAGCTCCGTGGGGTTCAAGTAGCTAAGTTGAGCCACCAAGTCCCCTGCCTCCGCAGCTGCGCAGCTCTCGCGGAAGCTGTTGATTGCCACCTCCGTCACGGCACCCTTCGGCCGAAAGGGATGGACCACCTCCTCTGTCGCAGCCACCCGCGCAGGCTTCGGCGAAGCAGGGTTTAGGCCCACCACGTCGACCTCCTCATCGCTTCGAGGGTCCTCTCCGCTGCGGCCTCCGCTGCCTCTGTCCTCGGACGAAGAGCTCCCAGACTCCGAGTCACTGTCACTGCCGCTGCTGCTGCCGCTACTGCTCGAAGCCTCGGTTGGTTTCGCCGCGGCAGGCTTCGGTCCGGCTTTGTCTACCGGCTCTGCCCCGGTGGGCCTCATTTCGGCATCCTCCTCTGCAGAAAGGCCAAGTCAGAATCCGCATATTGAAGAGAAGCATGTAAAAAGGGTTTACCTTCGTCGGAGATTTCTTCGAAGGAAGGAGGGGCTATGTGTGCCCCCAATCCCTTCGCTGCGAAGCTGGTGTATCAGCCTTCGCGCCTGAGGTTGTTGCCGTCGAAGCCTTCGTGGCCTTCTCGGTGGCTGGAGTAAGCATGTAGGCCTCCGTCGTCGAAGGTCTCGCCGCCAGGGGCTCCGCTGCCTTCTTGGTGGCCGGAGCACTTATGGGCTCCACCGCTGCCTCCTCCGGGGTAGAGGTTTCGGTCGCAGGGACCTCCGACCGCACCCTCGAAGTCCCAAGCTCATCGTCATCCCCCCTCTTCCTCTTGGCTCCGGCCGACGAAGTTGTGAGGTGGGAGAAGTCTGGCAGAGCAGGGAACACCTCGAGGCCAAGCACGGTCCATACCCTGTTCCAATGCTCCCAGGACCCCACCAGAGCAAGGCGCTGGGCCTGCTCCTCATGTGTCGGAGTCCCAACGACGCGCTCCGCCGCCGCAATGGCCTCCTCCGGAGTCCTCATTTCGAGGTGGGCTACATAAAAGTTCAAGTCAGAGTGAAGTTTTGCGAAGTATGAAAAGTGATAAGAGTTGAAGCCTTACAAAAGCTGTCGAAGGCCAACTCGCGAAGTTCCCCTTGGCCCAAAGCCTGGAAGAGCCCCTCCGACCAAGAGCGCACGAGGGGGCTGAGTCGGAGGGTGATGAACTCCTCTGTGAGGTCCCTCATGCTCATCTTCGCCGCCACCCTCCGAAGAAGCAAGATCCTCGAGCGAAGGGTGTCCTCGCTGGTCTTCACCACCCCTTCGCGTCGGTATAAGATGTGGGCGTTGGTACTCTGAAGGGGAGAGTTCACGCCAACGGAGGCATAGAACCATTCCTGGTCCCACTTCGAGTACCACTTGTTGTTCACAGCCCTCGCCGGGAAGGCATCCTGGAACTCCCTCCAGAGCTGGAAGTTGGCGCTGCTGAAGGCCAACGCCCTTTTGACGCGGTCTGTCCCCTCCCTCAGCTTCGGCTGGCAGTTAGCGTCGTGAAGGGCGACGAAGACATCCGCGCGGCCCTCGCGGCCTTCGGCCCTCATGGCCCATTCGAAGACAGCAAGCCTCGCCACGACATTGGGCGAGAGTTGAGGGAGCTCGAGGTTGTAAGTCCTCAAGACTTCGCTCAGCATCCTGACTGCTGGCAGCCCGAGGCCGGCTCGAAGAAGGCCTCGAACACAACCACTTCGTACACCCGGGGCTCCGGCATGGCCTCTGACTTCTCCGGAACCCTAAGTTGGATCTTCGCTGCGATCCTCCCTTCGGTGGCCCTCCGGACTGACTCTTCTGTGGAGATCGAGGCCCTCATCTCCAGCGTCTGCTCAAATTTGTCGGAGGGCGTCCGAAGGTCCCTCGGCCCTAGTCGCCTGGGTGCAGGCTTCGATGCCGCAGCCGCCGCTGCCTGCACTTGGGCGGAGCCCGAGCTCGAGCCCAAGACCAAAGGCTTCGCCACTGCCTTCTTCGGCATTTTGGTGGGACTTCGACGCAAGGGGCTAGAAGCTAGCGAATGGCACTCCGCGTGAAGCCAAAGAGGAGAAGAGAGCGAAGATTGTAAGGCAATGAGAAGGAAGCAAATGAGAGCGTGCCGAAGCCGCACGCGGTAAACCCCTATTTATAGGCGGTAAGAATTCCGACGGTCGTGGGCCGAACCGACTGTTCCGTAGGCCTTCAGCGAAGGCAAATCGGCCCAGCGCAGGGTAACGGTAACCTTTCTAACCGTTGCGGAGCCGTTTGGGCTCCTCGAGGTCATTCTGACAGCCGGCGCAGGCATTTATTACCTGCAGGTTTCGAAGTCACCTTCAGTCCAAGCTCCGAAGGGTTATTTTCTCCAAAGTTGTAATTCTAGATCATTTGTCCTAAGGGCGCGCGCACCCCTTCGTCCCGAAGGCCTGCACGCGAGGGGCTACAGTTGGGGGAATATATTTCCCCTGAACAGGGGCCAAATGATGTCAGCCTCCGACAGCCTTCGGCCCGGAGCCCAATACTGTCGAAGCCTGTTTCCTCCCCAAGAACTGTTCCCAAGTCTCAAGGTTCATGCCGGAGCTTGCAAGGGCGAAGCCCCAGGGCCCCGTCGAAGCCCTCTGGAGCGAGGTCCTTCGGAGCCCTCTGAGGCTAAGCCCTCGAGATCGCCTGAAGACCGCCAGAAGCTAAGTCTCAGGCTAACTTCGAAGCCAGCCTCCGGGCCTTCTTCGGAGTTAGCCTTCGAGCCCTTTCCGAAGTTAGCCTTCGGGCTCCCTTCGGAGCTCCTCAGAGCTAGTCTCCGGACCCTCTCCGGCCGGTTCGGGGGCCCCCAGTTCGGAGGCCCCCGGTTCGGAGGGCCCAGTTCGGAGGCCCCCGGTTCAGAGGCCCCCAGTTAGGAGGGCCCGGTTCGGAGGCCCCAGTTCGGAGGCCCCGGTTCGGAGGGCCCAGTTCGGAGGCCCCGGTTCGGAGGCCCCAGTTCGGAGGCCCCAGTTCGAAGCCCTGGTTCGGAGCCCCAGTTCGGAGCTCCGTCCCTACTCCGAACCCATAAGATATTTACGCCCCGCTACAGTGCAGAAGTCGTACCAGGGGCCCCTTCTGCCCATAGTTTGTCGTCTAGCTGGTCAAGGTGTGACGTAGCCTGACATGTCTGTAAAGCTAAGGCACTTTGGTACTGTAGCTAGCTCCTTTTCCCTCTCTGTCCCTATGAGCCTAGGGCTCATAGGGGGCATCCCAGTCTTTTCCTTTGGCCTGCGTGCCTATAAAAGCAGGGCCAAGCCCTTGTAACAGGGACACACGCTCGAGGGGGCCATGAGACCCTGGAGTTCTTTCTCCACACCAAGGCATAGCATGCCAAATCCACCACAAACTGGACGTAGGGCTATTATCCCCTAGGGGAGGCCCGAACCAGTATAAACTCTTTCTCCCTCTGAGAGAACCAATCGAGGTTCATTCTACCTATCATATACACACATACAAAACCTGTGCTGTAGCTAACACAATTTCTACAACAGTATTCATACCATCAAATTACCGTAACTGCAAGATCAGACCTAACCAAGAAAATTGCTAATCATGATAAATCAATAACACTTCAATGCATCGACATATTTTATTTAGATGAATGGTACACAATATGAACTAGATACAATAGATCGAGATTTCAGACTTAACCAATGAAGCCTCAAACTATGACACCTAATCACATCAATCTAAGAGATCAAAACAATGCAGCCTTAGACCTAGCAAAATATACCAAGATAAAACCGGCAATCACGCTGGCCATGCCGATACCTCAAGAGATCAGTATGATGCAGCCTTGATGAACACTGACCTAATCAACGTGATAGTCGGGGTGGCGGGACTCACCTCTTCGCTAGAGATTGAGACGACGCAGCCCAGTTCCAAGTGACACGTCCCACCGTGGTTAACCTTGGGAATCCAAGGGTGGTGATGTGCTGAAAGTAGTAGTTTGTTGTGGTTGACTGTGTGTGTTTTAAACTTAGCTAATTAGATACATATTTATAGTCCGGATACTTGTCGTCCAAGTAATCTACATTTTAACCGATTTTGGATCATTTTTATCTTCTCCCGCCTTCATTGACTTATCCATATCTAGTCATATTGTAACAATGTGGACGAGCTTCTTTGACCACTTTTGATCGGACTTCTTTGACTTCTGTTGACCGTGTGACATCCTTAGTGGGCCTAGGCTTTACCAAATCTTGGCGTCAATCCAAAAAGTGTGTTGGTTTCTTTTTCGGTCACACGCGTAGCCTGAGAGATCTTTTTAACTCTAGTGCAGTTCCTATAATCTTAGAAAAAATAAGGTTCTGATGGTGCCAATTAGTTTAACCCTATAATTGATAAGGGATCATAAATAATAACATTATTAGTAACACCAATCGGCTATCGAGCCGATGATTATGGTGAGAATAAAATAAACAGGAATCAACGCACCCATTGGCCATACGATCGATGACCACACCCACGCTATCGAGCTGAACACACTATCAAGCGATAGGATGAAGTCCTTATTCATAAAGGACGATGAGTGCCTCCCAAGTGCATATGGAATATTATGTGGAAACAAAGATAACCTATCGGCTTGTACTCCAATAGAAACTAAACTCAGCATGCCAAACAACGTATTTATACCATCAAATTACCGTAACTGCAAGATCGGACCTCACCAAGACAATTGCTAGTCACGATAAATCAATAACACATCAACCCATCGAGCATACTTTATTTAGATGAATGGTACACAACATGAACTAGATCCAATAGATCGAGATGTCGGACTTAACCGATGAAGCCTCAAACTATGACACCTAATTCACATCAATCTAAGAGATCAAAATGATGCAGCTTTAGACCTAGAAAAATATACCAAGATAAAACCGGCGATCACACTAGCTAGGCCGATGCCTTAAGAGATTGGTACGATGCAGCCTTGATGAACACTGATATAATAAATGTGACCGTCGGGGTGGCGGGACACACCGCTTCGTCGAAGATCGAGATGATGCAGTCCGGTTCCAAGTGCCAAGTTCCGATTTGGAATCGAAAGTTCCGATTTAGTTCAGTCACTTGTAGATTCTTCTCCTAACTTTGTTTTGCAGAGAATGTCATGACTGGTATGGCCTTGATAAATGTGATGTATGAGATGCATGCAATGAATGTAAATTAAATATGGCCTTCGTGTCATGATTATTTACAACCAAGGTTGGTGTACATTTGTGACCTGTGTTGAGTATTGATGCTTTGGCTGATGTAATTAGTATAGGTACTATTTTGATAGGCTAGTACAGTTCCTGGAGGCCGGATGCACACACTCACTGATGGGAGCCATGGATATGGAGATCACCATGTGGACGGGCTATACTATGTCACAGTCAAAGTGTTGTCTGTGGTGCTTACTTATATTCATGTCATACTATTCATGCAGGTTTCGTGTGCGCTAGGGACGTAACGTTGTGTTGGTGCATTTTTTGGTCACACTTTGACACACGCGTGGCTTGGGAGATATGCTTAACTCCAGTGCATATCCTACATTCTTAGAAAAAGGGATTCAAGGCGTGCCAATCAGTTTGACACTGCAATTGATAAGAAACATGAAAATATGATCAATAGCATGGCCTATCGGCTTTTGAGCCGATGACCATGATGAGAATGGAATAATCGTGGAATATCATACTGATTGGCCATAGGGCCGATGACCATGGGTGAAGCAATTGGGAGAGCGTGCCATCGACCGATGACATAGGCAGTTTACACATATAGGCCGATGAGCACTTTTCCAATGCCAGATAAGATGTGTCGTTGAATCGAAGATAACCTGTTGGCTTGTACTCCGACATAAATAAATAAAACGTGCCAGATAACATATCTATATCATGAAAATCATGACAATAACTAGATTGGACCTAACCAAGACAGTAGCTAATCACGATGATCTTGATAATATATCAAAGTATGGGGCATTCTTTATTTATATGGACGGTATACAACATGAAAAATATACAATAGCAAGATATATCGAACTTAACCGATGAAACCTCAAACTACCACACCTAGATCATACCAATCTAAGAGATCAATCTGATGCAACCTTAGACCTAGCCAATACACCAAGAACCGACGACCGTACTGTTTCGACGTTCTCCTCAAGAGATCAATCTGATGCAGCCATGAGGATACTGACCTAGTCGATACGGTCATCGAGGGTAGTGGGACTCACCTCTTCGTCCTAGACCGAAACGATGTAGCCCAGCTCCGAGTGCCAAATCCCAACAGGATAAACCTTGGGAAGCCAATGGTGGCGATCCACCGAGTATTTGATTGACAGAGATGTGTGTTCTAATATTCTAACTAAGTGTACATATTTATAGTCCGGAGACTTGCCGTCCAAGCACTCTATCCTAACCGATTCTAGATAATCTTTATCTCCATCGACTTTTCTACATCCGATCATATTGTAACAGCATGGACAGGCTTCCTTGACCATCTTTGATCAGACTCTTCTTGACTTTTGTCGACCGTCCGACATCCTTTGTGGGCTATGGGCTTTACCAAATCTTGGCGTCGATACATGGCCCCTAGTTTCGAAGCATTAAGTGGCTGCTGATGCTTCAAAATTAACAAACACCATTATCCCTGCCGCCACGTTTTCTCAAATGTCTATTCGTACAATCTTTTCACTTTGATTGCCAACTAAAACCCTTCATCTTCTAGTGTCTTTATAACTTTGCCCAGGGTTTTGGCTTCATAATTTTCTCTCATTTTCCCACTTCTTCATCTTAATCCATTCATGATTGCATTGGGTGTTGCCTAGTCTGACATACCTGAAGGATATGCCCAAGAAAATTCCGTAGATTGGAAGTTCCGATAGGTAGTATTGGAAGTTCCGGTTATTATCTAGTCTCGATACAGAGAGCAAATATTGCTTCAGAAGTTCCGGTATGGTATCAAAAGTTTTGATGAGCTGGAAGTTCCAATTCAGAATTGGGGAATTTTTGTACTAATCAGAAGTTCCGATATGGTATCAGAAGTTCCGAGGTGGGCAAAAACAAATTGGATCTATTGCGTGTCATGCTGAATTTGGAGACCTAAAAATACCTTGTTGGAAGTTCCGATCCAGGACAGGAAGTTCCGATGTGGGGTATCAGATTGGATCTGTTACGAATATGAATTAGTTGTAACTAATTTGTGGGTTCCAAGATGTGCACGACCCAAGGAGCTTTCATCCCTATATAAGGAGAGGAGGAGGAGGTCTTGGAACAAGGAATAAGCCTAGATTGGATCTAGACACCATAGACTCCTCTCCTCCCTTTCTTGATCTCAAACGTTGAGGTCGAGGATTTCCCGTCTCTCACGTGCGGTGCTAGAACGCTGCCATGGGAGGAACTCCATCCCTGTATGTGTGGACTCCATGGAGGCGTTGCTCTATAAGCGACGCTCGTGGCCATCACCACGAGGAAAAGCGAATTCTTCATCGGTTGGATCGGCGAGGAACGGCCGGGACAAAACGAGGATAGGCTTGACGCACTTCATCAACCTCTTTTTTCCGCTGCACCTAGCGCGTCAAGTGCTAGAAGGTAACGATCTATGATCTCTCACGCGCATGGGTCTTGTGTCTTAGGGCGGGAATTTTGAATTTGCCGGCTAGCGTAGCTACCCTATTCCCCAATACTGGTATCAGAGCCTACGTGTGTAGTGTTCAATCTGGATCCCTCATGTATGGAGCTACATGGTGGAAAAACAGATTAGATTTGTTTCTATCCGTGGCAGATCTGAAGTTCTGAAGTGATCGAAAGTTCCAATGGCGGATCGGAAGTTCCGATACTGATCGGATGTTCCGATGTCGAATAATGATTCGATACAGAAGGCAATTGTTGCGATGCGGGATTTCGATTTTGATCGGAAGTTCCGATAGATTGGAAATTCCGATGCTAGATCGGAAGTTCTGACCCACATGATTTTGAAAAACCGAGCTTGCTGACCCGGGTTTTTCAGATCTAGAATCCAGTCATTTGTAGATTGCTCGCCTAACTTTATTTTGCAGAGAATGTCGTGACTGGCATGGCCTTGGTTAAAATGTGATGTATGAGATGCATGCAATGAATGTAAATTAAATATGGCCTACTTGTCATGGTTATTTACAGCCCAAGGCTGATGTAAAATTCATTACGGCTTGCATGTCGTTTCCGCGGTGCTTTGGCCCATGTAATTAGTATAGCCTATGAGAGATGGACTAGTACTCTTCATGGAGGCCGGGGGCACGCACTCGATGATGGGAGCCATGGAGATGAAGATCACCATGTGAAGCAGGCAATGCTATGTCACAGTTAATATGATTGCCTATGATGCTTTCTTATGTTCCTGTTATTCTATTCTTGGATGTTTCGTGTGATCTAGGGACGTTACGATGCTAGAATAGTTTTCCCTTAGAAAATTAAGTGTTGATGCTCTTCCCAATAGTGCACCCACCAAGGTTCGTGCTCATCAATAGTGGGTCTGCCAAAGCAGGGTGCTATCTTTTATCTCGACCAGTTGGGGCGGAAGTCGGACTTCTACACGCATAGTGTTAGTTCACTTGACGAGGCTATCAAAACGGTTTTGGGCCTTGGAGCATAGGAGTTGGGGTTGAGAATTTGATGCTTCTCCAATGACAAGAGTCACATATGATGTGATTAGCAAGGAGTTGGTTACCTATGTCAACTAGCTTATAGCAGTGATGCCAAAGCTCACTAGGAGATAGCATGACCATGGATCTTGCGCCACTATTAGTCATGAGAGGGAAAGTGACTGGTTAAATAGTGGAACATCTTTTATTGGATAGAAGATAAACATTGCATAGTGCTGAACCTTGCATTTAATCTTTTGTAGATCATGGCACCACCTACTACTATTAAGAGCACTTTAGTTTTTAATTTGTGATCTATTCTTGAACGAGATAAATTATCTGGAACAAATTTTATGGACTGGTACAGAAACTTGAGAATTGTTCTCAAGAAAGAGAAAAAGGATTATGTTCTAGAGGAACCTCACCCTGATGAATCAGGAGAGGATGCTTCTATAGTAGATTAGCGTGCTTATGAGAAGCATGCTAGTGATTCCGTGGATGTCAGCTGCCTGATGCTTGCCTGCATGTCCTCTCAGTTTCAGAAACAATATGAGGATCGTGATACTTACGATATGATCGTAGGGCTTAAGGGCATGTTTCCGTACCAAGCAAGGGCAGAAAGATACAATGGGTCTAAATGCTTGTTTTGTAGTAGGCTGGCTGAAGGGAGCCCAGTGAGCCCTCACATGATCAAGATGATTGGTTGCGTGGAGACTCTAGAGAGACTGGGCACTCCACTGGATCCATACCTTGCTATTGATGTTATTCTCTAGTCGCTCCTACTGAGCTTTTAGTCGTTCGCCATGAACTATAACATGGTTGGACTGGAGAAGACTCTAGCTGAGTTGCATGGGATGCTAAAAGCTATTGAGGAAAGTATCAGGAAGACTCTGAACCATGTGATGGTTGTTCAGAAGGAGGGCAAAAAGAGAAAGAGGAAAAGGGCTAAGTCTACAGATTTGATCTCTAGTACTAAGCCGACTAGAAAGTCTAGGTCAGGTCCTGCCAACTCTGATGAGTGCCACCATTTCCACAAGCCTAGGCATTGGAAGCGCAACTGCAAGGTATACCTGGAAGAGCAGAAAAAGAAGGAAAGTATGACTTCCACTTTAGGTATTAACGGTTAAACTTGCTACACGTCCCAATGATCCATAGGTATATGATACCAGTTAGATGATTCATACTTTCAAATTGTTGTAGGGGTTGAGTAGGTCAAGGAAGTGTGCTAGTGGCGAGATGGATGTCCACGTCAGAAATGGTGGAAGTGTTGCAGCGTTGGCCGTCGGTGTTTATTCACTGCCACTACTATCAAGACTAGTTTAGGAATTGAATAATTGTTATTTCATTCCCTCCTTAGGCAAAGACATAATCTCTTCTTCATGTTTAGGAGAAGATATTTTGAATTCATAATAAATAACAAGAGTTGTTCGATATTCTTGAATGGTTTGCTTTATGGCGTTTGTCCATTAGTGAATGGACCGTACTATCTGAGTCTTGAAAAAGCGCATGCTTATAACATTAGTACAAATAAACAATGACTCACTAATTTGAATCCTACCCACATCTAGCATTGTCGCTTAGGTCATATAAATGAGAGGCGCACACAGAAGCTTCATAGTGATGGACTTTTGAAGTCATTTGATTTTGAATCATATGACACGTGTGAATCTTATCTACTTGACAAGATGACAAGAGGCGACTTTTACTAAGTGTTAGTTGGAGGGAAAGTGAGCTATTGGACATAGTACATACTGATGTATATAGTCCAATGAGTCACACAGCTTGGAATGGGTTCTAGTACTTTATCACTTTTTCAACGACTTTAAGTAGATGTGTCTACTTGATAAGATGTAAGTGGGAGTACTTTAAAATGTTCAAGGAGCTCTTAAGTGAAGTACAAAATCATACTGGCAAGATAATTAAATTTCTACGATTGGATTGTGGAGATGAATATTTGAGCCATGAGTTGACGCGCTGATCTTTCATCATCCTTTTGAGGTAATGCTCTAGAAACCAACGTGTTGGGGGAAAATACTTCATCCCCAGGATCTTCAAGGTTATGAGACAAAGAAAATTCACCAGACCGAAGACTTTGACTTGTCTCTAGCCTGGCGTAGGATTAAGTCCGGAAGATCCGTCTAGACTCTCGTTCAAAGATACTGTTGGCGTAAAAGATTACGCTAACAGGTTTCTGTAGAAAAGAAACTAACAAACGAAGTGTTTGCGAAGCAAACTGTTCTAAGCCTCCGAAAGGATAATAGCTTAGAATAGTTCGAAAGTGTGTATTGAATCACTTGAAATCGGTCCCTATTACAGGGTGAAATGGGGGGTATTTATAGGCTAAACATTAAGGAAAAGACCTATTTACCCCTCTATTACAACCGACATTAAGGAAACTATTCGGTTTCCTTAATAGGGCTAAAATGGTAAAAGACTAATCTAATAGGATAGAAGATAAGTCTTCCATCTTAGCTGGCGGAAAAGATCCTGAAGGGCTTTGGTTCGAAGACATACTTCGAACTAGTGCCTGTCTTCGGGCTTCGAACGAGGTTCTGGGCATCTTCGAAGATGGTCTTCGGACAATCTTCGAACTGGTTGACTGTCTTTATGCTGCTTCGGCAATAACCCCGAAGATGAGATATTTTCCCCCAACAGTAGCCCCTCGAATACGCTTCTCCGTTCGACCTGTAACGTTAGGAGAGCAGTATACGGAAAGAAAAGATAACCAATCATAGGGGTTATTGGTTTTTATTTTATCTCCGAAATGCATGAAGATATGAACTTCGAATTAGTCGTAAGGTAATTACTTTTCGAACTATCTTAGAACTGACTCAGGAAGTTCGAAAGTCTTTTTAGACTTAGAAAAAATAGCCGTTAGATTCTGTTTCTAACGGAAGTTATATGAGGCGTTATTTTCGGAGAAGAATAACAGGCGGGAATGCGAAAGGGCAGAGCCCAAACGGTAACAAACGGAAAGATTAGGCTATAAATAAAGAGCCTCAAAACTTACCCGATTACCTTTTCACCGCTTCCTCTCAGTCAAAGCTTTTTGAGCCCTTTGAGTTCTTGAACCCTAGCCTTCGAGTTCTTGAGCCCTAGTCTCCATTCCCTCAAATCAATCCGGCAATCGCGATGGTGAAGACCAAGGGATCTGCGCCTCCTTCGGCCTTGGCTCGACAGCAAGTAGCCGCAGCAGCAGCGGCGGCGACATTGGCGACGGCACCCTCGATGCAGGCGGCAATGCCCATGGCGGCAGGGAGGAGAAATTCCCAAATCCCCGATGACCAAGGTCTGTGTCCTCCATCGACTAAGTACTTGGATCAATCCTTTGAATTAGGGCCGTCTACCTGCAAGAGAGAATCTTTGGCAATCACAGCAGGGGGTAAGATTAGCAATGGGGTTATGATCCGGAAGCCGGGCAAAGAATCAATTCCATCACCGAGACCCGGAGAGGTTGTGGTATTCGAAGCTTTTTTCGAAGCAGGCTTGGGCCTCCCTGCTGTGGATTTCTTGGCCGAAGTACTTGACCTGTTTCATGTAACCCTCCCCCAGCTATCTCCGAATGCTGTAGCTAGATTAGCTATCTTCGAGTGGGCGCTGAGAGCCGAAGGTTGTGAGGGGAGGGCTGAAATCTTCGCTGCACTTCATAGAGCGACTTGTCAGCCGAAGACGTTCACAGGCTCCGGAGGTGAGAAAGTGGTGGTTGCCTTCGGAAGCATTAATTTTAGGCTTCGAGACGAATATGCCCTGCAATTCCCTGCTAAGGCCATTAATGCTAGATGGTACACCGACTGGGTCCTGAGGTGGTTTTATGCCGAAGTTGGAGCAAGCAGTCCTCTGGCTGGGCCCCTCAAAGAAATCCAATTCCGGAAGGAGGCCTTAGTGCAACCTGACGAAGGCCAGCTCGAAGCTCGCCTCAACTTACTTCAGAAAATCAGCCGAAGGTTAAGTATGCGGGACTTGGCCGAAGAATTCATCGGACTTCAAATTCCTCCGCTGATGGCCAACTGGCCTATCGTCTTCGAGGATGACTCAGAAGGTGGTCTTCGCAAGATCAATTATACTTCGAGTCCTGCAGGTAACTTCGAATCCAACATGTATTGTACATATTTACTTCGAAGAAAAACTAACTTGAGTTATTTTTTAGCTTCTTCAGCCCCTATTACTTCAGAGCAAATTATAAGGGCTTCGGAGAAGATTTTGGGTGCCCCAACTCCGTCTGAGAAAGAATGGCGAGTTAAATTAGTCGGGAGTTGGGAGAGATTTAACAGAGTATGGGGAATGCTGGAGCTATCTCCACCCCCTCTGATGGATTGGGTGCCTTTGGAGAAAGGGCCCCAGAAAAGGAAAGCCGAAGCTGGAACTTCGAGTTCAGCGAAAACTCCAGTGAAAAAGGTGGCTCGGAAGCCAAAGAACCTCGCGCCTTCAGATCCAGCACCTTCGAGCTCAAGAGCTTCGCTTTCTGGTTCTGCGAACGTACCGGAGTCTGGAGATAATGCTGATCAACCAATGACTTCGGTAGTTCAAAAAGATACAACTCAGGACGGAGTTCCTGTGAACGAAGGTGGGGTCGAAGTCACTATGGCTTCGATTCCTGAAGAAGTAACGAGGACTCCCCAGGACGATGCTCCTGCAGTCCAAGATTTAACGGCTGATTCAGATGAGGACTACACTTTTGATCCTCCGATCAGTCCGGTACTCGATATTCCAGAGAATGTCGAAGGTAAATTTTGCATAATTTTTATCAATTTTTGCAAAATTATACAATGTATAATATTTCTGTTTTTGCAGAGCCTCCTGTTGTCGAAGTATCTCACGAAGATACAATTCAAAGACCTTCGACAACTTCGGAGCCACGACCGGAGGTTACTCTACCGGGGCCTGGAAGAGGAAAAAGACACATAGAGCCTCCAACTCAAGGATCGACTTCATCTGACTCAACGGATGAAAGTGAATCAACTGAGGGGGGGGCATCTTCAGAAGTTCCAAGGGCCTCGGAAGAACTCTCCGGACCTTCGCTAAGCAGAGCTGATCAGAAGGCTTCAGTAATGCTTCCTCTCATAACTCCTTTTTTGGAGGAGAGAACCGGACTTGGGACTTTGGTTAAACCTTTGGGCAAGGCCAGTCGCAAAGTTGGGGAAACAGAACTGGTAGCCCGTTTAAGCAGAGTGAAGGGTTTGGAGCTTAACCTTGCTGTGGAAAGAGCAGCTTATCAGGTATAAAGCATCTTCGAACCAAATAGAAAATTATATATGAATAACTTCTTATTTCAGTTTTTCTTTTTTCTTAGCAAGCAGTCTTAGCCCGCGCTGCAGCTTTATCGAGCGAAAATGAAATTGCTCAACTTCGGGAAGAGAACGAGGCTCTTCAAAGAAATTTTAACTTCTCCGAAGGTCGAGTATCTCAAATGGACAATGTAATATTAGCGGAGCGAAGGGCTAGGCAAAGCTTGGAGGCTGCGAAGAAAGAGCTCGAAGCAGAAAGAATTGTGCTTCGAGCGGAGATTGAAAGACTGCGGACGGAGGATGCTGCCAAAGGGTCTGAACTTGTATGGCTACAAGAAGAAGCTGGCCAACTCCGGATTCAGAAGAATGCTTTGACTACGGAGAATGCTAGAATCTCCGGAGTTTTAGCAGAAACGACTTCGGTCAAGGATGCACTTAATGCGGAAAAGCTCAAGTCTGAGAAGGTGGCTTCGGAGGTCATCGAACAGATGCTAGGTGTCTTGGAGTACTTCGGTACTACTGGATCACTACCTTCAGATGACAATGTAACTCTGCTGCGCCGGCTAAAGAGGATCCAAGGAGCAGCGAAGCAAATGAAGACGGCAGGCATGCGTTATGGAGAACTCTCCGGACAAGTGTCTGCCCTTGGAATACTTCGCTACTACGAAGATTTGGGCTGAACAATCACTCCGAGCGCAGAGGGCTCCATTATCTTCGACGACGCGAGACTTTTGACTCCTTCCGAAGGTGTAGCTACTGCTTGGCGAGCCTTCCAGACTTCGTGGAGAGCTGAAGGTCGATCTGCGATCAAGGCTTGGATTGATGAAGGCCAACGCCAAAAGCAAGTTCGGAGCCAAGCTTCGAGCAGTCAGCCTCCTCCGAACCCGCAGGTTTAGGATTATTTAGGATTTTTTGATTATGTAAAGCTCATGCTTGTAAACATTTATCAATGAAATCTTGTTTGTCATATTTTTAGGCTTTGCCTCTTGTGGAAGATATCGAAGTGTTAGAGCTTAACAACGAACTTCGCTCACTGTGGAACACCTTCGAACTTCTAAAGAGTTATAAGCGTCCTCGATTTCTTATTCCTCGAGATGACTCCGGCGTTATTGCGCCCGAAGTAATCAAAGACGTATTGTCTTATATCAAAGAGGAAGATAAAGAGAT
Source organism: Zizania palustris (assembly GCA_019279435.1). Classification (NCBI taxonomy): domain Eukaryota; kingdom Viridiplantae; phylum Streptophyta; class Magnoliopsida; order Poales; family Poaceae; genus Zizania; species Zizania palustris. The sequence goes on from JAAALK010000080.1 coordinate 90,251,263, forward strand.
TGACGCAAACACCTCGTCTTCTGAAGACACTAATTGGTCCGAAGACGAAGGTGAAGCCCAAAATAAAAGATCTGAAGATCTTAGAAGCTGGGAAAGAAGCCCCGAGCGGCTTCGAACTTGGGCCGAGCTTCAACAAGAGCAAAAGGATTTTAGAGCTTCGAAGGGGAGGAAGAGAGTTAAACGTAAAGTTCTTAGAACTTCCGATGTTGGAACTAGTCGTTCCACCCCTAGCTCTCGGGACCGAAGAGGTCTCCGATTCCTTCTTGGTATAGATACCAATTTTTCATAATGTAATCTGTAAACACATTTGTTTCAATAATGAATGCCGATTTAAAATTGTCTCCATATTTACTAGCCCCTCTTTGGGTATAAGCAACTTCGAACTGTATTCAAAGATGGTTATGCACAAAGAAAAAACTTCGGAGTACAATTTTTTGGGGGTTCGGAACCCCTCTGTCATTTTAAAGATCTTTTGAAATCTTATGAAACGTCTTCAACCTTTGTTTGCTTTACGAAAGAAATCAATTAAGATAACTTCGAGGACACTTTAGTGTCTTAAGAAATTTGTCACTTTGGACTTATATGAACAGACATTCGAAGCTCATGGCTTAAATTGTAGCCACCTTCGGCTATTTTTTGCAGAAGTCTACCAGCCGGAGCTTGGACTTCGCAGAAATTGTAGCCACCTTCGGCTATTTTTTGCAGAAGTCTACCAGCCGGAGCTTGGACTTCGCAGAATTTGGCCACCTTGGGCTCTTTTTTGCAGAAGTCTACCAGCCGGAGCTTGGACTTCGCAGAATTTGGCCACCTTCGGCTCTTTTTACGGATGTCTGACAAGCTGCAGCTTGGACTCCGCAGATTTTGGCCACCTTCGGCTCTTTTTACGGAAGTCTACCAGCCGAAGCTTGGACTCCGTAGAATGTGGTATTGGCTCTTTTACGGATGCCTACAAGGTATTAGCTTGGGCTCCGGATGGATTTCAGCCACCACACCGGAGGCTTCGACTTTATGGGTACGAAGTCCGGAAATACATCCCAGCTTGATGACACTTCCCTCTCGATCGACTTCCGTCCCAGCGCGTCCGCTCGGGAAACTAGGAGTGTCAAGGGGAAGGGCAAACCACAGGGTGTATGTTTTATTAATTTAGAGGTGATTACAAGCAGATTACAAGGAGCCCTTATGCGAAGTATCGCTTTAGGTGCTCCGCATGCCAAGTATGTGCTAACTCTTCACCTTCTAAATTAGCTAATTTGAATGAACCAGGGCGCCCTGAGCGGACAATTAGATATGGACCTTCCCATTTATTGCCTAACTTCCCTGGTGCTATAATGCTTCGTAGAACAAGATGACCCGGCCTTAGCTCGCTGAGCTTAACCTTTGGGTCATACCAAGTCTTCGTCTGCTGATGATACTTTGATAAATTAGCTACAGCTCGAAGTCTTGTTTCTTCTGACAAATCTAACGAAGCTTGTCTTTCTTCTTCAATATCTAGTTCGGTGCTGCGAAATGATCCCCCTTTGAGCTCCGTTGGAGTCATTGCTTCATCTCCGAATAGTAGTCTGAACGGAGTAAAACCTGTGGACCTTGTTTGCGTAGTCCGAATGGACCACAGAATCTTCGGAAGCTCTTCGGTCCACAGTCCCTTTGATAATCCTACTATTCTTCGATTTAGCCCTGATAAAATATTTCCATTGGCTCGCTCAACGGCTCCATTCGACTGAGGATGCCTCACTGCAGCAAAACATAGTTGAATGCCTAGGTCTTCGCAAAACTTCCTGAAGGGTTCTGCGTCGAATTGTGTTCCATTATCAACTGTGAGATATCTAGGCACTCTGAACCGGCAAATAATGTTCTTCCAGAAGAATTTCTGTACATTATTCGAAGTGATAGCTGTTAAGGGCTCTGCTTCTACCCACTTAGAAAAATATTCAATGGCTACCACTGCGAACTTCAGATTTCCCTTTGCTAACGGAAAGGGACCAATTAGATCCATACCCCATCTGGCCATAGGCCATACCGGAGCAATGACTTGAAGGGCTGTTGGTGGGCGATGACTCCGTCGACCCATCCACTGGCATCCTTGACAAGTGCGGACCAAGCTCTCCGCATCAGCTGTTATTGTGGGCCAATAAAGCCCCTGGCGAAGTGTTTTTCCTGCCAGAGCTCTAGGGGCTAAATGACTTCCACAAAGGCCTTCATGAATTTCTCGAAGAATTTCTTGGCCTTCGGCTTGAGATATACATCGGAGTAGAGGGGAACATACTCCGGCCTTGTATAATATACCGTTGATTAACTGATAGTTTCTTGCTCTGAGCTTTAATCTTGACAATTGGGGCTCTTCGGGTAAATTTGTTCCTCCTTGCAAGAGTTCTATGATCGAATCTTTCCAATCTGCACTAGGAATGCAGAGAATCTCTGTAGAAGCAACTTGTGGCACCGAAGGTATATTGAGCTCCTCATAGAAAGCTTCGTCAGGCACATCCACAGCTCCGGCAGCAGCTTTCGCTAAAATGTCCGCTTGCACATTTTCAGCTCTTGGTATACTCCGAATGGAAATACCCTTGAAATGTGCTTCGATCTTGCGGATTTCTTCCAAGTATTTTGCAAGCTGTGGATGTCGGACTTGGAAACTTTTATCCACGTGCCCTGCTACTATCTGAGAATCTGTTTTTATGATTATCCTTGTAGCCCCTAGAGCACGTGCTTTCCGGAGTCCCAATAAAATTCCTTCGTACTCCGCTTTATTATTGGTAGACTTAAAGTTGAGTCTTGCGGAGTACATTGCTCTTTGTCCTGACGGTGAAATTAATACTGCCCCAATGCCTGCTCCGGATGCTTGGAAAGCCCCATCGGAGTAAATAATCCAAACTCCGTCATCTGATTTCTCTGGAATCAACTTCGCAGGTGGAGTCCACTCTGCTACGAAGTCTGCTAGGACTTGAGACTTGATAGCTGTCCTTGCCAGGAAAGATATGCCGAAGGGTGCTAGCTCTACTGCCCACTTTCCAATCCTTCCAGTGGAATCTTTGCTTCGGAGCATATCTCCTAAAGGATATGAAGTTGGTACAATTACATTATGAGCCAAAAAATAATGTCTTAGCTTTCTCGAAGCCATTATCAGAGCATAAACGAACTTTTCAAGTTCGGAGTATCTTGTCTTCGCTCCTGACAATGCTTCAGATACAAAATAGACAGGATTTTGGACCAACTTCCCATTGATATCTGCTTCTCTGACAAGGACTGCGCTGACAGCTGAACCTGTAGCTGCAAGATACAGGAGTAGGGTTTCGTCCGCAATAGGCACCGTGAGTGTAGCAAGATTGCTGAGATAATCTTTAATATCTTCGAAGCTTTTCTGGCACTCCGGTGTCCATGCAAAATCTTCGGACCCTTTCAAAGCTTTAAATATTGGCAGGCTCCTCTCCGCAGACCTTGATAAAAACCTGCTAAGTGCGGCCAGACGTCCAGTCAGCTTTTGCACTTGCTTTAAATTCTCCGGAGGAGCCATCTTCTGCAGCGCAGTTATTTGAGTAGGGCTAGCTTCAATTCCCCTGCTTGAAACTAAGTACCGTAACAACTTTCCAGCCTTAGCTCCGAATATACATTTTTCGGGGTTAAGACGGATCCCACATGCCCGAAGGCTATTGAATGTTTCTGCTAAGTCTAGGCTATGTTGGTGCTTTAAAGCACTCTTTATTACAATATCATCCATATAGGCCTCTACATTACGGCCTAGTTGATGACCTAGAGCCTTAGCAACTAATCTTGAAAAAGTAGCCCCGACATTTCTTAGGCCGAAGGGCATTCTTACATAGCAGAAGACTCCTGAAGGAGTTACAAAGCTCGTCTTGATTTCATCTTCGCGCTTCAACCATATTTGATGATAACCGGAATACGCGTCGAGGAAGCTTAGTAACTCCGAACCTGCCGTGGAGTCAACTAGTTGATCAATTCGGGGCATGGGGTAGGGGTCACGTGGGCACGCTTTATTCAAAGATGTGAAATCAATGCACATGCGCCACTTTCCGGAGGACTTCTTCCTGACGAAGACTGGGTTGGCTAACCATTCTGTATGGGCCACTTCTCTGATAATCCCAGCCTTCAACAGTTTTTCAACTTCGTCCTTAGCTAGAGCAGCTCTCTCTGTGGACATCTTTCGGAGCCCTTGTCGAACAGGCCGGGCCTTCGGGTTTACAAGCAAACTGTGCTCAATAATATCCCGATCGACTCCGGTGATATCTTCGTCAGACCAGGCGAAGACATCCAAATTTTCTTCTACGACCTTTTCCAAGGAAGTTGCAACTTCGGGAGGTAAATCTTTACCAGATTGAAAAGTGTATTCTTTACCATCTTTGACAATGATCTTCGTTGCAATCTCTCCTTCGGGACTTGGTCTTGGAAATGACTTCTTCGAAGCTTCGGAAGAGGCTGAAAAAATTTCTTCATCATTTTGAACACTGTTTACTTGCCTCGGATCAAGAGGAGGACCATGACCATATTCTGCCCTCCGAGCCATGGCTTGATCTCCGAAGATTGTCAGAACTCCTGACTGTGTGGGCATCTTGATGCACAAGTAGTTGTGATGCGCCACTGCTCCGAACTGATTCAACATGCCTCGTCCGAAGATGACATTATAAGCATACGGGGCATCTACCACATCAAAGATAACTTCTTCAGTTCGGGCTAGTAAACCTTCTCCGAAGGTTACTTCCAGGCCTATCTGGCCGAGTGCATCTAGCGGAGGTCCTGCGAAGCCTTGCAGAGGACGAGCCGCTGGGAGGAGATGCTTCCGGGAAATGCATAGCTGATCGAAGGCTTGTACAAATATGATATCTGCCGAACTACCTCCGTCAATTAGCACCCTTCGGACTTCTGTCCCTGCAATATCAGCAGTAATAACCAATGGATCTGCGTGCGGGAACTTGATACCAGCTGCATCCTCCGCAGAGAAAGATATTGGAACATGAGACCACTCCGGCATTGCAGCTGCGGATGACGAAGTCCCAATGTGGCCTACTTCTCGAACGTACTCTCTTCGCTGTCTCTTGGACATGCTTCCGAGGGTACCTCCTCCGGAGATAGGGAGAACTACTCTTTTCCCTCTATCTTGCCCTTCTTCTTGTTTCGGAGGTGGCATAACATTGGCCACCAGAGGATGCCTTGCAGCATCAAAATTTTCTATCCGCGCCACAGCCTGGACCGGCTCCGGGCGCACTGCTGCTGCTGGACTTCGGTTGGTACTACCTCGACCCGAAGTTCTCTCCAAGTATTCTCCCCGAAGGGTAAGAATAGCCTTGCAGGTGTCAGTTGCATGGCTTCGATTCTCTCCATGAATACAACAAAAAAGGGTCTGGCCCTTGCCAGCCGTTTTCCCTGGCGGCCTCCAGCCGCTAGACTTGTTCCCCGCAGACTGTGGAGCTCTCGGTGCAAACTTCTGCGGGGGTGCAATGTTTAAGACTTCAGAGCGAGGGTGCTTTTGCCCTCTTCTTCTATCATGTTGCACTTCGGAGACTGGTTCTTGCGGCTGGGCCGAAGTCTTCACCTCTGCTTTAACTTCTGTCAATACTGTCGAAGTAGCAGTAGTCCTCCGAAGCCAACCTTCTTCTGACTTCGAGTACTCCTCGAAGTACGACATCAGCTGTGATACTGTGGTGATGCTCTTCCGATGCAGTTTATCCAGAAGGCCTTTATGACTGACGCCTTCTCGAGCCGCATCAACCACCGAAGATGTGGACAGCCCCCGAATTTGCGACTTCGTGCGAGCGAAGCGCTTGAAATATTGCCTCAATGTTTCTCCGGGGAGCTGTTTCACTTGGAAAAGGCTTCCTGTCGACATGGGGGGCACGAAGGTGCCCTGAAAGTTACTTATAAACTTCCTCTTCAACTGTGACCACGAAGCGATTGATCCTGGCTTTAAAGACCAGAACCATCTCAACGCCACTCCTTGAAGAGCTAACGGGAAGCACTTCGCCATAGTTTCTCTGTCTCCACCACTAGCCTCAATTGCTAGGGCATAAGAACGTGCAAACTCACTAGGATCTTCGTCTCCGGCATACTTGCAGAGCTTCGAAGCTTTGAACTTCAGATCGAAGCGAACCTTCTGAAGCTCGGGATGCAACAGAGATTCATTGTCATAAGAGGCGTTCTCCGGGGCTTCGGGATAATCAAGATCGTCGTCTTCGGGCACTTCGGGGATAGCTGGGGTGGCTTGAGAGCGAAGCCTGTTCGCAGCCTCTTGTCGCCACCTCGCTACCTCAGCTTGAAGATTGGCCATTTGAGTGGCCATGTCTCCAAGGCTATCTTCATCTCCTCCGGAAGGACCTTCCGGGTCTTGAGAACTGGTATGATCAGTTCGAATCGGAATGGAGGGTGGCGGAGTGGCTCCGGGCGGTCGGAGTATGGAAGGGGTTGGCGGAGAGGTATCATATCCTCGAGGGATAGAAGCCCCTTGCGGAGTTTGAGGTGGAGGGATAGTCGAGGACCCTCCGATTTCGACTGTGTCGAAGGGTATCTCTCCGGAGATCCGAGAGGACCTCCGAGTGGGATTGCGAGGTGCGCTCCGCTTAGGAGGCATGATGCAAGAAATTGGTAGAGAACGAAGTTTTTTGAACTAGGTTCCCCACGGACGGCGCCAACTGTTGGCGTAAAAGATTACGCTAACAGGTTTCTGTAGAAAAGAAACTAACAAACGAAGTGTTTGCGAAGCAAACTGTTCTAAGCCTCCGAAAGGATAATAGCTTAGAATAGTTCGAAAGTGTGTATTGAATCACTTGAAATCGGTCCCTATTACAGGGTGAAATGGGGGTATTTATAGGCCTAAACATTAAGGAAAAGACCTATTTACCCCTCTATTACAACCGACATTAAGGAAACTATTCGGTTTCCTTAATAGGGCTAAAATGGTAAAAGACTAATCTAATAGGATAGAAGATAAGTCTTCCATCTTAGCTAGCGGAAAAGATCCTGAAGGGCTTTGGTTCGAAGACATACTTCGAACTAGTGCCTGTCTTCGGGCTTCGAACGAGGTTCTGGGCATCTTCGAAGATGGTCTTCGGACAATCTTCGAACTGGTTGACTGTCTTTATGCTGCTTCGGCAATAACCCCGAAGATGAGATATTTTCCCCCAACAGATACCCTTCGAAGGTTCAATCTCCGTAGTGGACAACTGCCAACAAGGACAGAAGACTTATCTTCTTTCTGATTAGATTAGTCTTTTACCAGTTTAGCCCTATTAGGTGTACCGAAATAGTTTCCACTATGTCAGTTGTAACTGAGGGGTAAAAAGGTCTTTTCCTTAAAGTTTTTACCTATAAATAACCCCATTCCCACCCTGTAATAGGCATCTAATATTCTGATATTCAATACAAAACTTCTAACTACTTCGAGCTATTATCCAATACGGAGGCTTGAGATAGTCCGCTTCACAAACTCTGTTTGTTAGTTTTTAATCTTAGAGAACCTGTTAGCGTAATCTTTTATGTCAATAGTTGGCGCCGTCCATGGGGAACATAGTTCTAGAAGCTAGTTCTCTGCCGCTGACTGCACTTCAAAGAGCACTTGCGGAGGGAGTTTCAGAGTCTAAAGATTCCGTGCACCCTTCAGTAAGGGGCTTCCAAGTGTAGTTCGAAGTCCTTTTCTCGCCTTCCCAAATCATTCGAAGTCTTCGGTCTTCAGACCTTAACTCCGTAAGCCATGCCTCCCAAGTGGAGCCTAGCTACTAATCCTCCCCGAAGGTCCCCTCAGACCAACGATGCAGGACCCTCAGTCATTACACAAACTCCTAAAGTGGTCATCAAACCTCGAGCACCCAGAGTTCCCCGAGCAGCTCCCTCGGTGCTTCGATCTAATTATCCCAGTTCTCAATACCCGGAGGTCCCCTCTGGAGGAAGCGAAGACCTTCCTGAGGATGTGGCTACCCAAGTTGCGCGGCTTCAGGAGGAAGTAGCAAGGTGGAGGCAAGAGGCTGTAGATAGGCTTCACCCTCAAGCCTTCACTCTTGCTTCGGAGGTGCCTCAAGACGACGGTCATGATTATACCGAAGCTCTTCGAGTTCCGAAAGATGCCGAGAATTCATCCTTCGATGACGAATCTCCACTGCATCCGGACTTGCAGAAAGTGCCCTTCGACCCCAGGTTCAAAGCCTCGAAGTTGCACAAATACTCTGGTGGGTCCGACCTAGGAGAGTTCTCTCGTTCTTATGCCCTGGCAATAGAAGCCAACGGAGGGGTGCGGAACACAATGGCGAAGTGCTTCCCCCTCGCGTTGGAAGGTGTGGCTGTCCGATGGTTCTGGTCTCTAAAGCCATGATCGATCAGGTCAAGGGAGCAGCTGAAGAGGAAGTTCGTAAGAAACTTCCAGGGTACGTTCGTAGCCCCAATGTCTACGGGAAGCTTGTTCTAGGTGAAACAGCAAGCAGGGGAGACCCTTCGGGAGTACTTTACATGCTTCGTCCACACCAAGTCCCAGATTAAAGGCTTGTCTACCTCTTCGGTAGTGGATGCAGCGCGCGAAGGGGTGTTGAACCTAGACCTCCTCAACAAACTTCACTGGAAGCCGGTGTCGTTTGTAGCACAACTGATGTCATACTTCGAACAGTATGCCAAGGCAGAAGAAGGCTGCCTACGAAGAATTGTGGTGCCTGCACTAGTCCTTCGAGAAGTAAAGACGGAGCCAGAAGTCCTGACTCCTCCGCAAGCCCCCCTTGATAATCGCTTCAATGATCATAGATGGGGAAAGAAGCACTTCCACTCCGAGGTATTAAATATTGCACCCTCCACCCCGAAGATGCCTTTCAACTTTAAACAGGAGCAAGCTAACAAGGCTAGTACCTCAAATCCTCAAGAGAAGACGGCTGGCAAGCGCCATACTTTCTTCTGTTGTGTACATGGAAAAAATAGAAACCATGACACAAAAGATTGTAAGTTCGTATTGACCCTTCGGGACGAGTATTTAGGGCGAATCTCAGGGCGAGGTACTTTGGATTGGGCCCCTCCAGCAGTGCGTTCAGAGCCTATGCAGGTTGTGGCTCGAGCCAGCAATCCTTAAGCACCGATGCAACTCCCGGTGGCCAACATTATGCCACCATCGAAGCAGGAGGATCCCCAAGACCGCGACAAGTGGGTGGTCCTGCCCATCTCCGGAGGAGGGACCCTCGGTAACATGTCAAAGTGGCAGTGGAGGGACTATGTTCACGAAGTAGGACTGATAGGGACCTCGAGCTCGGCTATAGAAATGCTCGAGTGGTCCCATGTACCTATTTCTTTTACTGCCCACGATGCTTCAGGGGTGAAATTCCCCCATGCTGACCCCCGTGTTGTTTCAGCTGATATAGCGGTTGTTGAAGTCCAAAGGATATTGGTGGACGGCGGAAGCTCCGCAGATATACTCTTCATCCAGGCCTTCAACCAGATGTGCATTCCTCGAAGACACCTACTTCTGGCAGCTCGCCCACTCCAAGGTTTCGCAGGTCCTCCTCTCGATGCCCTCGGCTAGATAGGTCTCGAGGTTGCCTTCGGAGAGGGGCCCCTGGCTAGGGCCGAGGAGGTTATCTTCGATGTCGTTGACACCCTGTATGCCTACAATGCAATCTTCGGGAGGGGAATGCTAAACCAATTCAGAGCCGTAGCACATCATAACTATTTGTGTCTCAAGATGCCCACTCAAGGTGGAGTTCTCACTATTTCAGGAGACCAAACTGCAACCCGGAGAGCGGACTATGGCCATGGTCCACGTCTGGACCTCCAGCAGGGGAATAGTGTGCTGGAGCACTCGGAGGAAGCTTCGGAGTCCTCAGACCCCTCGAAGGGACCTTCCCTAAAGCCAAGCCCAGAAGGTGATGTGATCACGAAGATGATCCTAAAAGATGGCAAGGAATATCCAATCCAATTCAGCAAGGGGCTACCTTCAGAAATATCTTCTTCACTGGAGGAAGTAGTTAAAGAAAACTTAGATATCTTCTCGTGGACTGATGAAGATATCACCGGAGTTGACCAGAGCATCATCGAACATAGTTTACTTGTCAACCCGAAGGCTCGGCCAGTGCGCCAGGAGCTCCGGAAGTTGTCAGCTGAAAGGGCAGACCTCGCCAAGGTGGAGGTGGAGAAATTACTGAGGGCTGGAATTATCAGGGAAGTAGCCCACACGGACTGGTTGGCCAAGCCTATTTTTATCAAGAAAAAGGGCTCCAACAAGTGGCGCATGCGCATCGACTTCATGCCACTAAATAAAGCATGCCCGCGAGACCCCTACCCTATGCCCCGTATCGATCATCTTGTGGATTCTACGGCTAGCTCCGAACTCCTCACCTTCCTGGATGCATACTCCGGTTATCATCAAGTTTGGCTAAAGCGCGAAGACGAAGCCAAGACGAGTTTCATAACTCCTTCCGAAGTATTTTGTTATGTTCGAATGCCTTTTGGCTTGCGGAATGCCGGGACTACTTTTTCACGTATTATTGCTAAAGCTCTAGGTCACCAGATAGGCCAAAATGTCGAAGCCTATATGGATGACATTGTAATAAAAAGTGTTGTAAAGTACCATCATAGTCTAGACTTAGCAGAAGACTTTTGAGAGCCTCCGAGCATGTGGAGTTCGCCTCAACCTTGAAAAATGTATATTCAGGGCACAAGCAGAAAAATTGCTAGGGTACTTAGTTTCGAGTAGAGGAATCGAAGCTAGCCCGACGCAGATAAGTGCACTGCAAAGAATGACTCCACCAGAAAATTTGAAGCAAGTCCTAGAAGCTGACAGGACGTCTCACATCACTCAGTAGATTCCTGGCCAGATCAGCATAGCGAAGCCTCCTGATATTTAAAGCCCTAAAGGGGTCCGAGAGTTTCAAATGGACGCCGGAGTGTCAGAAAAGCTTCGACGATATTAAAGATTATCTCAAGAATCTATCAACACTTATTGTACCCCTCCCAGAAGAAACTCTCCTTCTTTATCTTGCAGCAACAGGCTCCGCAGTAAGTGCAGTGCTGGTCAGGGAAATAGAGCTTAAAGGAAAACTGGTGTAGAACCTAGTATACTTCGTCTCAAAAGCTTTGTCCGGAGCAAAGACAAGATACTCCAAGCTCAAAAAATTATTTTATGCTTTTGTAATGGCCTCGCGGAAGCTAAGGCATTACTTCTTAGCACATAATCTCATTGTCCCTACCTCGTATCCCCTTGGTGATATGCTTCGTAGCAAAGACTCCACGGGTCGGATCAGAAAATGGGTTGTCGAGCTAGCCCCCTTTGGTATTTCCTTCACGACAAGAACAACTATCAAGTCCCAATTCATAGATGACTTCGTGGCCGAGTGGACTCCATCCACAGTTTGGGCTCTAGAAGAAACGTCTGAAGGTTTGTGGCCAATTTTTTCTGACGGAGCCTATCAGGCATCTGGTGACGGAGCTGGAGCTGTAATAATATCGCCGTCAGGACATAAGGCCATGTATTCTGTGAGGCTCAACTATAAGACCACCAACAATATTGCAGATTACGAAGGAATCCTACTAGGCCTCCGAAAGGCAAGGGCACTTGGAGCAACAAGAATTATAATAAAACAGATTCCCAAGTTATCGTAGGGCATGTTGACAAGAGCTTCCAAGCCAGGAATCTGCATCTTGCAAAGTATTTAGAAAAAATCCGCAAGACCGAAGTATTGTTTAAAGGAATTTCTATTCAGAGCATCCCTCGAGCGGATAATCAACTTGCAGATATTCTAGCGAAGGCTACAGCCGGAGCATTGGATGTCCCAGAGGGCGCTTTTTATGAAGAACTCACCAAGCCTATGGTGCATCAACTACCCTCTGCAGAAGTCCTTTGCATTCTAGTCGGCGATTGGTGGACTTGAATTTTGGATGTTTTACAAAACAGTGCAGTTTCATTAGAAGGTCCAGATTTCCGAAGGCCCCAAGCAAGGGCTCAAAATTGTGAGCTTGTCAACGGAATACTTTATAAAGCCGAAGTTTGTTCTCCCCTACTCCGGTGCATCTCACAACTCGAAGGCCAAGATATACTTCAGGAGATTCACGAAGGCCTGTGCGGCAGCCATCTAGCCCCTCGTGCTCTAGTGGGAAAGACATTTCGACAGGGGCTCTATTGGCCAACAATTGTATGAGATGCAGAAGAGTTGGTTCGAACCTGCCAAGGGTGCCATTGGATGGGTAGGCGGAGCCATCGTCCACCGACACCTATTCAAGTTATTGCTCCGGTTGGCCAATGGCACGATGGGGAATGGATCTCATTGGCCCTTTTCAAATGCAAAAGGCAGCTTGAAGTTTGCGGTGGTAGCAATCGAATATTTTTCTAAATGGGTTGAAGCTGAACCCCTAATTGCTATCACTTCAAGAAATGTACAAAAATTGTTTTGGCAGAATATCATTTACAGGTTCGGAGTGCCCATGGAGTTAACTGTTGATAACGACACTCAATTCGAAGCCGAGCCCTTTAAAGAGTTTTGCCAAGGCCTGGGCATCAAGTTATGCTTCGCGGCTGTTCGCCACCACCAATCCAACGGAGCCATCGAGCTGGCAAATGGAAATATTCTCTCCGGTTTGAATCGAAGGATTGTCGGGTTAGCTAAGGGTCTGTGGACCGAAGAGCTCCCTAAGATTTTATGGTCCATTCGGACCACTCAAGCTAGGTCCACGGGCTTCACTCCATTTAGGCTATTATTTAGAGACGAGGCCATGACTCCTATGGAGCTTAAAGGTGGATCCCTTCGCGTAACAGAGCATAGGAATGATGATGAAAGAAACACTTCGCTGGACTTGTCAGAAGAGACAAGGCTTCGAGCTATCGCCAATCTGATGAAGTACCAAGACCAAACGAAGGCATGATATGACCCAAGGATAAAAGTGAATGAACTTAGACCAGGTCATTTGGTGCTGTGAAGTATAATAGCTCCGGGGAAGCTAAGAAACAAATGGGAAGGACCACATATTATCCTACTCTCATGGCGCCCCGGGTCGTTTAAGTTAGCTAATTTAGAAGGGGAATTGTTGAACCAAGCATGGCATGCGGAGCACCTTAAAAGTTATTACGCTTAGGGGCTCCTTGTAATCAATTGTAAAAGTACCTTTCTAAGTTAAATAAAGACGTAGATTCTTGCGGAGGTAAGCATCTTTCATTGGAACCCAACAAACGGCCTTTGAACCATCGGTTCAAGGATTCCGTAAAAGAGCCGAAGGTGGCCAAACCCTATGGATTCTAGGCTCCAGTCTTGTTAGGATCCGTAGAAGAGTCTATGGACTTTAAAAGAATACATTTCCAGCCTCTGGGTTTGAAGCATCGGTAAAAGAGCCGTAGGTGGCCAAACCCTACGGATTCCAGGCTCCGGCTTGTTAGGATCCGTAGAAGAGTCTAAGTACTTTAAAAGAACATATTTTCGGCCTTCGGGTTCGAAGCATCTGTAAAAGAGCCGTAGGTGGCCAAACCCTATGGATTCTAGGCTCGGCTTGTTAGGATCTGTAGAAGAGTCTAAGGGCTTTAAAAGAACAGATTTCTGGCCTCCAGGTTCAAAACATCTGAAAAAGAGCCGTAGGTGGACAAACCCTACGGATTCTAGGCTCCGGCTTGTTAGGATCCGTAGAAGAGTCTCAGGACTTTAAAAGAACAGATTTCCAGCATCCGGGTTCGAAGCATCTGTAAATGTGCCGTAGGTGGCCAACCCTACGGATTATAGGCTCTGGCTTGTTAGGATCCGTACAAGAGTCTAAGGACTTTAAAAGAACAAATGTCTGGCCTCTGGGTTCGAAGCATCTATAAAAGAGTCGTAGGCGACCAAGCAATAAGGTTTCAAGGCTCTAGCCCAATGAAACACTTTTTAAAGTCCTAAGCGACTGTTATCGGAGCTTACAAGTATACACTTAGTTCCAAAAGTTATAAACATAACAATACGAACGTACAGTTCAAAGAACTCTACGAAAGAGTAAAGTATGATTACCAACTGTTATGTGAAGCATCAGGTTGTTATATCAATCATTGTGTTCGACGAACCCTATCGCTATGCGTATGGTCCCCCACCCACAAGGAGGGGCAGGGGGATAAGGAACAATCACGTGATGTTTCTGAAACTGATTATATTAATTGGGTAATCATATTACATTACATTATGAAAATTTTTTATCTATACCAAGAAGGAAACGAAGACCTCTTCGATCCCTAGAACTACTGTCAAAACTAGCACGACTTCGAGGGCGACTTGTCCCGGAGCCTGGAGTTTTAATAACTTTACGCTTAACCCTCTTCCCTTCTTTCGAAACTCGGATGTCTTTTTGCTCTTACTGAAGTTCAGCCTAGGTCTGAAGTCGTTCGGGGCTTCTTTCCCAGCTTCGAAGTCGTTCAGGGCTGTTTTCTACTTGTTCTTTATCAGTATTTTCTTCTTCGGACCATTCAATGTCCTCCGAAGATGAAGTTTTTAAACTAACTTCCTTTTCCTCCATTTTAATATAAGCTAATACTTCTTTACATATATCAGGTATAACTTCCCTAGAGCTTCCCCGAGGAATTGAAAATCGAGGATGCTTGTGACGTCTTAGAGCTTCGAAGGCGGCCCATTGCAGGCGAAGTTCTTTGTTAATCTCTAACACTTAGAGATCTTCCAAAAAAAGGTTGGAAAGCATAAAAACATTTCCAAATAAATATTTTCATTCATAAAAGGATAAAAGCATAAGTTTTTACATAATTGGGGTCCTAAGGAGAACTAAACCTTTGGGTCCGAAGGAGGTTGGCTGCTCGAAGGATGCAACCGCACTTGTTTTGGACGAAGTCCTTCATCAATCCATGTCTTGATAGCCGATCGGCCTTCAGCTCTCTAGGATGGTTGAAAGGCCTCCCAAGCCACAGCCACATCAACGGAGCGAGTCAGGAGCCGGTCGTCGCCGAAGATGACAAGGGCTGCTTCAGGCTCCGGTGCAATAGATAGCCCTAGATCTTCGTAGTAACGAAGCACTCCGAGGGCAGCTACTTCGTCGGAGATCTCTTCATACCGAATACCCGCTCTCTTCATGGTCTTCGCTGCTGCTTGGATCATTTTCAGTCTCCGCAGTAGGGGGACATCGCTAGTCGAAGAAGAAGCACAAGAAGTGCCAAAGTATTCCACGATATCCCAAAGGTTGTACATGGTTTCTAAAGCCACTTTCTCGCACTTAATCTTGTCTTCAAACAAAGCATTCTTCGACGAAGACAACTTGTCTATTAGGGATGAAAGTCTAGCTTCCTCCTTAATCACAGATTTCTTTTGTCCGAGCAAGTTGTTGGCCTCCTCCGTCAACTTCAGTTGCTCTTCTGAGAGCTTGACTAGTTCAACTCTCGCGCTTGCTTGCTCCCCCCCGCAGCTTTTCCACTTCGGCCCGAAGCACGACCCGTTTAGCCTCGATCTTATTATTGGTAGCCTCCAAGATAATCCTAGCCTTTCTTTCTGCGGCCACCATCTCTTCCAAGCTAGAGGTCCGAATCTCGGAGCTAACAAGACTCCCTTGAAGAGTTGTTATTTTCTCCTTGAGCCGGTTGCACTCTCGCTCATTTGATACAGCCGGAGCTCGAGCTAGGACTATTTGTTACGAAGGGAGAGAAAGATAAATGTAAGTAAACTATTTACGTATGTTTGAACTAACTCTATTGTTGCAAATACTTCGTACCTGGTAGGCTTCCCGCTCCAAAGCTACGTCTAACTCCGACCCCTCAGCTTCCCAAGAATGGAAACCAAGTCAGTCTCCCCAACTTCACGACTAGCCCGAGCCAGAGGCTATAGCAAAGTCCGAATTCCAGTCCTTCACTCCAGAAAAGGAGCTAGGAGGGGGAGCCTAGACAAGACACTCTGGTCGTCTTCATTTGGAGATGGGCTAGAGCGCAGCGAGGCGTCTTTGGAGGCTTCCGTGGATTGACCTCCCTCCGTGGATTGACCTCCGTCCGTAGACTCTAACGGGGTCCACCCTGGAACAGGAGCAGGCAAAGGTCCCCCTTTACCCTTACCATTCCTAGGACCCATCTTCATAGTTACTTCAGGAATTGGCTTTGGAGACATGGCAGCCTCCGGCACAACCTCCGTAGCAGGGGTCGTCTCCATGGGAATCGATCCTGTAAAAAGCAAAGGTATTCGTTATTGCATAAATTTTGCAGGACACAAAAAGAAGGAAAAAGAAAAGGTACTTTGCTAAAGTATACCTTCGATGTTCTGCTACCGAACGAGCACTAGGCTGATCGAAGGCTCGAACATCTACTCGAAGTCCTCTTCAGACCCCAGGCTTCAAACCGAAGGATCAGCTTCCAAAACTTCTCCGACAACTGCAGCTATCACTTCATCGGGAGGCGAGACTTGGGCATCCGCCGTCTCAACTCCGCCTTCTTCCGCCGCAAGGGCTTCTTGACTAGGCAGGACATTCTGAGTCTCTGCCTGCTCGAGGTTGTCTCCAACGATGGGCGCCACCACCACTTCATCTTGAGCAAGGACATCAACTCCCATTTGTGATTGCTCATCACCTGTTAGAAGGGCTTCGAACTCCATTCCCATTTGTATGTTTGCTTCATCTTCAGATGACTCCGAAGATGAAGTAGAGGATTTAGAAGGGGCAAGGGCCTTCAGTTTCTAGGCCACTTTCTTCACAGGTGTCTTGACTGGCACTAAAGTCCCTGCTTCTGCCTTCCTCTTCTTGGGAGCTTGTTCGGAGATGTCCTAGTCCTGGAAGAGTGGGATATTCAACTCCGAGTATGCTCCATACACGGTTGAATCGCTCCTAGCTGCCAACTAACTTCACTCTCCACTCCTTTTTGGCGAGTGTAGGAGCTCCGAGGATCTTCTCCGAAGTCCGGACAATTTGTTCTGGAGTGAGGGTGGCACGTGGAGCTGAAAGATAAAATTTCCTTTTAGATAAATCATTTTTATAAGATCACTACTGTATGTAGAACAATTTGCAGGGCGTTCCAGGTTACTTGCAGCACTTGAAGAATTTTCTCGGAGTCCACCCTCCGGGTTCTCTTCGAAGTTTATCGGCCAGCTGGCCATCAGAGGCGGAATTCGAAGTCCAATGAACTCCTCTACTAAGTCTCGCATGATCATGCGACGACTTATGGCTTATAGCAATATGAGGCGAGCTTTGAGCTGGCCCGGGTCTGGATGAACCTCTGCTTCCCTCTGGTAGAAGATGTTTTCAAGGGGTCCAGCCAAGGCGTTGTCCACTCCTACTTCGGCATAGAACCAGCGAAGGACCCAATCTGTGTACCATATGGCATTGATAGCCTTCACTGGAAACTGAGTTTGGTACTCATCTCGAAGCCGTAAGTTGATGCTGCCAAAAGCAATCACCATCTTCTCTCCTCCAGTTCCTTGGTAAGTCTTCGGCTGGAAGGAGGCTTTATGAAGCGCTGCGAAGATTTCAGCTCTCCCTTCGCAACCTTCAGCTCGCATCACCCATTCGAAGATAGCTAGGAGTGCGATGGCATTGGGTGACGGTTGAGGAAGAGTAACATGGCACAGTTCTAGTACCTCGGATAGAAAATCTACCGTCGGAAGCCCCAATCCAGCCACGAAAAAAGCTTCGAACACGACCACCTCTCCGGCTTGTGGCGAAGGAATTACTTCTTTGCCGGGTTTGCAAATCTGATCCCTGAACTCATCTTCCCCTCAATCGCCATTGAGATGGACTTCTTCGAGCATGTCGATGGTCCCAGGATGTACAACTGGTCTGAGTATTTGGATGACACCAGGAGAAGATTATGAGGACCAGCCAAATGAGGATTGCTCGAAGGTGCCGCTGCTGCTGCTGCCTGGCCAAGGTTGAAGCAGGAACCAGAGCTTTGTGGCTGGTTTTCACCATGAAAAGTGGAACTCAAGTTCGGGATAAGGAAGCAGAAAGGGGGAAAATGCGGGAGCAGTTGGTAAAGTATCCCAAATGCACTCTTACCCCTCTATTTATAGTCTGTGTTCATAGGCAGTGTACAGTTCATATGCGTCTTTCCGTCTTCTTTACCGTTGCAATTTATCGCGACTCTTCGTGAGAACTCATATCTCTAGAAACGAAGCGACACTATAACTCCTTCTGAGAAAAGGAGTAACGACTATTTCTGTGAGTCTAACGGTTATTTAGCTTCGCAAGGATTGTTTTCGAAGCTGCTTCGACGATGCCTTCGCATGCAAGTCGATTCAAAGATTATGAATCTCTGAATGCTTCAAAGGATGGTAAATTTTGCTAAGTCCCTGAGCATGAAAATATTTCTTGCGTATACTGCTTTCCTTGCCTTATAGGTTATTCGGAGAAGCGTATTCGAGGGGCTATTGTTGGGGGAAAATACTTCATCCCCAGGATCTTCAAGGTTATGAGACAAAGACAATTCACCAGACCGAAGACTTCGACTTGTCTCCAGCCTGGCGTAGGATTAAGTTCAGAAAATCCGTCCAGACTCTCATTCGAAGATACACTTCGAAGGTTCAATCTCCATAGTGGACAACTGCCAACAAGGACAGAAGACATATCTTCTTTCTGTTTAGATTAGTATTTTTCCATTTTAGCCCTATTAGGGGTACCGAAATAGTTTCCACTATGTCGGTTGTAACTGAGGGGTAAAAAGGTATTTTCCTTAAAGTTTTTACCTATAAATACCCCCATTCTCACCCTGTAATAGGCATCGAATATTTAGATATTAAATACACAACTTCGAACTACTTCGAGCTATTATCCAATACGGAGGCTTGAGATAGTCTGCTTCACAAACTCTGTTTGTTAGTTTTTGATCTTAGAGAACCAGTTAGCATAATCTTTTACGCCAACACAACTCTCTCACATTAAATAGAGTTCCATCTAAGAGAGTGATGGGACCAAACATTGAAAAATTGTTTGGAACCATTAAGATCCAAATTAAAACAGATTGGATCTGTTTCTGTTTGTAGAACGTCAGAAGTTCCAATAGAGATCGGAAGTTGCGATGCCATATAGAGTTTGCAACAGAGGAGTCAGATCGGAATTTCTGATGCCAGATCGGATGTTCCGATCCAGACAGATTGGAGT
This sequence comes from Zizania palustris, assembly GCA_019279435.1. NCBI lineage: Eukaryota > Viridiplantae > Streptophyta > Magnoliopsida > Poales > Poaceae > Zizania > Zizania palustris. The sequence goes on from JAAALK010000080.1 coordinate 90,270,253, forward strand.
CCATATAAAGAAACCAAGTTTGGAACTTGGTGGATCCACCCGATGGCATAAAACTATTGAGTGAAGATGGACTTCGCTCATCGTTATGCTTGCGTCTGTTTTGATTGTTGTAGCAATTGCCGTATTTTATTTTTATGAGATATGGCAAGCTTCTTAGAGTTGGAATCTTTGTTTTGATGACGCAGTCAAAATGTTTGGCTCCATCAAGAATAAGGAAGAGTCTTTTGTTTGCAAAAGGGTTAGTGGGAGCACACTTGTATTTCTGGTTCTATGTTTGGATGACATATAGGAGATCAGAAATGACATTCCTTTGTGAAATGTTGTCAAGACCTTATTGAAAAATGGTTTCTCAATGAAGGACCTTGGAGACATAGCATGCACTTTCGGCATAAAGATCTATGGATATAGATCAAAATGGCTAATTGGATTAGGCTGGGATGAAGTACATTGACAAGGTTTTGAAACGGTTTCAAAATGCTGAATATGAGTGTGATCTCGTATGCATCCGCGATCGGGTCAATCATATGTGCCATGTACACACCCAAACATGCAGATACTAGTCAAACCTAGGTGAGAGTCACTAGGTAGTCATAAAAGAGATCCTCATGTGCTTGAGAACTAAGGATATGTTCCTAGGAGACGGCAACGAAGAGGAGCACGATGTAAGGAGTTACACCGACGCTAGCCTTCAGACCGATAAAAGATAATTCTCGATCATAATCTGGGTTTGTGTTCTGCCTCAATGGAGGCATAGTGAGTTGGAAAGGTTCCAAGCAATAGGTGGTGGCCGATTCTACAATAGTAGCTGAGTATATTGCAGCTTTGGAAGCTGTGAAGGAGGTTGTTTGGATCAGAAAGTTTGTTTCCGAGTTGAGCGTGGTTTCTAGTGTGTCCAGTCCAATGGACCTCTATTATGGTAATAGTGGGGCCATTTCATAAGACAAGCAGCCTACATAACACCAGAAGTCCAAACGTGTACTTTGGCTATATCACCTGATCCGAGTGATCATAGAGAGAGGTGATATGAAGATTTGCAAGGTGCACACGGATTTTAACATAGCGGATCCGTTGACATAGCCGCTTCCACGCCCCAAAGTATGAGGCGCATGTGAGCTGCATGGGTATGGGATACTTGCATGAGTCATGTGTATGTGGGTGTTGCTAGTGATGTCTATGCTAATGTATGAGGATAATTGTTATCTTGTTCCTTGAATAAATAATCATTTGCATTTAATTAATGAGTACGACTTGTTATGTGAAACTATTTGCTTTATGACGATGTTGTTCAAAAGGGTCCCTAATCTTGTCATCATGTGGGACAGTGATGATACATGGATTAGCACATCCGACTGATTGATGATTGTGTTTCACATATCATAGACATATAGATGCCAAATCAGTGATGTGGACACGTGTTGGTGAACATGGTGTCGGACAAACCCACTTGAGATACTATTGAGATTGTTATGTGCCAACAATTGTCATCTCAAATGGTGTACCTGTAGAGTCCTTAGACCTGAGATCATCATTTGATTCCAGAATGCGTAGTGACACAGATGCTTCCTAACGCTATTTCGTAAAAGGGTAATAAGGGTTGTTTTCAGGTGTGTTGTGAAACATGTCTTGGGATATGAGCGGTCAAGATGGAATTTACCCGTCCTAATTACGGGAGAGTCATCTCTGGGCCCCTCGAGGTATTGGATCGAAAAAGTTCATGGCCATGCTACTATGAATAATGAGTTAGTCATGATTTCAATCCAATGCTTGATCGAGTGAAATGTCGAGCTAAGCAATAAGGGTGGCACGTATCTCGCCTTGAGCTCTACTGATAGCATGCGGTAAAGTGACTGGTGCGTGCTTATATCAAGGTTCATGAAAATTTGATTTTGTATGCTTTCGAGGGTCAATATGCGCTGCTAGGTACCACTATTGATCAGTGAGTTGGAAACGGTTTCCGGTGAACAACCGTTAGTGTATGAACCTATCGGGTCACACACTTAAGGGGATGAATTAAAAAACATCCAAAGAATTGGTTCTTGTGCAATGCTCCATAAGAAATGCTCGTGGTCGTCACCATGAGGAATGCAACTTCTTCATCGATTGGATCGGCGAGGAAAGGCCGAGACAAAGCGAGGATAGGTTTTATGCGCTTCATCAACCTCTTCTTCCGCTGCACCTAGCGCGTCAAGTGCTAGAAGGTAACGATATATGATATCTCACGCGCATGGGTCTTGGGTCTTAGGGCGGGAATTTTTAATTTGCCAGCCAGCGTAGCTAACCTATTCCCCAACAATACCTACATTTATTCGTGGTGGCGTTGGACTAGGCTTCGTCCCAAATAGTTTGGTATTGGTGTTCTTTAAGCTGAAGATTCGGTTCCTATAATCTTGGGCCTACAAAGATCTTGACACTTTTGGAAACCGTACTAATGATTACCTTTTGCCGAACGTGGTAGGTGTCCCCAACGAGTCCGGTAGAATCGATTTGACCCGGCCACCGACGAGTTACTTCTTGCTTTATAAGTATCCTATTCACTCCACCCTTCTTATTCACGCTTTTTGCTTCACTGTTCACTCTTGCCGCCCCCGAGTTTGCCGCCGTGTTCTTACATCCATCGTTGCTCACCGCCTTTGTCTTCTTCATTGACCCACATTTCCGGTAGATCTTCTCGATGGCAACCAACGACTCCATCCCAGAGGTAAATCTCTGGCCTTTTATTTTTCTATTGTTTTTCATTTCTACAGGATCAGGTCTTGATTCCTATGGCCAACCATCAATCCTTCTTCTTCTTGGGTCTGACGGGTAACCCTGACCCCACCGACTTTGTTAACAGTGAACCTCTTCAAAACCTTATCAATGTACATACTCTGGCTTAATCCAATTATCCATTTTGATCTATCTCTATATATCTTTATGCCCAAAATGTATGCTGCCTCTCCAAGGTGTTTCATTGATAAACTATTTTTCAATGAAGTATTGATAGCATTCAACAAAGGAATGCCATTTCCGATCAACAATATGTCATCCACATATAAGACCAGAAATACAAGTGAGTTCCCACTATCCTTCTTGTAAACACAAGGCTCATCTTCATTCTCGACGATCCAGAAAATGTCATGTACACATCCTCACTTAGGTTTCTATTCAGGAAAGCCATCTTGAGATACATTTGCCATATCTTATAATCATAAAATGAAACAATTGCTAGGATGATCCGAATAGACTTAAGCATAACGACAGGGCAAAAATGTTTCATCATAATCAACACCTTGAATTTGTCTAAAACCTTTCGCCACCAATCGTGCCTTATAGATGAGAACATTTCCATCAATGTTTATCTTTTTCTTGAAGATCCATTTACACTCAATAGGTTTTACATTGTCGAGTGGATCAACCAAGTTCAAAACTTGGTTTTCTTGCATGGACTCCAACTTGGATCCAATGGCTCCAAGCCATTTCTTAAAGTCTGGTCCCATCATCACATTCACATAATTTTTGGGCTCATCGTTGTCCAACAACAACATGTCATGCTGCATAGTGATCAAAAACATGTACCACTCTAACGCATGACTCACCCTCTCGGACCATCGTGGGGCTGGTGTCTCTATAATGAGCTGTGAAACATCTTGCATATCCTGTTGTGGTTTAGTGGGATCTAGAATACCTTCCAGTGGATCTCGAACCTCTTTGAGATGCACCATCCTCAAACTAACTCCTTTTGAGAGAACCTATTTCTCAAGGAGTACACCACTCCGAGCGATAATGCCAGATGTATGTAGGATTCAAATCACTGAGTCATTGTTTCTTATTACTAATGTTATAAATGTGTGCATCTTCATGACTCAAAATATATAATCCATTCATTAATGGACAAAAACCATAGAGCATGTCCATTCAAAAAATATTGAACAACACTTGTTCTTTATTAAGAATTCAAAACCATCTTCCTCCAAACATGAAGAAGAGATAATGTTTCTGCCTAAGGCGGGAATGAAATAACAATTATTTAACTCCAAAACTAGTCCTGAAGGTAGTGATAGTGAATAAACACCGATGGCCAACGCTACAACCTTTGCACCATTCCTAACACAGACATCCAACTCGCCACTAGCACACTTTCTTACTCTACTCAGCCCCTGCAATGATTTGCTTGTATGAATCATCGATCCGATATCAAATACCCATGAATCATTTGGATGAGTATCAAGATTAATTTCAATAACATTAATACCTGAAGTGGAAGTGTTGGTGCATTTTTTGGTCACACTTTGACACACGCATGGCATGGGAGATCTGCTTCACTCCAGTGTAGGTCCTACGTTCTTAGAAAAAGGGTTCAAGGCGTGCCAATCTGTTTGACCCTGCAACTGATAAGGGAACATGAAATATGACATTAGTAGCATGGCCTATCGGCAATCGAGCAGATGACCGTGGCGAGGATGGGATATTCGTGGAATATCATGCCAATCAACCATAAGACCGATGACCTGAGATGAAGTGATCAGGCGAGCGTGCCATCGACCGATAAGATGAACAGTTAACCGCGCAGGCCGATGGATGCTTTTCTGATGACTTGTAAGATGTATCATGGAATCGAGATAACCCATCGGCTTGTACTCCGATGGAAATAAATAAAGCATGCCAGATAACAAGTCTATATCATGAAAATCATCACAATAACTAGATCGGACCTAATCGAGACAATAGCTAGTTATGATGATCTTAATATATATCAAAGAATCAAACATGCTTTATTTAGATGAACTGGTATACAACATGAAAGATATACAATTGTAAGAGATGTCAGACTTAACCGATGAAGCCTCAAACTATCACACCTAGATCACATCAATCTAAGAGATCAAACTGAACTGATGTAGCCTGAGACCTAGCTAATACACCGAGAACAACCGGCGACCGTATTGTTTCAAGGTTCACCTCAAGAGATCAAACTGAATTGATGCAGCTGTGACGATGCTAATCTAATCGGTATCGACGTCGAGGGTGGCGGGACTCACCTCTTCGCCGGAGATCGAAACTGATGCAGCCCAGCTCTAAGTGCTGAACCCCCATCGGAATAAACATTGGAAGCCAAGAGTGGCGATGCGCCGAGTAGTTGGTTGACAAATCTGTATCATTCTAAGCTAACTAGGGATACATATTTATAGTCCGGAGACTTTCCATCTAAGTACTCTATCTTAACTGATTCTGGATAATCTTTATCTTCTTCTCTTCTGCACCTTATCTCCATCGGCTCTTTCTGCGTCCGATCATCTTGTAACAACATGGACATGCTTCCCTGACTTTCTTTGACCAGACTTGTTTGGCTCCTGTTTGACCATGTGTCATTTTAGTGGGCGTCGACTTTACCCAATCTTGGCGTCAACACATGCCCCCTAGTTTTGGAGTCTCAACAGGATTTTGATGCTTCAAAACTATTATTCATTATTCTCTGCAACCCAGCCTTTTCACACGATCTTTTTACATTCATTTCTGTCACCTGAAACTCTTTGTATTCTGAAATCTCTTCGTGTTTCAGCCCCGAGTAATTTCTTTCTTTTTCTCTCCGCTGAGATTAGTTTGGCATGGTAGATGAAGAATCACCCTGGCTTATAAATATCCAACTTCTTTTACTTCCTTTTGTTCACGCCTTCTGTTTGCTACTTCCCTTTTGAACTTGGTGCCATCGGCTTCTAGTAGTCCTTCGCTATCATCGTCCTGTACTTCAGCTAATACAAGATGTCTAGTATTCGTGCAATTCCTGAGGTAAGCTCCCAGCATGTTATCCTTCTTATTTCTTCGACTCTTCTTGGGTTACTTTTTCCTTATGGCGTATTTTCTCCCCTTTTCATAGAATTTGCAAGGTCAGGTCCTCATCCCTATAGTCACTGACCCCTCTAGTTTCTTTCTAGGCCCTCTGGGCAACCCGGATCCCACTTATTTTATAAATGCTAAGACCCATAGGATTCCCTTTATATGTTCCCCCATGTGCTTCTCTGATTGGGGTCACGTGTTTTGACTATTATCCTTCTCCCATCTCTGGTTGGTGTGACTGGTACCTTAGAGTATTGGCCGTCTATCGTCCCTAATAGGATGATATTGATATTGGCCACTGCATCGGCCTCTCCCTTGCCGAGCCGTACATAAACAAGCTGATGCTGGCAACATCCTGCTAGTTTTGGTCGGATGCCCTGAACACTTTTATTTTTGGCAATGGACCAATGAGCCCTTCCCTGCTTGACGTCCATTTTTTGACTTGTTTAAACATCCACTCATCGCTCAATCCATTCTTGTGGGATCGGAATGGGCAACTAGAGGGGGGGTGTGAATAGGCTCCTCGAATTTTTTTGCAATAATAAGAAGGCCTATACCAAAACACCCAATGCTCCTCTTAAAATTTGAGAATTCAAATCAATGATCAACAAAATTTTCAGATGAGTAACTTTAGTTAAAAAACAGGATCACTGTAGCATATCCGAAAAGATAATCCTAAACACTGAATCAATACTCAAGATATTACGTGAGTTCTTGTCCTTGAATGAGAACACATGCTAGCCAACATAAGCAAGATGTGATACACTTACTCAATCTTTGTCAATCAGGAGGAACAAGTAGTTCAAGCAGAATTAACACAGAAAATGTAAACTTTGAAATCAGCCATAAATAAGATGAAGAATATTACTAGAACATCCGACACAATATTACAGTGACAAGTGATGAAGTGATGAAGTTCATCCGATAAAATAGATTAAGATAAGATGAAGGAGATTAATACTTCAGAATTGCAATTCACATGCACATTAATCACTCAGCCAACAGAACTACTTTAATTTCTCAAGTGTAGTCTTGATGGCTAAGAATTTTCTAAACTAGGTGAAGGAGTAGAGTAATTGAATTTCAGTAAAGAAACACAACAGACTAGAATCTTGATTCTACAATAACACAAAAATATTCACTCCTCTGTAAACCAAAACAGAACACAAATACAACAATAGCACTTGGCTTGAAGGCAAACTGTTGACTACTTGAGCTGAATTTTTTCAGCGATGTTCTGTAACTTCTAAATTGACAAACAATACAGATAACCTGGCACTGTTCTTAGTATGCATCAAGATGACAGAGAAAGCAAAGACTCAACCTCTCTGAGGAACCAACTGTCTAATCTCAGAACCATAGACTGATAAAACTCCATCTGAAATCTAAAGAATTAAGGTTTTTCTGAAAATAACAGTAACAATGAGAAACCAAGGGTTGGTTTCAGAGTCTGTGATGAGTGATTGATAGATTTTATCCTCTAATTCTAAGGGGTCCCTCCGAAGGGGTTCAGAGGTTGTTTTACCGAAGGGTTCAGTGGGTTCAGTTGCTGCGGCTGTTGCAGCGGAGTGTGCCTGTCGGAGGGGTTCGATAGTACACAATGAATTGGTTGTACCGAATGTTTTGGTACGTTGGGCGGTACACCGGAGTGTGTACTGGAGGTTGTTTACCCGAAGAGGTCTCCGTGGTACTAGATACACTTGTCTGTTTGTCTGTGGTGCGCAGGTGTCTTCGGAGGCGACAGATGGTTTGCAACAAGTGAACCTGGGTCAAGCAGGAGGCTTGATGCCAGGCAAGCGGGGAGCTCGGTCACGAAGGCTGTGAGGGGTCGAGGTCGGTCCTCAGGTCAAGGTACGCCAGGCGAAGGAAGAGGGTGCAGATCGTGTCTCCGGCTAAAGGTACCCTGAGACAAAGTCCTCGAAGGCAATGTACTTCGAAGGGTACTCCGAATGGAGTGACGTCGGAGTATGGCGGACAAAGTCCTCAGCAGTGAGGCATGGTGTTAGAAGTGTGCTCCGGATGGAGGCACTAGAAGGTTTACCCGATGGAGGTCTCAGAAGTCGAGGTGCATCGAAGGCATGGTCCGGGTGAGGTTCGTCGAGGAGTGTGCTCGGGGAGAGACACTGCGACGAAGTGCTCATGGGATGCTTCATGCGGAGGTCTTGGACGAAGGAGGGACTTTGAAGGGTGGTACTCCGAAGGTGGGGCTTCGGAGTGTGGCTGACATGAGGTACTTCAGCCATACATGGCTTCGCTACACGGACTGACGGAGTTCAAGCTGGGAGTAGCTGCGAAGCCGTGGTGGTTCACTCCGAAGATGATGGCGTGAAGACTCAAGGGCTTTGACGGCTTCGGCTCAAAACCATCACTGTATCGAAGGCTAACTTCGGTGAAGCGAAGGCCGTCAGGCCCAAGGCTTCTTGCCAAAGCTACCGCAACCCTCGCGTTCGAAGGGGCGCTTCAGAAGACTCCAAGACTGCAAAGGCTAATCGTGTCTGCTCTGCAAAAAGCTGATGCTGTCTCCTCTGCGAAGCTGACAAAAGAAGCCTCCAAATAAAGTAGACTATCAACTATACCCCCCTGTTCTGATGAGACAAAATCAGTGTAAACCCTAGGGGTAAAGTAGTCTATTCACAGAGCTGAATAGTGCCTATAAATAGTAGAGGCTAGCTAGGCAATAGTAAAACTTTTGAGAAGCCATTTTAGAACTCCTGTGCTAGCCACCATCTCTTGTATTCAGATCTGTGAGTTCATTTTGTGTTCCCTATTCAAGAAATGAAACTTTGATTCTGTGTTTATTTTCTGCTTAAACTTGTATGTCTTTTCTGCACTGATTGTTTTGATTTTGCTGTGCTCCACTTGTTCCATGTTTGGGATTGTTGACTGAGGTGTTTTTGGAGAAATGTGATAGAGATCTATGCGTGTGTAGTGTGTTTTTTAGTGTTCGTTCGCTCTGTGTAAACTAGAGGCTAGTCCTATGATTACTAGCGAAGCACTGTTCTTGGCTTAACTCGAAGCCTATTTTCTTCCCTATCAGAGTCCTCAGCGCATTGTGTTCAGTGTGCATTCTGACCTCCGAATTACAAAGCCTAGTACCAGTTGCTATTGCAGAGTATCTGGTTAAAGTCCTCAGAGAAAATTCATCTCTTGCGAAGGGTGAAGTGTGAAGTCTGCTCGAAGGCACCCAGTGTGCGGAGCCTGCACCGACTTAGCAGAGTTGAGTTTTTGGTAGTGTGGGTGGAGCGAAGTCTTCTTGACTTCGAACTTTTGCTCTTTGCGAAGCCTAGTTTCAGAGCAGTGAAATACCTCCGAACTAGAACTTCAAAAGGTGTGTTCGAAGCCTGTTCCGGAGAAGACAAAACTAAAACAGAATGGCTATTTTTAGCCTGAAATTTTTAAAGCTCCCATTCACCCCCCTCTAGTCGCCGTTTTCGGTCCAACAATTGGTATGAGAGTAGGTTAAGATCACCAGTTGACCTTAACCGGTTTTGTGATCTGTTGGCGACATGGACAGAGTTAGTAAAATACCTCTGTTCGATGGGACAGACTTTGCATGCTGGAAGGTGCGCATGGAGGCTTACTTGCTAAGCCAAGGAAATTCAATTTGGGAGATTGTGGACTCACAATACTCCATCCCTAAAACTCGCACCACTCAAACAGAAAAGGATCAGTATAATGCTAACTCCAAGGCTAGAAATATATTATTCATTGGTTTGAGTCAGAGTGAGTTTGATAGGGTGCAACACCTTAGGACAATTAGGGAGATTTGGACTACACTCACTATTTTTCACGAGGGCTCTACACAGATTAAGGCTAGGCGCCAAAGCACGTACAATCAATAGTATCAGCTATTTGTGCAGGCACCTGGTGAATCTATAGATGCCATGTTTTCTCGCTTTGATGCGATAGTGAGTAACTTGCGGTCCAACGGGATGCTTGCTTACAATGATCATGATAGGGCTATCAAGCTTCTCTATGCTCTTGGTCGTAGCATATGGGAAGTGAAGATATCCAGCATTGAGGAGTCTGCAGGTTATGACACATTGACCTGTGATGAACTCTTCAGAAGGCTGAAGTCCACAGAGATTGCCAAGGCATCTCTTGCAGTGCATAGGAACTCCTTGCCACAGCCATTAGGCACTAGTTTCTAGCACTAGCCGTGGCACCCCTACAGAACCAAGCACATCTGGTACTTGTGTTTTTGCTGAAGGTTTTGCCTTGTCCTCCCTGGTCTCTGTCACTAAGGAGCAGGTGGACACTGTGGATGATGAAGAGCTTGCTCTCATTGCCAAAAGGTTCACCTGTTTTCATCATGAGAGACATGATCAGAGGAGAAGTGGTTTTAGTGGTTGTTTTGAGTGTGGCGACACTTCTCACATCAAGGCCAACTGTCCTAAACTCAAGAAGAGAGATGAGAGTGAGCGCCCCAAATACCACAAAAAGGAGAGGAAACCCTTTGTGAAGGGCAAGCGCGGCAAGGTGGCTAAGAGGGTAGCCAAAGCTGCTTCCAGAGCATTTGTTGCTGCTCAAAGTGACATCGACACTTCCTCAACTGAGGAGTCGAGCTCTGATGAGGAGGAGTCTCCAAGGAAGGAGGAGAAGAAGGACAAGAAGGATGAGATTTCATCGGCCTTTGCTTCATGGCCGACAGCGATCACAACGGTGATGAGCTTGACTAATCTGAGATACCACTATCCTATGACCAGCTTTCAATTAAATTAGATGAACTTAATGAAGTAGTTCTTGGTCAGGATAGGTTACTTGTGGAAGCCGCTAGAGATAGAAAAGACCTTAGACTTAGGCTAGAATCCGTTTCTACTGATTATGCCATGCTTAAGTCTAGGGTTAATGATGTTGAATGTGAATCTTGCACTGTTGTCATGGGTGAGCTTGCTCAGTTGCGTTCTTTGCATGCTCAAACTTTATCTGAGCTTGATACTACACATAAGCAGCTTTTGATGGTTGATTCTAGTCCTCATGATACAAATGAATGCATGAACTGTTCCTTATTACGTGAGAGCATTAATTTACGTGATAAGCATGTCCATGATTTAGAGGCTAGATTAGAGAGGGCCGGTAGTTCTAAGGATGTGCAACCTGTGTGTGACACTTGCATAACCCTTAAGGACCAGCTAGGCAATATTAGAGAGCGAGCTGAACATCTCATGACTGACAATGAGTACCTTCTTTCTATGGTTAACAAATGTACTGACGGGAAAGGGTAGGATGGTGTTGGCAGTAAAGGATTACGCTAACAGGTTTTTGAAGATTAGAAACTAACAAACAAAGTGTTTGCTAAGGAAATTATTCTAAGCCTCCGAAAGGATAATAACTTAGAATAGTTCGAATGTGTGTATTGAATAACTTGTATTCCGTCCTCATTACAGTGTAAAACGGGGGGTATTTATAGGCCCAAACATTAAGGAAAAGACCTTTTTACCCCTCTATTACAACCGACATAGTGGAAACTATTCGGTACTCTTAATAGGGCTAAAATGGTAAAAGACTAATCTAGTTAGAAAGAAGATAAGTCTTCCATCTTAGCTGGCAAAGAGGTTCCTAGAAGAGTCTATGTTTGAAGATATACTTCGAACTAGAGCCCATCATCATACTTCGAACTTGACTGGATGCATCTCCGAAATTATACATCTGACATCATCTTAACCATCAGTCTTTATCTTGTTGCTACGATAAACTTGACTGTGATGTTAGGGAAGCAGTATACGCAAGGAAACATATTCATGTGCAGAGATTGGCAGACTCAATATACATCCGAAATGTATAGAGATGCGAAGTTCGAATTATTTTCTAAATGAATTGCATTCGAAGTATTCTAGAATTAACTTGGAAAATCCAAAAGTATTTTTAGACTTGAAAAAATAGCCGTTGGCTTTTTCCTTCTAACGGAAGTTACATAATGCGTTAATTCCGGAATAAAGTAACGGTCAAGAATGCGAAACGGCATAAGCAAACGGTAAAAAATTGAGGTCTGGGCTATAAATAGAGGACCCGACCCTTTCTTGTACTTTTCCACCGCTTTCGTGCAAACAAACCAACTCTCGAACCCTAGCCTCTCCTTCTCCTTCAAAGTAGCCCAAGAGATCTAATGGCGAAAACCAGCTTCAAGGGTCCGGGAATGGCTTAAACCTTGACTCGGCGGCAAGTTGCGGCGGCAGCGACGGCCACTACATTGGTGGCGACTGCTCCGACACCTGCAGCAGCAACAATGGTGACAGCGGGGGAAAATCCCCAAAATGTTGGCCATCAAGACCTCTGTCCAACGTCGTCAAAATATATGGATCAATCTAATCAGCTAGGGCCTTCAACCTGCAGAAGAGAATCACTTGCGGCCGCAGTAGAGGGCAAGATCAGTTATGGGGTTATGATTCACAAACCTGGGAAGGAAATCATTCCATCACCGAGACCCGGAGAAGTGGTTGTTTTCGAAGCTTTCTTCGAAGCTGGGTTGGGGCTTCCGGCAGTCGACTTTTTAGCGGAGGTATTGGACTTGTTTCATGTCACCCTCCCCCAACTCTCTCCAAGTGCGGTAGCACGCCTTGCCATCTTCGAATGGGCTTTGCGAGCGGAAGGCTGTGAAGGAAGAGCGGAGATCTTCGCAGCACTACACAGAGCATCATGTCAACCGAAGACTTTCGTAGGCTCTAGAGGTGAAAAGATAGTAGTGGCCTTCGGAAGTATCAACTTCAGACTCCGGGACGAATATGCTCTTCGGTTTCCTGCCAAGGCCATTAATGCTAGATGGTATACTGATTGGATCTTGAGATGGTTTTACGCCGAAGTTGGGGCAAGCAGCCGCCTAGCTGGACCTCTGCGAGAAATCCACTTCCAGAAGGAAGCCTTAGTGCACCTGGATCTAGGCCAACTTGAAGCTCGCTTGAGCTTGCTTCAAAAAATCAGTCGTCGTTTGAGCATGCGGGACTTAGCCGAAGAATTCTTAGGGCTTCAAATTTCTCCCCTGATGGCCAACTGGCCTATCATCTTCGAAGAGGATTCGGAAGGCGGTCTTCGAAAAATTTCCTCAACTTCAAGTCCTGCAGGTAACTTCGAGAACAACATACTCTATGTATATTTATTCGAAGAATTAACAAACTTAACTTGTTTTTTAGCTTCTTCAGCCCCTATAACTTCGGAACAAATCGTACGGGCTTCGGAGAAGATTTTGGGCGTTCCAACTCCGACTGAGAAAGAATGGAGAATCAAATTGGTTGGAAGTTGGGAACGATCCAACAGAGTATGGGGGTGCTAGAAATTGCCCCGCCTCCTCTGATGGATTGGGTACCTTCGGAGAAAGGGCCCAAGAAGAGGAAAGCGGAAGCTGGGACTTCGAGCTCCGCTAAGACTCCGGTTAAAAAGGTGGCTCGAAAACCAAAAGTTCCCGTGCCTTCAAGCCCAAGAGCTTCAATCTCCGATTCTCAGGAGGATGAAGGTAGATTGCTCGTGAAGTTGATTGACGAGGATGCAGCTCAAAGAGCTGTACAAATTGAAGAACCTGCGAACGTGCCGGAGTCTCAAGAGAATCTTGAGCAAGCGAGGACTCCGGCTATTCAAGAAGATTTACCTCAGGATGGAGCTCCTATGGATGAGAGTGGAGTCGAAGTCACTGTAGCTTCGATTCTGGATGAAGCAACAATGACTGTTCAGGAAAATGTTTCGACAGTCGAAGATTTGATGCTTGATTCTGACGAAGATCTCGCCTTCGATCCGCCAAGCAGTCCAATGCTCACCTGCCGCCAAAATGTTGAAGGTAAACTTCGAATAATTCTTTTATCCTTTTTTTAATGCGAAATTATACAATGTATAGTACCTTTGTTTTTACAGAGTCCACTTCTATGGAAGAGGTTTGTCCCGAAGATACAGTTCCTGGACCTTCGACAACTTTGGAGCCAATTCCAGGAGCCACTCAAATGGGGCCTGGAAAAGGCAAAGGGAAGATGGACTCCCTCCCTGCTCCGAGCTCAGGATCAACTCCATCTGAGTCAACAGACGAAAGCCAATCTACTGAGGGGGGGCAAACTACTGGGGCTCCGAAGACCACAGCTCAACACCCCGGACCTTCGCCAAATGAAGATGACAGACAAGCCTTAAGCATGCTCCCCCTTCTAGCTCCTTTCTTGGAGCGAAGAACTGGGCTTCAGACTTTGCTCGAGCCTTTGGATCGAGCTAGTCGCAAAGTCGGGGAGACGAACTTGGTGGACATCTTGAGTGAGGCGGAGAGTTCGGAGCTTAATGCTGCCATGGAACGCGCAACATACCAGGTACGAAGTATCTGCAAAATAGAATCAAATTTACATACGAATAATTTCTCACCTTGGTTTTTTCTTTTTGCAGCAAACAGTCTTGGCCCGAGCTGCGAACATTTCCAATGAACGTGGAAACATTCGCCTTCGAGAGGAAAATGCAACTCTTCAACGAAATTTGACTATCTCCGAAGGTCGAGTGGTCCACATGGACAACATGGTTTCAACGGAGCGCAGGCCAGACAAAGCTTGGAGGCTGCGAACAAGGAGCTCGAAGCAGAAAAAATTGTGCTTCGAGCAGAAATTGAAAAGATGCGGGCGGAGCACGCTACTGCAGGGGCCGAGCTTGTTAGTCTCCGAGAAGAAGCTAGCCAGCTACTGAATCACAAGAATTCTTTAACTACAGAAGCGGCTAGGCTCTCTGGAGTAATAGAAGAGCTAACTTCGATGAAGGATGCGTTAATTGAAGATAAGCTGAAGTCTGAGAAGGTAGCTGCGGAGGTCATGGACCAATTGCTAGGCATTCCGGAGTACTTCGGTACTACTGGGACGCTTCCTTCAGATGACAACATCTCCCTACTGCGCCGGTTGAAAAGGATTCAAGGAGTAGCGAAGCAAATGAAGACAGCAGGCATTCGTTACGGAGAAATTTCCGGACAAGTGGCTGCCGTTGGTCTACTTCATTACTACGAAGATCTGGGTCGATCGATAACTCCGAGCGCAGGAGAGGGTCCTATTACCTTCGATGACGACCAGCTTCTTACTCCTTCCGAAGGTGTGGCCGCTGCTTGGCAAGCCTTTCAAACTTCATGGAGAGCCGAAGGTCGTTCTGTGATCAAGGCCTGGATTGACGAAGGACAACGCCAGAAGCAGGCTCGGTCCCAAGCTTCGAGCAGTCAGCCTCCTCCAAACCCACAGGTTTAGAAATACCTTAGGATCTTTAACTATGTAAAGCATTACGCTTATGTACATTTATGAATGAAGATTTGTTTATCATGTTTTTAGGCTTTGCCTCATATGGAAGATGTCGAAGTGTTAGATGTTAACGACGAACTTCGGTTATTATGGGCTACCTTCGATATCTTAAAACTTCACAAGCGTCCTCGATTTCTAGTTCCTTGAGATAGTTCCAGAGCAATTACAGTCCGAAATAAGTAAAGATATATTATCTTGTATTAAAGAAGAAGAAAAAGAAGTTAACTTGGAAACTTCGTCTTCTGAAGACATTATATGGTCCGAAGACGAAGATGAGGTTCAAGGTAAAAAGCCTGAAGAACTTGGAAGCTGGGAAAGAAATCCCGAACGGCTTCGAACTTGGGCCGAGCTTCAACAAGAACAAAAGGACTTTAGAGCTTCGAAGGGAGGTAGGAGAGTTAAACGCAAAGTTGTTAGGACTCCCGGCACTGGAACTAGTCGTTCCAACCCTAGCTCTAGAGATCGAAGAGGTCTTCGATTCCTTCTTGGTATAGATACCAATTTTTCATGATGTAATCATATTTGCTTGAATAATAAATATCAATTTAAAATTGTCTCCCTATTTATTAGCCCCTCTTTGGGCGTGAGCAACTTCGAACTGTATTCAAAGATGGTTAGGCACAAAGAAAAACTTAGGAGTACAATTTTGGGGGTTCGGAGCCCCTCTGTAATTTAAAGATCTTTTAAAATCTTATAAAATGTCTTCGACTATTTGTAGTCTGAAGAATGACAACTTAACACCTTATGCTTTTGAAAGAAATCACTTGAGATAACTTTCCGGACACTTTAGTGTCTTAGATAATTTGTCACTTTGGACTTTCTTAACAGACATTCGGAGCTCATGGCTCAAACTCTGTTTTGTTTTGGCCTCCTTCGGCTCTTTTTTGCGAATTCTGTCAAACCGGTGGTTTGGAGTTTGCATTGGTCTCTTTGGACTCTTTTTACGGATGTCTACAAGCCGGTGGCTTGGACTCCGCATGGTTTGGTCTCCTTGGACTCTTTTTACGAATGTCTACCAACCGATGGCTTGGACTCCGTATGATGTGGTTTTGGGCTCTTTTACGGATGCCTACAAGCCGGTGGCTTGGACTCTAGATTATGTCAGCCCCCACGTCGGAAACTTCGAACCAATGGTTCAAAGCCCGAAAATATGATTCAAATTAATGACACTTCCCTCTCGGTCAACTCCACGGTTCCAGTGCGTCCACTCGGAAGCTGGAAGTTTATGAGGGGTAGGCACTATCTGAACCATATGCTTTATTAATTCAGAGGATGATTACAAATGATTACAAGGAGCCCCTATGCGAAGTATCGCTTTAGGTGCTCCGCATGCCAAGTATGCGCTAATTCTTCACCTTTCAAATTAGCGAATTTAAAAGAGCCAGGACGTCCTGAATGAACAATTAAGTATGGACCTTCCCATTTATTTCCTAATTTTCCTGGCGCTATGATGCTTCGTAAAACGAGATGACCCGGTCTAAGCTCATTGATCTTAACCTTCGGGTCAAACCAAGCCTTCGTCTGCTGATGATACTTTGATAAATTGGCTACAGCTCGAAGTCTTGTCTCCTCTGTTAAATCCAGCGAAGCTTGTCTTTCTCCTTCAATCTCCGGTTCGGTTCTGCGAAGTGATCCTCCTTTGAGCTCCGTTGGAGTCATAGCTTCATCTCCGAATAGCAATCTGAATGGAGTGAAACCTGTGGACCTTGTTTGCGTAGTCCGAATGGACCATAAAATATTCGGAAGTTCTTCGGTCCACAGTCCTTTTGCTAATCCTACTATCCTTCGATTTAGCCCTGACAAAATATTTCCATTGGATCTTTCTACAGCTCCATAAGACTGAGGATGCCTCACTGCAGCAAAACATAACTGGATGCCTAGATCTTCGCAGAACTTTCTGAAAGGTTATACATCGAACTGTGTTCCATTATCAACTGTGAGTTGTCTAGGCACTCCGAACCGGCAAATGATATTTTTCCAAAAGAATTTATGTACATTGTTCGAAGTGATAGCTGTTAAGGGCTCTACTTCTACCCACTTAGAAAAATATTCAATAGCTACCACTGCGAACTTTAAATTTCCCTTAGCTACTGGAAAGGGACTAATCAAATCCATACCCCATCTGGCCATGGGCCAAACCGGAGCAATAACTTGAAGAGCTGTTGGTGGGCGATGACTCCGTCGACCCATCCACTGACATCCTTGGCACGTGCGAACTAAGTTCTCCGCATCTGCTACTATCTTAGGCCAATAAAGCCCCTGGCGAAGTGTTTTCCCTGCCAAAGCTCGAGGGGCCAGATGGCTACCGCAAAGCCCTTCATGAATATCTCGAAGAATATCTTGGCCTTTGGTTTGGGATATACATCGAAGTAAAGGGGAACATACTCCAGCCTTGTATAAAATACCGTTGATTATTTGATAATTCCTAGCCCTGAGTTTCAATCTTGAAAACTGTGGCTCTTCAAACGAATTTGCTCCTCCTTGCAAAAGTTCCATGATCGAATTTCTCCAATCTGTACTTGGAATGCAAAGAATCTCTGCGGAGGGAATTTGTGGCACCGAAGGTGTACTGAGCTCCTCATAAAAAGCTTCTTCTGGTATATCCATAGCTCCGGCTGCAGCTTTTTCTAAGATGTCTGCTTGCACATTTTCTGTTCTTGGTATACTCCGAATTGAAATACCCTTGAATTGTGCTTCGATCTTACGGATTTCTTCTAAGTACTTTGCAAGCTGTGGATGCCGAACTTGAAAACTTTTATCTACGTGCCCTGCTACTATTTGAGAATCTGTCTTTATAACAACTCTTGTAGCCCCTAGAGCACGTGCTTTTCGGAGTCCCAGTAAAATCCCTTCATACTCCGATATATTATTGGTAGACTTAAAGTTGAGTCTTGCGGAGTACATTGCTCTTTGTCCTGAAGGCGAAATTAAAACTGCTCCAACACCTGCTCCGGATGCTTGGAAAGCCCCATCAGAAAAAACAGTCCAAATTCCTTCACTTGACTTCTCTGGAACCCACGTTGCAGGGGGAGTCCATTCTGCTACAAAATCTGCTAAGACTTGCGATTTGATTGCTGTCCTTGCCAGAAAGGATATGCCGAAGGGTGCTAGTTCAACTGCCCACTTTCCAATTCTTCCAGTGGAATCTTTACTTCGGATCATATCTCCCAAAGGATACGAAGTTGGTACAATTACATTATGAGCTAAAAAATAATGTCTCAACTTCCTCGAAGCCATTATTAGAGCATAAGTGAACTTTTCGAGCTCGAAATACCTTGTCTTCGCTCCTGATAATGCCTCGGACACAAAATAAACTGGATTTTGTACCAACTTCCCATTGAAATCCATTTCTCTGACAAGGACTGCGCTGACAGCAGAGCCTGTAGCTGCAAGGTAAAGGAGTAGAGTTTCATCCGTAGTAGGCACCGTGAGCGTAGCAAGATTACTGAGATACTCTTTAATATCTTCGAAGCTTTTCTGACACTCCGGTGTCCATGCAAAATCTTCGGACCTTTTCAATGCTTTAAAGATGGGCAAACTTATCTCCGCCGACCTTGCTAAAAATCTGCTAAGTGCTGCCAGATGACCAGTCAGCTTTTGCACTTGCTTCAAATTTTCTGGAGGAGCCATCTTCTATAGGGCAGTTATTTGAGTAGGGCTAGCTTCAATCCCTCTACTTGAAACTAAATACCCTAACAACTTCCCAGCCTTAGCTCCGAAGATACATTTCTCGGGGTTAAGACGAATCCCACATGCCCGAAGGCTATTAAATGTTTCTGCTAAGTCAAGGCTATGCTGGTGCTTTAAAGCAATCTTTATTACAATATCATCCATATAGGCCTCTACATTGCGACCTAATTGATGACCCAGAGCCTTAGCAACTAACCTCAAAAAAGTAGCCCCGTCATTTCTTAAGCCAAAGGGCATTCTTACATAACAGAAGACTCCTGAAGGAGTTACGAAGCTTGTCTTGATTTCATCTTCGCGTTTCAACCATATTTGATGATAACCGGAATACGCGTCAAGGAAGCTTAATAACTCCGAACCTGCGGTGGAGTCGACCAACTGATCAATTCGGGGCATGGGGTAGGGGTCACGAGGGCATGCTTTATTCAAAGGATGTGAAATCGATGCACATGCGCCACTTTCCGGAGGATTTCTTCTTGATGAAGACTGGGTTGGCTAACCATTCTGTGTGAGCCACTTCTCTGATAATCCCAACCTTCAACAATTTTTCAACTTCGTCTTTTGCAAGAACAGCTCTTTCTGCAGACATTTTTCGGAGTCCTTGCTGAACAGGCCTGGGCCTTCGGGTTTACAAGTAAACTATGTTCAATAATATCCCGATTGACTCCGGTGATGTCTTCGTCACACCAAGCAAAGACATCTAAATTCTCCTCAACTACCTTTTCCAAGGAGGTAGCAACTTCTGGAGGTAAATCTTTACCAAATTGAAATGCATATTCTTTACCATTTTTAACAATAATCTTTGTTGCAATCTCTCCTTCAGGACTTGGTCTTGGGAAGGATTTCTTCGAAGATTCGGAAGGAGCAGAAAAATTTTCTTGATTATCTTGCACATTATTCACTTGTCTTGGATCAAGAGGGGGGTCGTGACCATATTCCGCTCTTCGGGCGGTAGCTTGATCTCCGAAGATAGTGAGCACTCCCGCTTGTGTGGGCATCTTCATGCACAAGTAATTGTGGTGTGCCACAGCTCCGAACTGATTTAACATGCCTCTTCCGAAGATGACATTGTAGGCATATGGAGCATCCACGACGTCGAAAATTATTTCCTCTGTCCTGGCTAACAGGGTTACCAGTTGCGCTCTGCTTAGGAGGCATGGTGTAAGAAGTTGGTAGAGAACGAAGTTTCTTGGACTAGGTTCCCCACGGACGACGCCAACTGTTGGCGTAAAGGATTACGCTAACAGGTTTCTGAAGATTAGAAACTAACAAACGAAGTGTTTACGAAGGAAACTATTCTAAGCCTCCGAAAGGATAATAACTTAGAATAGTTCGAATGTGTGTATTGAATAACTTGTATTCCGTCCTCATTACAGGGTAAAACGGGGGGTATTTATAGGCCCAAACATTAAGGAAAAGACCTTTTTACCCCTCTATTACAACCGACATAGTGGAAACTATTCAGTACTCTTAACAGGGCTAAAATGGTAAAAGACTAATCTAGTTAGAAAGAAGATAAGTCTTCCATCTTAGCTGGCAAAGAGGTTCCTGGAAGAGTCTATGTTCGAAGATATACTTCGAACTAGAGCCCGTCATCATACTTCGAACTTGACTGGATGCATCTCCGAAATTATACATCTGACATCATCTTAACCATCAGTCTTTATCTTGTTGCTACGATAATCTTGAAGATGGAATATTTTCCCCCAACAGATGGACTTGCTCTTGGCCAACACCAAGATGTGTGTTGACAGGGCAAGATTGGCTCTAGGATTGGGTTTTGAGAGGATTCCTTCAAATAGTGAGAACAAAACTGTTTTTACCTCACCCACTACCTTAGAGAAAAGAAAGAGTCCTGTTAGACACTCCATCAGCCAAAAAGCCTACCCGAACTCAAAATAAAACCACTCCTCCTATCAAGAAAATTCCTCCCAAGAAAACCACTCAGCAGAACCCCAAGGAGCCTGTGAGGATTGCTCCTATGACCCATGTGAGTGCCCCTAGGAGAGTGTTTCATTGTTCCTATTGTCAGTGGGCGGTCATTTGGTTTGGTTCTGTTTTCATCGCATCAAGGATGAGCGACGCTCTCAGACGATGAGTTTCCAGGACATGCATTACCCATCTCAAGGTATGCATGTGTCTGAGTTTACTCATGTCCTGTTTTTGAGGCTCCTAGTACTTTCAGGAGAGGTTTTACGCCTCGAGGTGTTCACCATGTTCCATATGGTGGTAGACCGCGTGCGAGTAACTTTTTACCTCGACAGGTTAGGAGACCTCGTCATGCATTTGGGTCACAACATGTAGGTAGACCTCGCACTTTGCATCATTTTGATTATCCTATGCGTAGACAGTCTATTTTTACTGTGCCTACTACTCGTATCACTCAGTGCTGGATGCCTCATCATGTTTTCATTCACCCCAGCACTAGCGATCGAGATTTTCTTATCACGTGTAGGCATCGGACCGAGGCTTGGAAGGCACGTGGATCATAGACTCCGGTTGTTCGCGCCACATGACCGAAGATGCAACAAGATTCTCTAGCCTCACCACAACCAAGCAAAAGGAACATATCACCTTCGGCAACAATAGAAGGAGTAGAGTGAAAGGTAAAGGTGTGGTAAGAATCAACTCAAATTTCATTCTCAAAGATGCTGCTTTGGTTGAGAATTTGGGATACAATTTGCTTTCGGTATCTCAAATTCTTGATGAGGGCTTCGAAGTGCGATTCCATCGTGATACTTCGCAAGTACTCAATTCTGATGGTGTTGTGGTTTGTAAGATCTTTAGAGTTGGGAGAGTTTTTGGAGATGACTTTTCTGAGTACATCTGGTTCTTCTCATTGTCTTGTTGCACATTCGACTTCTGAGCTGTGGAAGTGGCATAGGAGACTAGGGCATATGAGCTTTGAGTTACTTGCTCGCCTGAGTGCCCTAGGTTTGATCCGAGGATTGCCCAAGCTCAAGTTTGAGAAGAATTTAGTTTGTGCTCCATGTCGACATGGAAAAATGATTGCCGCTTCGCACTCGCCAGTCACCATGGTGATGACTGAGCAACCTGGAGAACTTCTCCACATGGACAATGTAGGTCCTCCTCGGGTTAGTTCTTTAGGCAGCAAGTGGTATGTGCTAGTCATTATCGATGATTTCTCTCGCTACTCTTGGGTCTTCTTTCTTGCCAGCAAGGATGAAGTGTTTTCACATTTTCAGAGCTTGGCCTTGAGACTTTTTACTGAACTCCCTGGTGCATTGAAATTCATTCGAAGTGATAATGGAACCGAGTTCAAGAATAGTCTCTTTGTTGACTTTTGCATAGAGCATGGCATAGAACATCAATTCTCTGCTCCACGGGTTCCACAATAGAACGGTGTTGTTGAGAGAAAGAACCGCACTTTGGTTGAGATGGCTAGGTTGATGCTCGATGAGCACAGGACTCCTAGGAAATTTTGGGTTGAGGCCATGAATACTGCATGTTACATCTCAAACCGAATCTTCTTGCGCTCAATTTTGAACTTGACATCTTATGAGCTACGTTTTGGGAGACAACCCAAAGTTACTCATCTTCGAGTTTTTGGCTGTCGTTTCTTTATCCTACAACATGGAAATTTGGATAAATTTGAGTTGCGCTCTTCTAACGGAATCTTTCTGGGCTACACAACTCATGGTCATTCTTATCGTGTTTACAATTTGGATACTAACACTGTCATCGAGTCATGTGATGTGACTTTTGATGAATCAACTCCCTCTGTTAGTTCCACTTTTGAACAAGCTAATGAACACGACATGGAGCAGACCATATTCGAAGAAATAGATCCCGGAGATTTCGAGGATGAACCCCTACTACCCTCAACATCAACCCCCGAAGCTAACCCCGCTTCGACCACTTCGGCACAAGGTCCCGAAGCATCTACCTCGACATCGGTCATCTTGGACCACTCCAACGCGCAACTTAAGGGGGAGACTGCATCCGCCGTGAGGCTCCACATCATGTTTGTTGGGGGAGATAATCCCGATGGCAGTTGGAAGCACAAGGAGCAGTACGGTCTGGGGGAGAGGCCACATCCGGCGAGGCCCGACGCACCGTTCCGAAGGTACCTGCGGGCCCCGAGGCAGGGAGGCCTAGGTATCTCCGGAAGCCCCGAAGCGGACGGAAGGGACCCTCGGACAGGTGCCCTGCGGGATGCCAGAGGCAAGCCTCCGGTAGGTGCGAAGGCTCCAATGCGCGACAGGAGACCAGGAGACGACCGGTCAAGGTGGTCCGGGGATAGGATCACGGTCGCCTACGCTGTGTCGGCGATCGCTGCAATGCCCGACATAGTTGATACGTTGTCAAGGGTGCACTTTCTGTCTGTACTGTGTAGCATCTATTCTTGTCTGTATTACAAGCCTGTGCCAGGCTGAGTACCGGTTAAGGGGTTTTGGAAGTATTAGACCCCTTTGGGCCGGGTTGCCCTATAAATATCCACATCCTAATGTTGTAATAAACAC
>JAAALK010000080.1:90293570-90455003 GCA_019279435.1 Zizania palustris
TCGTTGATGCTCCGTACGCCTATAACGCCATCTTCGGAAGGGGAATACTCAACCGCTTCGGGGCCATCTCCCACCACAACTACTTATGCCTCAAGATGCTGACCCCGGGAGGGGTGCTGTCAATCCTGGGAGATCAGGCCATGGCCCGCAGGGTCGAATATGGCCACTCGGCCCCACTAGAGCCAAGGCATGTCCACAGTGTCCGCGGAAGCTCAGGAGAAGCCGGATTGACGAGCGCCGGAGACGCCCCTCCGAAGGGGCCCCCGGCCAAGCCACTCCTGGAAGGGGAGATCGTCACGAAGATCCTGGTCCAGAATGGGAAGGAGCATCCGATCCGATTCGGAGGTGGCCTTGAGCCGAAGGTGTCGGAGCAAACCACCAGAGCCCGTCTACTACGAGGAGGATGAAGGTCTGGAGTAGCGTCCCAGTCAAGGCGAGACTAGAAGGAGGCGTTCATCTAGGACCCTTGTTTTATTAGTTTCTCTTCACTTTATTCACTTTTGTACTAATACGGTCTACGAACCGTGAATGCTTGTCGTATTGTACGTGGTCGTGTGATGAACATCTTGGTTTATTGATTTTCTATGGAATTTCAATAAAGGTCCGGATTTATTAAATCTAGGCGTTACAAGATGGTATCAGAGTCGACTTGACTGTAGGAATCCAAACAGACCTGACCCTAGGACTTATATTAACCATATTTTCTTACAAAATTACTTACCCTCTCATCTTTTGGAGTTCACAAAAAAAATTCTCTGTTTTGTAGATGTCGGTTCATACCATGAGTGGGACTGTCCGCGACGAGGCTGGATTCATCCGCGAGCTTCGCATGCTCATCAACTTCCTCGGATTCGTACATGAGCCCGCATTCCACGGGATCTTTCCCGATGCGAGCGAGAGCCACTGCGAGGTCACGGTCATCATCCACCCCTCCCCCACGCAGCCTGCCTTCTACACCCATGGAGTCGGAGGACCTTCATTCGTGGTGGCCAGCCAACGCGCTGCACTTTAGGCCCTCGCCGAGCTCCGGTTGATCTATGACGGCCAACTCCGCGACACCGTCTACCGCTTAATCCCCATGCGTACCCCTAGGAGTCACCGTATCATTTACATCAGCTCCCTCACTCAGCGCAACTCTGCCATCGCCCGCACCATGAGATTGTTGGAGGCTATGGACAATCTTCACACCGAGGCCATCCTCGATGCAGATAGTCAGCACGACCCCATCGACTTCTACTGCCATTCGTCGGAGAATCTGAACCGCAAGAACGCCGATCTTCGTCGCCAGGTTTAGCAGAACCATCGCTTGACCACCGAGGTGGAGGAGTTGAGGCGCCAGAATGAACTCCTACGTCAGAGCATCGCCGACACCGCACAGCTTCGCCATCAGATCAAGGAGTTGTAGAAGGACTTAGAGGAGGTCGCTCCCCTTCCGCCACACAAGCGGAAATCACTCCGGATCCCCACGGTTAGGCCCAAGAGGATCTCCCGCAGTGCACCTCCCGCCGGACCCTCCAGCTCCACCACCCCTACACCGACCATCTCCACCGAGCCCGTGATCGAGTCGTCTCCCGAGCTGCCTTAGACGTACTTTTACGGTTGCTTGTTTCCTTTTCATTGTTTTTGATTGTATTGCCACTCATGTCAAATATAAGTCATGGGTGAAGATTAAATAAAAGACTTATATGTAATAGTCTAGGATAACATATTTTGGAAATAAACATAGCCCCATTTCCCCTAAAAGAATATGTCTGTTTTGGAAACTCTAGGATGACCAACACTCAGGGATCCGATGCTCCCCAAAACGGAGGGGACAACGGAAACTTGCCCCAATGGGGAGCAACTAGGCAGAGGCAGGCCCCAGTCGCCAACCACCCCACATTGGCCGAGATGATGGCCAACCAGAACCAGCTGATATCCACGCTATTGAACCAGATGCAACAACAGCAAAACAAGATGCAGGAGCAACAGGCTCAATTCTTCCGCCTGCACCAACAGTAGCCCGAGATCCCTCGTCCCGCCACTCCCGCTCCGGCCCCTGCCTCACAACTGTCGGAATTTCTCCGAGTCCGCCCTCCCACGTCTCTAGCACCACTAATCCCATGAGGCTGGTGACTGGCTGAGAACGATAGGGAATAAGTTGGATCTCCTGACTTGCACTGAGCAGGAGAGGGTAGCCTTCACTGCCCACCAACTCCAGGGACACGCCGCAGAATGGTGGGATAACCTGCGCGATACTCTACCTGAGGGACACGTCCATACTTGGGTGGAGTTCTCCTCCGCTTTCCGCGCAGCCCACGTCCCTGACGGCATTATTGCCCAGAAGCAGCAGGAGTTTAGGGACCTACAACAAGGAAGCAGGTCCGTGATAGAATAAGTGCACGAATTTAACCGGCTAGCCCAATATGCGCCGGAGGAAGTCCGTACTGATATGGCCCGGCAGTCCAAGTTTCTCCGGGGGCTGAAGGACGAGATTTCCCTTCAGCTGGTCTCTGGAGACAACGCCAACTCCCAAAGTTGGTCAACAAGGCAATCATTCAGGAGACCGAGCAGAATAAGGTTGACCTGAAGAAGAAGAGGATGATCGCCTTCCGCTAGAATCAAGGAATGGCGCAGAAGCCACGATTCGCACCTCCCCCACCGGCGCCCCAATATCACCCACGCCCGGTGTACCGCCCCGCGCCACCCGTTGATGGGGCATTGGTCCTGATCTTCCGCTAGGTAAAGGATAACTTGGATTGGTGGAGAATCTCGACGTTGGCGATCCAAGGCTCCGGTCCGGCAGATCAAAACCTTGCAATCGTTACACCACTATCTCCGTGGTTATCAACCACGTAGGACGCGATTGACCTCGCCACGAAGGCTAATTCCTGCAAGCGAACCCAAGAACACAAGCAAGAACAGGAAGGATACAAGTCGAATGCCAAATCACAGACAAACGATGAAAAGGTGAGGTTTCACAAACGCCTATGCAGCAGCCAATCGGTCCGGTGCAAGGGGCGGGATCTAACACACACAAGTGTAGATGCAAGCAAAGCAAAACCTAACCCTAAAGGCAGCTGGCGTGAGTATATAAGGCGTGGGCAGCCTGTGGAAGGCGTACAGACTTGGGCTGTGGGCTAGAAGATGTACAGACTCGGGCTATGGGCCAACACGGCCCAATTCTGTCATGCAGAACTGTTTTAAACACACAGGTCGACTCGAGACTCCAAATGAGACGAAACCAACGGCAAACAATCCGTCTTCTCCTCAGCTTTCCAAAAAGTCCAAGAACGCACCAATCAGACTTCGTATGAGGAAGTTATGCCCATTTGGTGCATGGTGGTCGATGTAGTCCGAACCAGCGAATTCTTGACTTCAAATCATCCGTGCGGCTCCGTCTTCAACTCCAACTCTTCTATTCCATCTCCCATGTTCCTAAGCAACAAAATATCACTAGTATTCAGTAGCATCCCGTCCAAAAAAATATTAACATAGTTGCTAAGAAAGAATTAACCTCATGGTTCAAGCGACGGGCACGGGCGCGTGTGATTGGTCCTTGTAATTGAATTGTAGGTGGAGACTCCATGTGTGTATCATGTGAAGTGATGTCCTCATCATCCTCCCCTCTTGAATTAGAGTCGTCCTCGACTCAAGCTCATCGTCATCTCCCAAATAGGGCTTTAAATCTGAAATATTAAATGTGGGACTAACCCAAAAGCTGCAGGCAACTCAAGTTTATATGCATTATCATTTATCTTCTCAAGCACACGAAAAGGACCATCAGCATGAGGCATCAATTTAGACTTTCTCAAATCAAGAAAATGATCCTTGTGCAAGTGCAACCAAACAAGATCACCCGGTTCAAATGTTATCTCTTTTCTACCGTTACTACCATAAGCACGGTATTTCTCATTCATTTTCTCTATGTTTGCTTTAGTAGTTTCATGCATTTTAAGCAATAATCCAGCACGTGTAGTAGCATCAAAATTCAATTTTTCAGATGGTGGTAATGGTAGCAAATCAATAGGAGCACGCGGATTAAAGCCATATACCACTTGAAACGGACTTACCTTAGTAGTGGAGTGTACTGACCTATTATATGCAACTCAATATGAGGTAGACACTCTTCCCAAAGCTTCAAGTTGGTCTTCAAAACAGCCCTCAACATGGTGGACAATGTACGGTTGACGACCTCCGTTTGCCCATCCGTTTGGGGGTGACAAGTAGTAGAAAATTGCAGCTTCGTCCCAACTTATGCCACAACGTCCTCCAAAAATGACTTAAGAATTTAGCATCACGATCTGAAACGATGGTATTGGGAACTCCATGCAAGCGTACGACCTCTCTGAAAAACAAATCAGCAACATTTGTAGTGTCGTCGCTCTTGTGACAAGGTATAAAATGCGCCATTTTAGAGAAACGATCTACCACCACAAAAATACTATCCCTCCCCCTCCTAGTTCTAGGTAATCCTAACAAAAAATCCATAGAAGTATCCTCCCAAGGTACACTAGGAACGGGCAGAGGCATATAAAGACCATGTGGGTTTAGACGGGACTTAGCTTTATTGCAAGTAGTGCATCGTGCCACATAGCGCTCAACATCTCGTCTCATCCTAGGCCAATAGAAGTGTCTGGACAGCAACATCTTCGGTTTTCTTTGATCCAAAATGACCCATCAAACCACCACCATGTGCTTCCTGCAATAACAACAAGCGAAGAGAGCTAGCCGGCACACATAACATGTTAGCACGAAAAAGATATCCATTATTCAGCACATATTTGTTCCAAGCACGGTCGTCTGTACAATTTGCAAAAGCATCTTTGAAGTCCAAATCAGTAGCATACATGTCCTTCACTGTTTCTAAGCCAAAGATCCTATAATCAAGTTGAGAAAGCAATGTATAACGTCTAGATAAAGCATCGGCAATCACATTATCTTTCCCTTTCTTATGCTTAATGATATATGGAAAAGTCTCAATAAATTCTACCCATTTAGCATGTCGTTTATTCAGATTTGCTTGGACTACGTATATGCTTCAATGCTTCATGATCCGAATGAATAATAAACTCCTTAGGCAAAAGGTAATGTTGCCAAGTTTCAAGCACACGCACTAAGGCATATAATTCCTTATCATAGGTAGAATAATTCAACTATGGGCCATGTAATTTTTCACTAAAATAGGCCACGGGTTTACCTCCTTGTAGAAGCACACCTCCTATTCCAAAACCACTAGCATCACATTCTAACTCAAAAGGCTTACTGAAGTCGGGTAGCTGAAGTAGAGGTGCATGTGTAAGGCGATCCTTGAGTGTGGCAAAAGCTTGTTCTTGTGCTGGTTCCCACGTAAAAGTAACTCCCTTCTTGGACAACTCATGTAAAGGACCGGCTATGGTGCTGAAATATTTCACAAAACGCCGGTAGAAACCTGCAAGACCAAGAAAACTACATACCTGTGTGATAGTTTGGGGTTGCGGCTAGCTGTTGATTGCTTCTACCTTCGCCGTGTCAACCTCAATACCCTGTGAAGTGACAACATATCCGAGAAACACAACTCGATCCGTGCAAAACGTGCACTTCTCAAGGTTACCAAACATTATAGCCTCACGGAGGACAGAAAAAACAGCACGTAGGTGTTCAACATGGTTCAGTGAGAGATTTGCTATAAACCAAGATATCATCGAAGTATACAACCACAAAGTGTCCTATAAAGTGTCGTAGGACTTCATTCATCAAGCGCATGAAGGTACTAGGTGCATTAGTAAGTCCAAAAGGCATGACAAGCCACTCATATAATCCAAACTTTGTTTTAAAAGCAGTTTTCCATTCATCACCTAGTTTCATGCGAATTTGGTGGTAGCCACTACGGAGATCGATCTTAGTAAAGATAATGGCACCACTAAGCTCATCAAGCATGTCATCCAATCTAAGAATAGGGTGTCGATATCGAATGGTGATATTATTAATGGCACGACAATCAACACACATGCGCCAACTACCATCTTTCTTAGGTACCAAAAGAACGGGTACTGCACAAGGACTAAGGCTTTCACGGACGTACCCACGATCAAGACGGTCCTGTACTTGGCGCTCAATTTATTTTGTCTCCTCTGGATTGGTACGGTACACTGCACGATTGGGAAGATACGCTCCCGGGACCAAATCAATTTGGTGCTCAATGCCGCGTATCGGTGGCAGTCCGGGTGGTATCTCAGCAGGAAAAACATCGTTAAACTCCTGCAAAAGGTCAGTGACTGCAACAGGAACAGAGCTAGGAATGTTCGCAAGTGAAAACAGCACGTTTGTGCAAATCAAGCCATATAGCAAGGGAGTATCATCACAAATTTCAGCAAGATCAGTTTTAGTTGCAAGCATGACACGTCCTTTCAGATTAATAACTTGTGATGAAGAGGGAGAAGAAATTTTATCTTTCTGTTGCCTCAAAAGCGTCTTAGCTACTTGCTGATTTTCAGAAGGTTGTTTGCTCTTTTGTGCGTCCCTAGCATGTTTTTCTTGTTCAAATTTCACAATTTCAGCAGGAGTCATAGGAAGCAATGTAACTTTCTTTCCTTTATACATAAATGTGTACTTATTGCTCCTACCATGGTGTGTAGCATCAGTATCATACTCCCAAGGTCTACCAAGTAACAGAGAACATGCTTGCATTGGTACTACATCAAAATCAGCAACTCTGAAGTATGTACCAATGGAAAATTTGATGTGAGCAGTTTGTGTTACCTTGACCTTACCGCTATTGTTGAACCATTGCACATGGTAAGGGTGTGGATGCGCACGTGTGGGAAGTTGAAGCTTCGTTACCATGTCGTGTCTCACCAAATTGTTGCAACTACCGTTGTCGATGATGACACGTACACGACGGTCATTGACGATGAAGAAGGTCTGAAACAGATTATTCCATTGTGCCCTATCGTCCTGCTCCATGTGAGTGCTCAAGACACGTTGTACAATAAGTGCTTCAAGGTCGGCAGAGGCATCCAGCGCAAAAACAGCGTCATCGTCGAATGTATCGTCATCTCCTGCAATGTTAGCAGCAAGCGCATATTCATCTTCAACATCACTAGCACTTACGTAGCCACCGTCTTCCGTAGCAATATAAGCCCACTGACTAGGGCAGTCCTTCATAACGTGGCCAAATCCTTTGCATCTGTGACACTGGATCACTGCAGAACGTGCAGTAGAGGCCGCCGAGGAGGTGGGCTTGGCTGGCGCCTTGGATGCTGCAGTGTTGGAGCTCTCAGCCTGGGTTGTAGATGTAGAAGGTGCTGATGTAGCCATCGGTCGAGAAGGTGGTGGTGGTGGTCGTTGCTGCTGCCCACTTGAGCGTGAAATAGCACCACCAATGTTCGTCCTCATGCTGCGTTGTGGTTGTTGGCGACCCTGCAATTCTTTTTCTGCAAGCATAGCAAGGTGGAAAAGACGAGTGATAGTATTGTATTTTTTATAATCAACGATATCCTGAATTTCGCGTCTTGAACCACCATAAAAACGGGCCATTTTATCCTCATTGTCCTCATCAATTTCAGCACGCATGCAACCTATTTGCAACTCCTGATAATACTCCTCTACCGATTTATTTCCTTGGTTTAGGCGCTGATATTTTTTTCTCAAATCACGTTTATATGAAGGAGGGACCCATATACCACGCATTTGTCGTTTTAACATATCCCAAGTTTGTGGTTCATTGCCAACCTGAACTATTTCAGTCCACCAAAGAAGAGCATATCCAGTGAAGTCACTAGTAGCTAAGCGCACGTGGTGGATAGCAGGAACCATGTGAGCATTAAATTTTTGTTCGACTGACATCTCCCAATCTAAATATGCATCTGGATCATAGGTGCCAGCAAAAGGAGGTATTGAAAATTTTACCTTAGAGTAGTGATCATTGTTCCTGTGGTTGTCATTGTTACCTCGTGGATGGCGGTTGCGGTGGCCGCCCATACCTTGACGGTTGAACTGGAAGCGATGACGTGCAGCCTCGTCAGGGTCAATGGCATTGTTTCCGGCATAGGATAGGTCGTCTTCCTCCTCAACATGGTCGTCTTCCTCTTCAACATGGTCATCGTTGGCTCGTGCAGCAGGCAAGCGTGTTTCCAAGGCAGTCATTCGGTCCACTAGGTCAGCCACAGTACGCGCTAGACGTTCGATGGAATGTTGGGTCTACCGCTGAGACTCTAGTAGAGCACGTCGTGAGACACAGTCATTAAAATCAGATGGAGGGGTACCACTGTTATCTGACATGTTAGTGAAAGACAAAACAACAAAGAATAATCCTTATGGAAAACAGCTAGGTGGGGTGGTGGGTGTGTGGTGGAAGCAATCCGTCAAGCGCCTTACCCACGCTTGCAAGTGTTCTTACCATGCCGCAGTGAGGTCACCGGCCTACAGGTGATGAACCAAGTGGAGGGTGGTGTGCAATTCAAGAAATGAACCTGTCCTGACCAAGAGAAAGGCGTAGCTTGGAAGGCAAAGTGAGTAGCAAGGATTAGCGATAGTAATAACAGTTAAACCAAGTTCAATAAGTATTCCCTAGTACTCATCAAAGTTGCTGGCCTTAGTGCTCCCAATGTGAAAATTCAAGCAATAGAGGGAAACTGTTGGCGTAAAAGATTACGCTAACAGGTTTCTGTAGAAAAGAAACTAACAAACGAAGTGTTTGCGAAGAGAACTGTTCTAAGCCTCCGAAAGGATAATAACTTAGAATAGTTCGAATGTGTGTATTGAATAACTTGTATTCGGTCCCTATTACAGGGTGAAATGGGGGCTATTTATAGGCCCAAACATTAAGGAAAAGACCTATTTACCCCTCTGTTACAACCGACATAGTGGAAACTAGTCGGCTCCCTTAGTAGGGCTAAAATGGTAAAAGACTAATCTAATGAGAAAGAAGATAAGTCTTCCATCTTAGCTGGCAGAAAAGATCTTGAAAAGCCTTAGTTCGAAGATGTACTCCGAATCAATGCCTATCTTCGTACTTCGAACTTGACTCTGGGTATCTTCGAAGATGAACGTCTGGGAACCTTCGAATCCGCTGTCTGCCTTTATGTTGTTTCGGCAATAACCCCGAAGATGAGATATTTTCCCCCAACAGTAGCCCCTCGAATACGCTTCTCCGTTTGACCTGTAACGTTAGGAGAGCAGTATACGGAAGGAAAAGATAACCAAACATAAGGGTTATTGGTTTTTAGTTCATCTCCAAAATGCATGAAGATATAAACTCCAAATCAGTCTTAGGATATTTGCTTTTCGAACTATCTTAGAACC
Organism: Zizania palustris; assembly: GCA_019279435.1. Lineage (NCBI taxonomy): Eukaryota > Viridiplantae > Streptophyta > Magnoliopsida > Poales > Poaceae > Zizania > Zizania palustris. Next base: position 90,302,835 of record JAAALK010000080.1, read on the forward strand.
GACTCAGGAAGTTCGAAAGTCTTTTTAGACTTAGAGGAAATAGCCGTTAGTTTTCTGTTTCTAACGGAAACTGTAGTAAGCGCTAATCTCGGAGAAAAGTAACGGCAGGAATGCGAAACGACATGGACTAACGGTAAAAAAGTGAAATCTAGGCTATAAATAGAAGGCCTAGAACTTACCCGGTTACCTTTTCACCGCATTCTCGCAATCAAACACCTTTTAGCCCTTTGAGTTCTTTGAGCCCTAGCCTCCATTTCCTCAAAGCAATCCGGCGACCGCAATGGTGAAGACTAAGGGATTTGCACCTCTGTCGGCCTTGGCCCGGCAGCAGGAGGCTGCAGCAGCAGCGGCGGCAGCGTTGGCGGCGGCACCTCCGATACCGGCAGTGACATCCATGGCGGCAGGAGGGAGAAATCCCCAAATCGTCGATGACCAAGGTGTGTGCCCGCCATCAACAAAATACTTGGATCAATCTTTCCAGTTGGGGCCTTCTACCTGCAAGAGAGAGTCATTGGGAATCGTAGCGGGAGGGAAAATTAGTAATGGAGTTATGATCCGGAAGCCAGGGAAAGAAATGATTCCATCGCCAAGACCCGGAGAAGTAGTTGTATTCGAAGCCTTCTTCGAAGCTGGCTTGGGCCTTCCTGCAGTAGACTTCTTGGCGGAGGTACCTGATCTATTCCATGTTACCCTCCCGCAGTTATCTCCGAATGCGGTAGCTAGACTGGCTATCTTCGAATGGGCCTTGAGAGTCGAAGGGTGTGAAGGAAGGGCAGAGATCTTCGCTGCATTACATAGGGCTACATGCCAACCGAAGACCTTCGTAGGCCCTGGAGGTGAAAAAGTAGTAGTATCCTTTGGTAGTATCAACTTTAGGCTCCGAGATGAGTATGCCCTTCAGTTTCCTGCCAAGGCCATCAATGCCAGATGGTATACTGATTGGGTTCTAAGATGGTTCTTTGCCGAAGATGGGGCAAGCAGTCCTCTGGCCGGACCCCTTAAAGAAATCCAATTCCGGAAGGAAGCTTTAGTGCAGCCCAACGAAGGTCAACTCGAAGCCCGTCTTAACCTGCTTCAAAAGATTAGCCGAAGGTTAAGCATGCGAGACTTAGCCGAAGAATTCCTCGGCCTGCAAATTTCTCCGCTGATGGCCAACTGGCCTATCATCTTCGAGGATGATTCAGAAGGCGGTCTCTGCAAGATTAACTTGACTTCGAGCCCTGCAGGTAACTTCGAAACCAACATGTATTATACATATTTACTTCGAAGAAAGACTAACTTGAATTATTTATTTTATAGCTTCTTCAGCCCCTATTACTTCAGAGCAAATTATAAGGGCTTCGGAGAAGATTTTGGGTGCCCCAACTCCGACTGAAAAAGAATGGAGAGTTAAATTGGTCGGGAGTTTGGAGAGGTTTAACAGAGTATGGGGAATGTTGGAGATGACTCCGCCCCCTCTGATGGACTGGGTGCCTTCGGAGAAAGGACCCAAGAAGAGGATAGCCGAAGCCGGAGCTTCGAGCTCCGCAAAGACTCCGGTGAAGAAGGTGGCTCGGAAGCCTAGAAAACCTGCATCTCCGAGCCCAAGAACCTCAACCTCCGGTTCTAAAGAAGATGAAGGTAAACTATTAGTGAGGTTGATTGATGAAGATGCGGCTCAAAAAGATATTCACATTGAAGATACTGCAGGTATGCCGGAGTCTCAGGCTAACATTGAAGAAGTAAGAGCTCCGGATGCTCAAGAGGAAGAGCAAATCGAAGCCCCTGTGGGCGAAGATGAAGTTGAAGTTACTACAACTTCAGTTGTGGATGAAGGGAGGACTGCTCACGGAGATACTCCGGCAGTTGAAGTTTTAGCTTTGGATTCAGACGGAGACCTCACCTTTGATCCTCCGAGCAGTCCGGTGCTCGATCGCCCCCAGAATGTCGAAGGTAAACTTCGCACAATTCTCTTATTATTTTCTTCAAAATTATACAATGTATAATACCTTTGCTTTTGTAGAGCCCCCTTCTGTAGAAGTACATCGCGAAGATCCAATTCAAGGGCCTTCGACAACTTCGGAGCCACACCCGGAGGTCACTCAACAGGGGCCTGGAAGGGGTAAAAGACATATAGAGCCTCTACCTGCTCAAGGATCAACTTCGTCTGAATCAACAGATGAAAGTCAATCTACTGAGGGGGGGTCATCTACCGAAGTTCCAAGGACCTCAGGAGAACGCTCCGGAGCTTCGCCAAGCAGGGATGACCAAGAAGCTTCGGCAATGCTCCCTCTTTTAACTCCTTTTTTGGAGCAAAGAACCGGGCTTTGGACTCTGCTCAAACCTTTAGGTCGAGTCAGTCGCGAAGTCGGGGAGACAGAGCTGGTAGCAATTTTAAGCAGGGCGAAGAGTTCGGAGCTAAACGTTGCCATGGAACGAGCAGCCTACTAGGTACGGAACACCTTCGAACCAATAACAAATTATACATGAATAATTTCTTACTTCAGTTTTTTCTTTTCTTAGCAAGCGGTCTTGGCCCGCGCTGCAACTTTATCAAGCGGAAATGAAATTGCTCAGCTTCGGGAAGAAAATGAAGCTCTTAAACGCAACTTGTCTTTCTCCGAAGCTAGAGTGGTTCAAATGGATAATGTGATTTCGACGGAGCGTAGGGCCAGACAGGGCTTGGAGGCTGCTAATAAAGAGCTCGAAGCAGAAAGAATCGTGCTTCGGGTGGAAATCAAAAGGGTGCGGTTGGAGCATGCTAATGCTGGGTCCGAACTTGTGCCGCTCCAAGAGGAAGCTAGCCAACTCCTAAATCAGAAGAATATTTTAACTACGGAGAATGCTAGGATTTCCGGAGTTCTAGCAGAAACGACTTCGAGCAAGGATGCACTAATTGAAGAAAAGCTTAAGTCTGAGAAGGTAGCTACGGAAGTCATAGAACAGATGCTAGGTGTTCTGGAGTACTTCGGTACTACTGGATCACTTCCTTCAGATGACAACGTCACTCTGCTGCGCCGGTTAAAAAGGATCCAAGTAGCAGTGAAGCAAATGAAGACGGCAGGCATTCGTTACGGAGAACTCTCCGGACAAGTGTCTGCCCTCGGACTACTTCGTTACTACGAGGACTTGGGCCGAACAATCACTCCGAGCGCAGAGGGCTCTATTACCTTCGACGACGAGCGGCTTCTAACTCCTTCCGAAGGCGTGACTGCTGCCTGGCGAGCCTTTCAAACCTCATGGAGAGCCGAAGGTCGTTCCACGATCAAGGCTTGGATCGATGAAGGCCAACGCCAGAAGCAAGTTCGGAACCAAGCTTTGAGCAGTCAGCCTCCTTCGAACCCGCAGGTTTAGGAATCATTTAGGATTTTTGACTATGTAAAGCTTCGTGCTTGTAAACATTTATCAATGAAAATCTTGTTTGTCATATTTTTAGGCTTTGCCTCTTATGGAAGACATCGAAGTGTTAGAGCTTAACGACGAACTTCGCTCATTATGGAACACCTTCGAACTTCTAAAGACTTACAAGCGTCCTCGATTTCTAATTCCTCGAGATGACTCCGGCGTAATTGCGCCCGAAGTAATCAAAGATGTATTGTCTTATATTAAAGAGGAAGAGAAAGAGGTTGACGTAAACACCTCGTCTTCTGAAGACACTATTTGGTCTGAAGACGAAGGTGAAGCTCGAAATAAAAGATCTGAAGATCTTAGAAGCTGGGAAAGAAGCCCCGAACGGCTTCGAACTTGGGCCGAGCTTCAACAAGAACAGAAGGATTTTAGAGCTTCGAAGGGGAGGAAGAGAGTTAAACGTAAAGTTATTAGAACTTCCGATGTTGGAACTAGTCGTTCCACCCCTAGCTCTAGGGACCGAAGAGGTCTCCGATTCCTTCTTGGTATAGATACCGATTTTTCATAGTGTAATCTGTAAACACATTTATTTGAATACTGAATGCCGATTTAAAATTGTCTCCATATTTACTAGCCCCTCTTTGGGTATAAGCAACTTCGAAATGTATTCAAAGATGGTTATGCGCAAAGAAAAAACTTCGGAGTACAATTTTTTGGGGGTTCGGAGCCCCTCTGTCATTTAAAGATCTTTTAAAATCTTATGAAATGTCTTCGACTTTTTGCAGTTGGAAGAATGGCAACTTAGTACCTTTGTTTTATGAAAGAAATCACTTGAGATAACTTTCAGGACACTTTAGTGTCTTAAAAAATTTGTCACTTTGGACTATGTTAACAGACATTCGAAGCTCATGGCTCAAATTCTGTTTTGCTTTAGCCACCTTCGGCTTATTTTTGCGATCTCTGTCGAACCAATGGTTCAGAGTTTGCAATGGTCTCTTTGGACTCTTTTTACGGATGTCTACCAGCCAATGGCTTGGACTCCGTATATTTTGGCCACCTTCGGCTCTTTTTGCAGAAGTCTACCAGCCAATGGCTTGGACTTCGCAGGTTTTGGCCACCTTCGGCTCTTTTTACGGAAGTCTACCAGCCAATGGCTTGGACTCCGTAGGATGTGGTTTTTGGGCTCTTTTACGGATGCCTACAAGCCGGTGGCCTGGGCTCCGGATTATGCCAGCCCCCACGTCGGAAGCTTCGAACTTTATGGGTTCGAAGTCCGAAAATACAATCCAGCTTCATGACACTTCCCTCTCGGTCGACCCCGTGGTTCCAGTGCGTCCACTTGGAAGCTGGAAGTCTATGAGGGGAAGGCATTATCAGGATCATATGCTTTATTGATTTAGAAGATGATTACAAGCGAATTACAAGGAGCCCTTATGCGAAGTATCGCTTTAGGTGCTCCACATTCCAAGTATGTGCTAACTCTTCACCTTCTAAATTAGCTAATTTAAATAAACCAGGGCGCCCTGAACAGACAATTAGGTATGGACCTTCCCATTTATTCCCTAACTTCCCTGGTGCTATAATGCTTCGTAGAACAAGATGACCCGGTCTTAGTTCATTGAGCTTAACCTTCGGGTCAAACCAAGCCTTCGTCTGCTGATGATACTTTGATAAATTAGCTACAGCTCGAAGTCTTGTTTCTTCTGATAAATCTAACGAAGCTTGTCTTTCTTCTTCAATGTCCGGTTCGGTGCTGCGAAACGATCCTCCTTTGAGCTCCGTTGGAGTCATAGCTTCATCTCCGAATAGTAGTCTGAACGGAGTAAAACCTGTGGACCTTGTTTGCGTAGTCCGAATGGACCACAGAATCTTCGGAAGCTCTTCGGTCCACAGTCCCTTTGCTAATCCTACTATTCTTCGATTTAGCCCTGATAAAATATTTCCATTGGCTCGCTCTACGGCTCCATTAGACTGAGGATGCCTCACTACAACAAAACATAGCTGAATGCCTAGATCTTCGCAAAACTTCCTGAAGGGTTCTGCGTCGAACTGTGTTCCATTATCAACTGTGAGGTATCTAGGCACTCCGAACCGGCAAATGATGTTCTTCCAGAAGAATTTCTGTACATTGTTCGAAGTGATAGCTGTTAAGGGTTCTGCTTCCACCCACTTAGAAAAATATCCAATAGCTACCACTGCGAACTTTAGATTTCCCTTTGCTACCGGAAAGGGACCAATTAAATCCATACCCCATCTGGCCATAGGCCATACCGGAGCAATGACTTGAAGAGCTGTTGGTGGGCGATGACTCCGTCGACCCATCCACTGGCATCCTTGACAAGTGTGGACTAAGCTCTCCGCATCAGCTGTGATTGTAGGCCAATAAAGCCCCTGGCGAAGTGTTGTTCCTGCCAAAGCTCTAGGGGCTAAATGGCTGCCACAAAGGCCTTCATGAACCTGTAGCTGCAAGATACAGGAGTAGGGTTTCGTCCGCAGTAGGCACCGTGAGTGTAGCAAGATTACTGAGATACTCTTTAATATCTTCGAAGCTTTTCTGACACTTCGGTGTCCATGCAAAATCTTCGAACCCTTTCAATGCTTTAAATATAGGCAAGCTCCTCTCCGCAGACCTTGATAAAAACCTGCTAAGTGCTGCCAGACGCCCAGTCAGCTTTTGCACTTGCTTTAAATTTTCCGGAGGAGCCATCTTCTGCAGCGCAGTTATTTGAGTAGGGCTAGCTTCAATTCCCCTGCTTGAAACTAAATACCCTAACAATTTTCTAGCCTTAGCTCCGAATATACATTTTTCGGGGTTAAGACGGATCCCACATGCCCGAAGGCTATTGAATGTTTCTGCTAAGTCCAGGCTATGTTGGTGCTTTAAAGCACTCTTTATTACAATATCATCCATGTAGGCCTCCACATTGCGACCTAGTTGATGACCTAGAGCCTTAGCAACTAATCTCGAAAAAGTAGCCCCGGCATTTCTTAGGCCGAAGGGCATTTTACATAACAGAAGACTCCCGAAGGAGTTACAAAGCTTGTCTTGATTTCATCTTCGCGCTTCAACCATATTTGATGATAACCAGAATACGCGTCAAGGAAGCTTAATAACTCCGAACCTGCGGTGGAGTCAACCAGTTGATCAATTCGGGGCATGGGGTAGGGGTCACGTGGGCATGCTTTATTCAAGGATGTGAAATCAATGCACATGCGCCACTTCCCGGAAGACTTCTTCCTGACGAAGACTGGGTTGGCTAACCATTATGTGTGAGCCACTTCTCTGATAATCCCAGCCTTCAATAATTTCTCAACTTCGTCCTTAGCTAGAGCAGCTCTTTCTGCGGACATCTTCCGGATTCCTTGTCGAACAGGCCGGGCCTTCGGGTTTACAAGTAAACTGTGCTCAATGATATCCCGATCGACTCCGGTGATATCTTCGTCAGACCAAGCGAAGACATCCAAATTTTCTTCCACCACTTTTTCCAAGGAGGTTGCAACTTCAGGAGGTAAATCTTTACCAAATTGAAAAGTATACTCTTTACCATCTTTAACAATGACCTTCGTTGCAATCTCTCCTTCGGGACTTGGTCTCGGAAAAGACTTCTTCGAAGCTTCAGAGGAGGCTGAAAAAATTTCTTCATTATCCTGCACACTGTTTACTTGCCTCGGATCAAGAGAGGGACCATGACCATATTCCGCCCTCCGAGCAATGGCTTGATCTCCGAAGACTGTAAGGACTCCTTCTTGTGTGGGCATCTTCATGCACAAATAATTGTGATGCGCCACAGCTCCGAACTGGTTTAGCATGCCCCTTTCGAAGATGACGTTGTAAGCATACGGGGCATCTATCACATCGAAGATTACTTCTTCAGTCCGGGCCAATAAACCTTCTCCGAAGGTAACTTCCAGGCCTATTTGGCCAAGTGCATCAAGCGGGGGTCCTGCGAAGCCTTGCAGAGGACGAGTCGCTGGAAGGAGATGCTTCCTAGAAATGCACAATTGATCGAAGGCTTGAACAAAAATGATATCTGCCGAACTACCTCTGTCAATCAACACCCTTCGAACTTCAGTGCCCGCAATATCAGCAGTGATAACCAGTGGATCTGCGTGCAGGAACTTAATACCAGCTGCATCCTCCGCAGAAAAAGATATCGGAACGTGAGACCACTCCGGCATTGCAGCTGCAGATGACGAAGTCCCAATATGACCTACTTCCCGAACGTACTCTCTTCGCTGTCTCTTGGACATGCTTCCGAGTGTACCTCCTCCAGAGATAGGGAGAACTACTCTTTTTCCTCTATCTTGCCCTTCCTCTTGCTTCGGAGGTGGCATAACATTGGCCACCGGAGGGTGTCTTGCAGCATCAAAGTTTTCTATCCGCGCCACAGCCTGGACCGGCTCTGGGCGCGTTGCAGCTGGAACTCGGTCGGTACTGCCTCGACCCGAAGTTCTCTCTAAGTACTCTCCCCTTAGGGTAAGTATAGCCTTGCAAGTATCAGTTGCATGGCTTCGATTTTCTCCATGAATGCAGCAGAAAAGGGTCTGGCCCTTGCCAGCCGTTTTCCCTGGCGGCCTCCAGCCGCTGGCCTTGTTCCCCGTAGACTGTGGAGCTCTTGGTGCAAACTTCTGTGGGGGTGCAATATTCATGACTTCAGAACGAGGGTGCTTTTGCCCTCTTCTCCGGTCATGTTGCACTTCGAAGACTGGTTCCTGCGGCTGTGCCGAAGTTTTCACTTCTACTTTGACTTCTTGCAATATGGACGAAGTAGTAGCAGTCCTCCGAAGCCAACACTCTTCTGACCTCGCATACTCCTCGAAGTATGACATCAACTGAGAGACTGAGGAGATGCTTTTCCGATGAAGCTTATCCAGAAGGCCTTGATGACTGACGCCTTCCCGAGCTGCATCAACCACTGAAGATGCAGACAGCCCACGAATTTGCGACTTCGTATGAGCGAAGCGCTTAAAGTACTGCCTCAATGTTTCTCCGGGGAGCTGTTTCACCTGGAAAAGGCTTCCTGTTGACATAGGAGGCACGAAGGTGCCCTGAAAATTGCTTATAAACTTCTTCTTCAGCTGCGACCATGAATTGATTGATCCTGGCTTCAAGGACCAGAACCACCTCAATGCCACTCCTTGAAGAGCTAAAGGGAAGCAGTTCGCCATGGTGTCTCGAACTCCTCCGCTAGCCTCAATTGCTAGGGCATAAGAACGAACGAACTCTCCGGGATCTTCATCTCCGGCATACTTGCAGAGCTTCGAAGTTTTAAACTTTGGATCAAAGCGAACCTTCTGCAGCTCAGGATGCAGCGGAGATTCATTATCGAAGGAGGCGTTCTCCGGGGCTTCGGGATAATCAAGATCGTCGTCTTCGGGCACTTCTGGGATAGTTGGGATGGCTTGAGAACGACGCCTGTTCGCAGCTTCTTGTCGCCACCTCGCTACCTCAGCTTGAAGGTTGGCCATTTGAGTGGCCATATCTCCAAGATTGTTTTCATCTCCTCCGGAAGGATCTTCCGGGTCTTGAGAACTGGTAGGATCAGTTCGAATCGGGATGGAGGGTGGAGAAGGGACTCCGGGCGGTCGGAGTATGGAAGGGGTTGGCGGAGAAGCTTCGTATGTTCGAGGGATGGAAGCCCCTTCCGGAGTTTGCGGAGGGAATGTCGAAGGCCCTCCGACTTCAACTGTGTCGAAGGGTATCTCTCCGGAGATCCGAGAGGACCTCCGAGTGGGATTGCGGGGTGCGCTCCGCTTAGGAGGCATGATGTAAGAAGTTGGTAGAGAACGAAGTTTTTTGGACTAGGTTCCCCACGGACGGCGCCAACTGTTGGCGTAAAAGATTACGCTAACAGGTTTCTGTAGAAAAGAAACTAACAAACGAAGTGTTTGCGAAGAGAACTGTTCTAAGCCTCCGAAAGGATAATAACTTAGAATAGTTCGAATGTGTGTATTGAATAACTTGTATTCGGTCCCTATTACAGGGTGAAATGGGGGGTATTTATAGGCCCAAACATTAAGGAAAAGACCTATTTACCCCTTTGTTACAACCGACATAGTGGAAACTATTCGGCTCCCTTAGTAGGGCTAAAATGGTAAAAGACTAATCTAATGAGAAAGAAGATAAGTCTTCCATCTTAGCTGGCAGAAAAGATCTTGAAAAGCCTTAGTTCGAAGATGTACTCCGAATCAATGCCTATCTTCGTACTTCGAACTTGACTCTGGGTATCTTCGAAGATGAACGTCTGGGAACCTTCGAATCCGCTGTCTGCCTTTATGTTGCTTCGGCAATAACCCCGAAGATGAGATATTTTCCCCCAAAAGAAACTATGTGCCCAAAACTCAAATGGAAACAATAACAGGCCAAAATCAGCTCTCTGCAGATCGGACAAGGGATCGGACAAGAGATCGGACAAGGGATCGGACAAGCAGAAACTGTTACTGCCGCTGATAATCTGTTACAGCCGCTGATCGGACAAGAGTTCGGACAAGGGATCGGACAAGAGATCGGACAAGCAGAATCTGTTACTGCCGCTGATAATTTGTTACTATCGCTGATTGGACAAGGGATCGGACAAGAGATCGGACAAGCAGAATTTGTTACCGCCGCTGATAATCTGTTACTGCCGCTGATCGGACAAGCAATAGACAGGACCGCTTCTTCTTTTTTTTTTTCTCTTTTTTTTCACTCTATTTTTTTTGAACAAGGATGACCAGAGATGCAACCACAAAAATTGGCACCTAGAACTGAGGTGGGATGTGGTTCACAAAAATTCAACAAGTTCGCTGAACGGCGAGCAAAAACTTTGACCAATTTTTTCTTTATCTTCCTGATTTTTTGGCCATTTTGGTGAGGGCTAATAGGGGAACCGTGTTAGGGTACCCACCCAAATTGGGTCATGAAGATGCTCAAAAAATTTCAGATTTTTCTGCCAAACGAGCGAAAAGTTATGCCTGTTTTACCGAAGGTTATCACAAAGAGTCGATGTGGAAAACGAGTAGGGCTGTGGAGGGGGGGTTTCGGGTGGGGAATTTTTTGAGACACAAGACCAACTACTACTCAAACGACACAAAGGGATTACTAAACCAGCAACAAGACTCGACCAAGAACACAAACTCAACAAGGTTAAAAACTGAAATTAAAATCGCAAGGCACAAAGGGGTTCTCGGTGGGGATTTTTTGTGAGGGTTTTCTGGACTCTAGGTAAAATAAAAGGAGATCGAGATTACCTAACGGGAAAACTGAGCTCTGTTACCAACTGATGGGGGATTGGTCCCGATCTTCCGCTAGGTAAAGGATAACTTGGATTGGTGGAGAATCTCGACGTTGGTGATCCAAGGCTCCGGTCCGGCGGATCAAAACCTTGCAATCGTTACACCACTGTCTCCGTTGGTTATCATCCACGCAGGACGCGATTGACCTCGCCACGAAGGACAATTCCTGCAAGCAAACCCAAGAACACAAGCAAGAACAGGAAGGATACAAGTCGAATGCCAAATCACAGACAAACGATGAAAAGGTGAGGTTTCACAAACGCCTATGCAGCAACCAATCGGTCCGGTGCAAGGGGCGTGATCTAAACACACAAGTGTAGATGCAAGCAAAGCAAAACCTAACCCTAGAGGCGGCTGGCGTGAGTATATAAGGTGTGGGCAGCCTGTGGAAGGTGTACAGACTTGGGCTGTGGGCTAGAAGATGTACAGACTCGGGCTATGGGCCAACACGGCCCAATTCTGTCATGCAGGACTGTTTTAAACACACAGGTCGACTCGAGACTCCAAATGAGACGAAACCAACGGCAAACGATCCGTCTTCTCCTCAGCTTTCCAAAACGTCCAAGAACGCGCCAATCGGACTTCGTATGAGGAAGTTATGCCCATTTTGGTGCATGGTGGTCGATGTAGTCCGAACCAGCGAATTCTTGACTTCAAATCATCCGTGCGGCTCCGTCTTCAACTCCAACTCTCTTATTCCATCTCCCATGTTCCTAAGCAACAAAATATCACTAGTATTCAGTAACATCCCGTCCAAAAAAATATTAACATAGTTGCTAAGGAAAGAATTAACCTCATGGTTCAAGCGACGGGCACGGGCGCGTGTGATTGGTCCTTGTAATTGAATTGTAGGTGGAGGCTCCATGTGTGTATCATGTGAAGTGATGTCCTCATCACCCGTAGCCAACCCCGGAGCAGGACATCCTCGCCCCGCTCCCACCGCACTAGCCGCTCCAACTGCCCCTGCCAAGAAAGCAGAGGTTCTGCGCGACAAGCATGGCAAGCCCGTGATTTGTTTCAACTGCCGCCAGGAAGGGCATTATTCCCACCAGTGCCCCACCCCAAGCATCCGCAAGGAGTCGCGGCCAACCCTGCCGTCCGCGCCCGCATCAACCACGTCTTCGCCGAGGAAGCCTAGGCCGCACCAGGGATTGTCATGGGTAAGTTGACAGTACATTCGGCCCCTGCAGTGATCTTATTTGATACTAGAGCTATGCACTCCTTTATTTCAACAACTTTTGTGGAAAAGTATAATCTGAACAAATGCGAATTAGGAAGACCAGTATTAATAGCCACCCCTGGCAAACAAACCCAAGCTCACTCTTATAGTCCAAGGGTATGGGTACATATCCAAGATACAATATTTTGGGCTGACCCCATCCTAATAGAATGCCAAGGTTTGGATCTGATTCTAGGAACGGATTGGCTCAACAAACATCAAGGTGTGATAAGATGTGCTCGGAGGCAAGTAACTGTGACCAGCAAAGAAGGGACTGTCGTCACATTTTAGATGCCGAGTCAGAAGCCCGGTAGACCTCATCTACACCAGATTACCTTGGAAGAGATACCAGTAGGCTGTGAGTACCCGGACGTATTCCCAGATGATTTACCAAGGATGCCACCCAAAAGGGACATCGAGTTCCGGATTTATCTAGTACCCGACACCACTCCCATCTACAAGCGACCGTATCGGATGGCCGCCAATGAGCTAGCTGAGATGAAGCAGCAATTGGAGGATCTTGAGAAGAAAGGTTATATCAGACCTAGCACATCCCCGTGGGGAGCCCCCGTCATCTTCGTTGAGAAGAAAGAGGACAAGGCTAAGCGTATGTGCGTAGATTATCGAGCCTTGAATGAGGTGACCATCAAAAAAAGTACCCATTACCCAGGATCGATGATCTATTTGATCAGTTGAAAGGAGCCACAGTATTTTCCAAGATCGACCTACGGTCCGGGTATCATCAGCTAAGGATTCGAGAAGAGGACATACCCAAGATGGCATTCACTTCTCTCTATGGACTTACGAGTGTACCGTCGTGTCCTTTGGATTGACCAACGCCCCGGCTTTCTTCATGAATATGATGAATAAGGTGTTCATGGAATACTTGGACAAGTTTATCATGGTATTTATAGATGACATCCTTGAGAAACCATGGGTTGGTTTCGGTATTTTGTGATGAGTGATTGACTGGATTTTACCCTCTGTTCGAAGGGTACCTCCGAAGGGGCTTCGGAGGTGGTTCTCCGAAGGGTGTTCGGAGGTGTTTGCTTGCTGCAGCCGCGCAGCGGAGTGTGCCTGTCGGAGGGGTCCGGCAGTACGCGATGACTGGGTTCGTACCGAAGGCTTCGGTACTTTGGGCGGTACACCGGAGTGTGTACCGGAGGTTGCTAACCCGGAGAGGTCTCCGGAGTACTGGATACACTTGTCTGCTTGTCTGTGGTGCGCAGGGACTTCGGAGGCGACGGACAGGGTTCGAGCCGGGTGAACCTGGGTCAAGCGGGAGGCTTGATGCCAGGGGAGCGGGGAGCTCCGTCACGGTGGCTGCGAAGGTGGTCCGGGTCGGTCCTCGGGTCGAGGCGTGCCAGGTGAAGGCAGAGAGTGCGGAGCGTGGCTCCGGCTGAAGGTGCTCCGAGACAAAGTCCTCGGACATGAGGCACTTCGAAGGTACTCCGAATGGAGTGACTTCGGAGTTGGTGGATCAAGTCCTCTGCGGAGGCAAGGTGTTCAAAGTGTGCTCCGGAGGGAGACACTCGAAGGTTACCCGACAAAGGTCTCAGAAGTCGAGGCGCATCGAAGGCATGGTCCGGGTGAGGCTCGTCGAGGAGTGTGCTCGGAGTGAGACACTGCGACGAAGTGCTCATGGAATGCTTCATGCGGAGGCCTTGGACGAAGGAGGGACTTCGAAGGGTGGTACTCCGAAGGTGGGGCTTCGGAGTGTGAAGGACTTCGGAGCGAGGCTAGCTCCGGAGTGAGGTTGACTTGTGGTGCTTCGGCCATGCATGGCTTCGGTACACGGACGGACGGTGGTTGAGCTCGGAGTAGCTGCGAAGCCGTGGAGGTCCACTCCGAAGGTGGTGGTGCGAAGGCCCAAGGGCTTTGACGGCTTCGGCTCAAAACCGTCACTGTATCGAAGGACTTCTTCGGCGGAGCGAAGGCCAACAGGCTGCAGGCTTCTCGCCGAAGCTACCGCACCCTCCGGTGCGAAGGGAGGTTCCAGAAGTCAACACTGTAAAGGCTGACACTATCTGTTCTGAAAAAGGCTGACACTGTCCCCTCTGCAGCTGACAGAGAAGCCTCTAGAATAAAGGTGGACTACCTTTTGTACCCCTTAGTTCTGAAGAGACAAAATGAATGTAAACCCTAGGGGTAAAGTAGTCACTTCCTTAGGATGAATCCATGGGCTATAAATATGGGGGCTCGGTAGGTAACATTTAACACTTTGAGCATTTACTGTTGAGCTCCTGTACACATACCTCGCTGGTTTTCATCCAGAGTTCAATATATTTTGTGTTCCTTGTTCAAGCGGCGAAGCCCTGCGTCTTTGTGCTTTTGCTTGAGCTCGCTTTACATACCTCGCTAGTTTTAGTTCACCGAAGCCTGTCTTGGCGAAGGGTGTTTTTCTCGCGAAGTGTGTTTTTCAGTGTGTTGTCGCTCTGTGTAACACGAGGCAAGACCTCGCTGCTTACTAGCGAAGCCCTGGTTGTATCCCGTTTTGCTTCCTGTGTCGAAGCCCTTAGCGTAGTCCGTTTTGTGTGCGTGTAGACCTTCGTGTACGAAGCCCAGCACCGGTTGCTGCCGCCAAGTACTTGGTCGAAGTCCTCAGAGGGCTGTCCACTCTTGCGAAGGGTGAAGTGCGAAGCCTGCTCGAAGCACCTCGCGTGCGGAGCCTGCACTGACTTAGCAGAGTAGATTTCCGAGGGTTGTAAGTGGAGCGAAGTCTTCTAGGCTTCAAACTTTTTCTCCTCCGAAGCCTGTGTTCGAAGGTGTTGAAGTACCTCCGAACCAGACCTTCGAAGGTAGTGTTCGAAGCCTGTTCCGCAGAAGACAGAACTGAAACCGAAGGCTAGTTTTTAGCCCGAAATTTTAAAAGCTCCCATTCACCCCCCCTCTGGTCGCCGTTTCCGGTCCAACAATTGGTATCAGAGCAGGTTAAGATCACCAGTTGACCTTAACCGGTTTTGTGATCTATTGGCGACATGGATAGAGGCAGTAAAATTCCTCTGTTCGATGGGACAGATTTTTCATACTGGAAGGTGCGCATGGAGGCTTACTTGTTAAGCCAAGGAAATGCAATTTGGGAGATTGTGGACTCACAATACTCCATCCCTGATACCCGCACCACTCAAACTGAAAAAGATCAGTACAATGCCAACTCGAAGGCAAGGAACATGTTGTTCATTGGTTTGAGTCGGAGTGATTTTGATAGGGTGCAGCACCTTAGGACTGCTAGGGAGATTTGGACAACGCTCACTATTTTTCATGAGGGCTCTACACAGATTAAGGCCAGGCGCCAAAGCACCTACAATCAACAGTATCAGCTGTTTGTACAGGCACCTGGTGAATCTATAGATGCCATGTTTTCTCGCTTTGACGCGATAGTGAGTAACTTGTGATCCAACGGGACGCTTGCTTACAGTGATCATGATAGGGCTATGAAGCTTCTCTATGCTCTTGACCGTAGCATATGGGAAGTAAAGATATCCAGCATTGAGGAGTCCACAGGTTATGATACTTTGACCTGTGATGAGCTCTTTAGCAAGCTGAAGTCCACAGAGATTGCTAAGGCATCTCTTGCTGTGCACAGAAGCTCTTTGCCACAGCCATTGGCATTGGTTTCTAGCACAAGCCGTGGCACCACTGCAGAACCAAGCACATCAGGCACTTGTGTTCTTGCAGATGGTTTTGCTTTGTCCTCCCTGGTCTCCGTCACAAAGGAGCAGGTGGATACTCTAGCTGATGACGAGCTTGCTCTCATTGCCCGGAGGTTCACCCGCTTTCATCATGAGAGACGGGATCAGAGGAGAAGTGGTTTTAGTGGCTGCTATGAATGTGGCGACACCTCTCACATTAAGGCCAATTGCCCCAAGGTCAAGAAGAGAGAAGAGAGTGACCGCCCCAAATTCCACAAAAAGGAGAGGAAGCCCTTTGTGAAGGGCAAGCGCGGCAAGATGGCTAAGAAAGTAGCCAAGGCCGCTTCCAGAGCCTTTGTTGCTGCTCTCAGCGACATCGACACATCCTCAACTGAGGAGTCGAGCTCTGAAGAGGAGGAGTCCCCAAGGAAGGAGGACAAGAAGGACAAGAAGGGACGTGACTTCACCGGCCTTTGCTTCATGGCCGACAGCGATCACAGCGGCGATGAGCTTGACTCATCTGAGGTAAACCTATCATCTGACCAGCTTCTAATTAAATTAGATGAGCTGAATGAAGTTGTGCTAGGTCAGGATAGATTACTTGTGCAAGCCGCTAGAGAAAGAAAAGACCTTAGACTTAGGCTAGAAACTATTTCTACTGAATATGCCATGCTTAAGTCTAAATTTAATGATGCTGAATGTGAATCATGTTCTGTTGTCATGAGTGAGCTTGCTCAGTTGCGTTCTGTTCATGCTCAAACTCTTTCTGAGCTTGAGACTACACAGAAGCAGCTTTTGGAGGTGGATTCTAGACCTCGTGATATAATTGATTGCATGAACTGCTCTTTATTACGCGATAGCATTATTTACGTGATAAGCATGTTCATGATTTAGAGGCTAGATTGGAGAGGGCCGGTAGTTCTAAGGATGTGCAACCTGTTTGTGACACTTGCATTACCCTTAAGGACCAGCTAGGCACTGTTAGAGAGCGAGCTGAAAACCTCATGTCAGAAAATGAATACCTTCTTTCTGTGGTGAATAAATGCACTGAAGGGAAGGGTAGGATGGATTTGCTCTTGGCCAAGACCAAATTGTGTGCTGACAGAGCAGGGGTAGCTCTAGGTTTAGGTTTTGAGAGGATACCTTCAGACAGTAAGACCAAAACTGTTTTTACCTCTCCCACCACCCTAGAGAAAGAGAGAGCTCTGTTGGACACCCCTCCAGCCAAAAAGCCTATCCATCCACCAAAGAAAACCACTCCTCCTACCAAGAAAAATCCTCCAAAGAAAACCACTCAAAAGAAACCCAAGGAGCCTGTGAGAGTTGCTCCTGTGACCCATGAGAGTGCCCCCAGGAGAGTGTTTCATTGTTCTTACTGTCAGCGGGCGGGTCATTTGATTGGTTTCTGTTTCCGTCGCATCAAGGATGAGCGACGTGCACAGGCGATGAGCTACCAGGACATGCATTACCCATCTTTAGGTATGCATGAGTCTGAGATGTACTATCGTCCTGCTTTTGAGGCTCCTCGTGCTTCTCGGAGAGGTTTTGCTCCTCGAGGTCTTCACCATGTTCCATATGATGGTAGACCTCGGGCTAGCAGATTTGTACCTCGTCAGAGTAGGAGACCTCGACATGTTGTTCTTTCACAGCATGTAGGTAGACCTCGCACTTTGCATCATTCTGATTATCATGTGCGTAGACCGTCTGCTTTTACTGTGCCTACTACTCGTGTCACTCAGTGCTGGATGCCTCGTCATTATTTTACTCACCCCAGCACTGAGCGATCGAGACGTTCTCATCATGTGTAGGCGACAGGTCGAGGCTTGGAGGGCACGTGGATCATGGACTCCGGTTGTTCGCACCACATGACCGGAGATGCAGCATGGTTCTCCAGCCTCACCACAACCAAGCAAAGGGAACATATCACCTTCGGAAACAATCGAAGGAGTAGAGTGAAAGGTAAAGGTGTGGTAAGAATTAATTCGAACTTCACTCTCAAAGATGTTGCTTTGGTTGAGAACCTGGGATACAATTTGCTGTCTGTATCTCAGTTGCTTGATGAGGGCTTCGAAGTGCGATTTCATCGCGATACTTCGCAAGTGCTCAATTCTGATGGCGTTGTGGTGTGTAAGATCTTTAGGGTTGGGAGAGTTTTTGGAGCTGATTTTTCAGAGTCGTCTGGTTCTTCTCATTGTCTTGTTGCTCATTCGACTTCTGAGCTTTGGAAGTGGCATAGGAGACTAGGGCATATGAGCTTTGAATTGCTCGCTCGTCTGAGCGCCCTAGGCCTGATCCGAGGATTGCCCAAGCTCAAGTTTGAGAAGAATTTAGTTTGTGCTCCTTGTCGACATGGTAAAATGATTGCCGCTTCGCATTCGCCAGTCACCACAGTGATGACTGAACAGCCCGGAGAACTTCTCCATATGGACACTGTAGGTCCTTCTCGGGTTAGTTCTTTAGGCGGGAAGTGGTATGTTCTAGTAATTGTCGACGATTTCTCTCTCTACTCTTGGGTCTTCTTTCTTGCCAGCAAGGATGAAGTGTTTTCACACTTTCGAAGCTTGGCTTTGAGACTTTTTACTGAACTCCCTGGTGCATTAAAATTCATTCGAAGCGATAATGGCACCGAGTTCAAAAATAGTCTCTTTGTTGACTTTTGCATGGAGCATGGCATAGAACATCAATTCTCTGCTCCGCGGGTTCCTCAACAGAATGGTGTTGTTGAGAGGAAAAACCGCACTTTGGTTGAGATGGCTAGGACGATGCTTGATGAGCATAGGACTCCTAGAAAATTCTGGGCTGAGGCCATGAACACTGCTTGCTACATCTCAAACCGAATTTTCTTGCGCTCAATTTTAAACTTGACATCTTATGAGCTGCGTTTTGGGAGACAGCCCAAGGTTACTCATCTTCGAGTTTTTGGCTGTCGCTGCTTTATCCTAAAACGTGGTAACTTGGATAAATTTGAGTCGCGATCTTCTGACGGGATCTTTTTGGGTTATACTACTCATGGTCATTCTTATCGTGTTTATAACTTGGAAACTAACACTGTCATCGAGTCATGTGATGTGACTTTTGATGAATCAACCTCCTCTGTTAGTTCTGCTTTTGAACAGGCAAATGAACACGACATGGAACAGACCTTATTCGAAGACGAAGATCCCGGAGAATTCGAGGATGAACCCCTACTACCCTCAACGTCAACCCCCGAAGCTGACCCCGCTTCAACTACTTCGGCACGAGGTCCCGAAGCGACTACCTCAACATCGGCCATCTTGGACCACTCCATCGCACAAGTTGAGGGGGAGACTGCATCCCGCCGCGAGGCTCCACATCATGTCCAAAGGATGCACCCTCCCGAGCAGATCATTGGTGAGCTTGATCAAAGGGTAACACGTTCTCATGCCCATTTCACTAATGCTGCTTTTGTTGCTTCTTTCGAGCCTTTAGATGTTAGTCATGCACTTTCTGATTCTAGTTGGATCAATGCCATGCATGAAGAGCTTGAGAATTTTGAAAGAAACCAAGTCTGGACTTTAGTTGATCCTCCACCTAATGTTCATTTCATTGGAACAAAATGGATTTTTAAAAATAAACAAGGGGAGGATGGGACTATAGTTAGAAACAAGGCTAGACTTGTAGCTCAGGGCTTTTCTCAACTAGAAGGGATTGATTTTACTGAAACTTTTGCACCTGTTGCTCGCCTTGAGGCCATTAGGATTTTGCTTGCCTTTGCGACATCCCGGGGATTCAAACTCTATCAAATGGATGTCAAAAGTGCTTTTCTTAATGGCTTCATAGGTGAAGATGTTTATGTAAAACAACCCCCTGGTTTTGAAAACCCCAAGTACCCACATAAAGTCCTTAAACTTCATAAGGCCCTTTATGGACTCAAGCAGGCCCCTCGGGCGTGGTATGATAGACTTAAGTCTTTTCTGCTTGAGCGAGGGTACGTGATGGGCTCTGTTGATAAAACATTGTTTACTCTCAAGCATGGCAAAGATTTCCTCCTAGTGCAGATTTATGTGGATGATATCATCTTTGGTGGCTCTTCTCATGCTTTAGTTGCCGAGTTTGCAGATACCATGAGCAGGGAATTTGAAATGTCAATGATGGGTGAACTCACCTTTTTCCTTGGTTTGCAAATCAAGCAAAGCAAACAAGGTACTTTTGTCCACCAGACAAAGTACACCAAGGACCTGCTCAAGAAGTTCAATATGTCCGATGCGAAGCCCCTCGATACTCCAATGGCTACATCTGTAGCATTGGACCCTGACGAAGATGGAGAAGCCGTAGATCAGAAGGAGTTCCGAAGCATGATCGGCTCCCTCCTCTACTTGACTGCCACGAGGCCGGACATACACTTCGCAGTGTGTCTGTGCGCTCGTTTTCAGGCTTCACCACGAGCTTCGCACCGCCAAGCGGTCAAGCGCATCCTAAGGTATCTCAAACACACCCTTGAATTTGGCATATGGTATTCTTCGTCTTCATCTTTATGTCTTAGAGGCTATTCAGATGCGGATTTTGCTGGGTGTAGAATTGATAGGAAGAGTACCTCTGGTACTTGTCATTTTCTGGGTACGTCTCTGGTTTGCTGGTCTTCCCGCAAACAGTCTAGTGTTGCACAATCGACGGCTGAGGCCGAATATGTTGCTGCAGCTAGCTGTTGCTCTCAGATTTTGTGGATGGTTTCCACTT
Source organism: Zizania palustris (assembly GCA_019279435.1). Taxonomy (NCBI): domain Eukaryota; kingdom Viridiplantae; phylum Streptophyta; class Magnoliopsida; order Poales; family Poaceae; genus Zizania; species Zizania palustris. The sequence continues at coordinate 90,322,986 of JAAALK010000080.1, forward strand.
TGCGGGATTTCGGGTTAGATTATAAGAGTGTTCCACTTTTCTGTGATAACACTAGTGCTATTTGTATTGCAAACAACCCGGTTCAGCACTCCAGAACCAAACATATTGATGTACGGTATCATTTTCTCAGAGATCACAATGAGAAGGGTGATATTGAACTTCAATATGTTGATACCCAACACCAGCTTGCCGATATTTTTACAAAACCCCTCGATGCTTCTCGATTTGCTTACTTGCGTGGGGAACTTGGTATTTGTCATCCCTACGGCATTTTGTGAGGGGGAGCTGAGTTTAAATTGCCTTGCATATGCTCATTATGTGTGGAATTGCATTTACATCTTTTGCTATTATATGTCTGCTTTTAATTCACAGAAATCATGTCAGCTCAGCTCTATGAAATATGTATGGAACATTGATTGTGCATGATGTTTTATTTTCTAAAATCAAAACTTGCTAACTGCTCAATCGTGTATCTAGCTTGTTTAGGCAGGACTGCTTTTAGCTATCTTTTATCTACTTGTCAGCAAGACACTGTTCTTTGGATGTTAAAAGTTGCAACTTGAAAAATTGTGTTCTTTTTCATGGATATTCATCAAAATAATTCATTCATCTGAAACAAAATCAAAAATCCATGATTTGCCTGGTTAAAATGAAAAGATCCAGGAGGGTTTGTTTGTCGCACTACTCTATTCTAGACTGCTTACCATTGCACTTTGGTCTGAACTGGGATAGTGTAGTGTATGCCAAAATCACCGCCTTAAGCTTCAGATGGCTTTCATGCCTAGGCTTGGATTGATTGGAAAGTATAAGGTGGACAAACAAATAACCCCTGGCACTAAGAAAAGACCAACAAATTTAATTGCTCATCAAGTTTGCTTTCAAAAGCTCCTTTTGAACAAAACTTGTCTGTCTAAGGTAGAATTTGTTAGCTTTGCGCAGTCCTTGCCTTCTCTTGTCTAGCTGCTGTGATTAAGTGGTGATGCTTTTACTTCCAAAATGACAAAATCACATGCCATCATCTTGTTTCACAGATTGTTAAATTGAGCTGAGCACATGAACATTGGTATTACTGTTGGCATATTTTTGCATTATATGTCTTTGCAATTCTATTCATTTCGAAGCTTTGCATCTTTTAACTGCTCCTTGATGCTTGCATTGCCAAAGGGGGAGATTTGCTGTGTTCTCTGCCGCAAGAAGGCATAATTTCGCAAGGGGAAAGATTTTTGACATAAAGGGGAAGAAAAATTTGCTTAACTCAGGGGGAGTTATTATCAAGGGGAGATTTGCCAAAAAGGGCTTTTACTCTTTTACAAAGGGGGAGAAAAATTCTTTTATCAAGTGACATGCTTTGGCTCTTTTCTGAGTTTTTATGGTCACTTGTGTGCTGAAATTTTTAAATTTTCTTGAACTTGGATTTGGTTGTCAATGCACTCATCAAGGGGGAGATTGAGAAACCATGGGTTGGTTTCGGTATTTTGTGATGAGTGATTGACTGGATTTTACCCTCTGTTCGAAGGGTACCTCCGAAGGGGCTTCGGAGGTGGTTCTCCGAAGGGTGTTCGGAGGTGTTTGCTTGCTGCAGCCGCGCAGCAGAGTGTGCCTGTCGGAGGGGTCCGGCAGTACGCGATGACTGGGTTCGTACCGAAGGCTTCGGTACTTTGGGCGGTACACCGGAGTGTGTACCGGAGGTTGCTAACCCGGAGAGGTCTCCGGAGTACTGGATACACTTGTCTGCTTGTCTGTGGTGCGCAGGGACTTCGGAGGCGACGGACAGGGTTCGAGCCGGGTGAACCTGGGTCAAGCGGGAGGCTTGATGCCAGGGGAGCGGGGAGCTCCGTCACGGTGGCTGCGAAGGTGGTCCGGGTTGGTCCTCGGGTCGAGGCGTGCCAGGTGAAGGCAGAGAGTGCGGAGCGTGGCTCCGGCTAAAGGTGCTCCGAGACAAAGTCCTCGGACATGAGGCACTTCGAAGGTACTCCGAATGGAGTGACTTCGGAGTTGGTGGATCAAGTCCTCTGCGGAGGCAAGGTGTTCGAAGTGTGCTCCGGAGGGAGACACTCGAAGGTTACCCGACGAAGGTCTTAGAAGTCGAGGCGCATCGAAGGCATGGTCCGGGTGAGGCTCGTCGAGGAGTGTGCTCGGAGTGAGACACTGCGACGAAGTGCTCATGGAATGCTTCATGCGGAGGCCTTGGACGAAGGAGGGACTTCGAAGGGTGGTACTCCGAAGGTGGGGCTTCGGAGTGTGAAGGACTTCGGAGCGAGGCTAGCTCCGGAGTGAGGTTGACTTGTGGTGCTTCGGCCATGCATGGCTTCGGTACACGGACGGACGGTGGTTGAGCTCGGAGTAGCTGCGAAGCCGTGGAGGTCCACTCCGAAGGTGGTGGTGCGAAGGCCCAAGGGCTTTGACGGCTTCGGCTCAAAACCGTCACTGTATCGAAGGACTTCTTCGGCGGAGCGAAGGCCAACAGGCTGCAGGCTTCTTGCCGAAGCTACCGCACCCTCCGGTGCGAAGGGAGGTTCCAGAAGTCAACACTGTAAAGGCTGACACTGTCTGTTCTGAAAAAGGCTGACACTGTCCCCTCTGCAGCTGACAGAGAAGCCTCCAGAATAAAGGTGGACTACCTTTTGTACCCCTTAGTTCTGAAGAGACAAAATGAATGTAAACCCTAGGGGTAAAGTAGTCACTTCCTTAGGATGAATCCATGGGCTAGAAATATGGGGGCTCGGTAGGTAACATTTAACACTTTGAGAATTTACTGTTGAGCTCCTGTACACATACCTCGCTGGTTTTCATCCAGAGTTCAATATATTTTGTGTTCCTTGTTCAAGCGGCGAAGCCCTGCGTCTTTGTGCTTTTGCTTGAGCTCGCTTTACATACCTCGCTAGTTTTAGTTCACCGAAGCCTGTCTTGGCGAAGGGTGTTTTCTCGCGAAGTGTGTTTTTCAGTGTGCTGTCGCTCTGTGTAACACGAGGCAAGACCTCACTGCTTACTAGCGAAGCCCTGGTTGTATCCCGTTTTGCTTCCTGTGTCGAAGCCCTTAGCGTAGTCCGTTTTGTGTGCGTGTAGACCTTCGTGTACGAAGCCCAGCACCGGTTGCTGCCGCCAAGTACTTGGTCGAAGTCCTCAGAGGGCTGTCCACTCTTGCGAAGGGTGAAGTGCGAAGCCTGCTCGAAGCACCTCGCGTGCGGAGCCTGCACTGACTTAGCACAGTAGATTTCCGAGGGTTGTAAGTGGAGCGAAGTCTTCTAGGCTTCGAACTTTTTCTCCTCCGAAGCCTGTGTTCGAAGGTGTCGAAGTACCTCCGAACCAGACCTTCGAAGGTAGTGTTCGAAGCCTGTTCCGTAGAAGACAGAACTGAAACCGAAGGCTAGTTTTTAGCCCGAAATTTTAAAAGCTCCCATTCACCCCCCCTCTGGTCGCCGTTTCCGGTCCAACAATCCTCATCTATTCAAAGGACAAAGAAGAACACAAAACCCACATCCGATTGACCTTAGGAAAACTAAGGGAACATCAATTATACGCCAAGTACAGCAAGTGAAAGTTTTGGACGGCGGAAGTAATGTTCCTTGGACATATCATCTCCGCACAAGGTATCGCAGTAGACCTTGCTACCATGGAAGCAGTTACTGATTTGTTGCCACCTACCAACGTATCAGAGATACGGAGTTTTCTGGGTTTGGCTGGATATTATCGGTGATTTATCGAAAATTTCTCCAAGATAGCCAAGCCTATGACTAAGTTGATGCAAAAGGGGGAGAAGTTCGAATGGACTCACAAATGTGAGGAAAGTTTTCACACTCTCAAGACCCGGCTGGTGTCAGCACCCATACTGACCCTACCAGATATAAGGAAGAACTTCCATGTCTATTGCGACACATCTCGCCAGGGATTGGGATGTGTTCTTACGCAAGACGGGAAGGTTGTCTCGTATGCCTCTCAGCAATTGAGACCCCATGAGCTAAACTACCCTACACACGACCTGGAATTGGCCGCTGTTGTGCACACCCTAAAAATATAGAGGCATTATTTGGTTGGAAACTGCTGCGAAGTCTTTACGGATCAAAAGAGTTTGAAGTATATCTTCACACAACAGGATCTCAACCTTAGGCAAAGGCGATGGTTATAATTGATAAAGGACTATGACTTAGGTATTCACTACCATCCCGGCAAAGCAAACGTGGTAGCTGATGCATTAAGTCATAAAGGATATTGCACCGCCATCGTGATTCAGGATCACGCGCCTTTGCTATATAAGGAGATGGAAAAGTTAAATCTCGGGTTAACCACAATAGCCTATCTAGCCACCCTAGAGACCCAACCAGTCCTGTTTGAACAGATCTGTGAGGCTCAGTTAGAAGACCCAGACATAGCTGCAATTAAGAAGAACATGAGACAGGGCAAGGCCCCAGGATTTTCAGAGGATGAGAATGGCACCATATGGTTTGGAACCAGGATCTGTGTGCCAGATAAACCAGAATTAAAAACCCTTATTCTAAGGGAGGCTCATGATACTCTGTACTCCATCCATCCTAGGAGTACAAAAATGTACCAGGATTTGAAGGAACGATATTGGTGTGTTAGCATGAAGAAGGAAATTGCTCAGTTCGTCGTGGAATTTTACACCTGCCGTCGGGTAAAGGCAGAACACCAGAGACCCGTAGGGCTGTTACAGCCACTTAAAGTGCTTGAATGGAAATCGGAAGAGATCAGTATGGATTTCATCACCGGACTCCCAAAGACCCAACTTGGATATGATTCTATATGGGTAATCATTGATCGGCTAACAAAGGTAGCTCACTTCATAGCCGTCAAGACGACCTTCAGTGGCCCTAAACTAGCAGAGTTGTATATGGCCCGCATAGTGTGTCTTCATGAAGTACCCAAGAAGATAATCACCGATAGAGGGAGTCAGTTTATGTCTCGATTCTGGAAAAACCTTCAAGAGGAAATGGGAACGAGACTAAACTTCAGCATAACGTACCACCCTCAGACAGATGGACAAACTAAAAGGGTGAATCAGATATTAGAGGATATGCTTCAGGCATGTGCCTTGGATTTTGGAGGAACTTGGGACAAGAGTTTACCGTATGCCGAGTTTTCGTACAACAACAGTTATCAAGCCAGCCTTCAGATGTCCCCGTTCGAAGCTTTATATGGATGTAAGTGCAGGACGCCTTTACTTTGGGATCAAACTGGTGAATCCCAAGTGTTTGGAACAGACATCCTTCGGGAAGCTGAAGAGAAGGTACGAATTATCAGAGACCGACTCAAGACAGCCCAATCTCGATAGAAGAGCTATGTGGACAATCGTCGTCGATATTTAGCCTTTGAAGAGGGAGACCATGTCTACCTCCGAGTTACCCCTCTCTATAGCACACAACGGTTTAACATGAGAGCAAAGTTGGCACCTCAATACATTGGACCTTTTCCCATTGTTCGATGCCAAGGTGAGGTCGCTTATCAGTTGGAGCTACCACCCTCATTGGATGAGGTACATGATGTGTTTCATGTATCACAACTAAAGAAGTGTCTTTGAGTCCCAGCAGAGCAAGTAGACCTTCACCAGTTGAACATTCAAGAAGATCTGACCTATGTGGAAAAGCCCGTCAAGATCTTGGAGGTCAAAGAAAGGACCACCAGGAGTCGCGTCATCCACTTCTGTAAAGTTCAGTGGAGCAATCATCCCGTAGAGGAAGCTACATTGGAAAAGAGGAAGAACTCAAAGCACAACATCCAGAGCTATTCGAGGATTGATCCGAATCTCGAGGATGAGATTCTCTGTAAGGGGGATAGGATTGTAACATCCCAATATTTAAAAATAAATAAAATAAAGGAAATACATTTTTCAGGGAATTAAAGGAATTATTTAATTAAAGAAAACCCTAAAAGAGCCCTATTAAAGCCAAACAAGGGGGGAAACTTGAAATTTCAACTTGGAAAATTTATGATAGAATCTAGAGGCCAAAATATAATTTTAGGAATTTTTACAAATTTTTATCAACAGTGATTCAACACTTAAATAAATAAATGAATTACTGGAATTAAATTAATTCAGAAAAGCTTTTTAAATCCTAGTGTGCCGCAAACCATCAATCTGCCTCAGCCCGGCCCAGCCCAGAACCCGTGTCACTGCCAAGTGGGACCCAGGTGTCGGCGCCAACGTCCCTCCTCTCTCTCCCGCCCACGCCCCACCTCAGCCCCACGTGTCAGCCACTCGCACCCGCCGCCATCTCTCTGGTCGCCGGGGCCCGCCTGCCGGCCCTTCCTTTTTCGCTCACCCGCCGATAGGTGGGGCTACATGTCGGATGCTTCTTCTTCGTTGGAAGGGGATCCCCCTTCCATACTGGCGACCCCCTTTCCGTTTCCCACCGCCGGGCACCCGTGTTCACCGATCCGACCCCGGATCGCCTTCCCCAACCGCCGACGACCTCTTTCCTTCGAAAACTGACGCGTTTTCCCGTATTTGGAAGCATGGCCAAGCAAAAGGAAACCTCACTGGAGTTGGAAAGGAACCTTTGGGTTTCCTCTGATTCCCTTGCCAAAACAACACTGGCGAGCCCCTATTTAAACACCTACGAGCCACCGCACTCCGCCACGCCACCACCACCTTAGCCCGTGCGTTCCAGATCGCTGCCACCCCCTCCTTTGGTTTTTCCCCCTGTTTCACCTTCGGCCACCGTTCGCCACCGCCTCGGGCCTCCTCCGTCCACACCGCCGCCACCTTCGTGACCGCTGGAGCCCGCCCGTCCTCGGCCACGCCTCCATTGGCCGAGAGGACCGCCGGATCGTCATCGCCGACGAGCAGTGGAGAAGCCCTCGCCGTCTACCCTCGCCGCCGGTCGCCTTCAGACGTCTTTCTCTGCCACCGCAGGTACGGTCATGACCGTCGTCCCCTCCTCTTTCCATTTCAGCCGAGACCTAGGCCCCTAGGCCCTCGTCGTCGCCGTTGCTGCCACACCCAAGCCTGCCGGAGCCGAGAATGAAGGGGGTACTTTCCCCCTTAGCTCGTGTTGTGCCAGACGTGATCTCAACCGTCTGATCCGCGATGGAGGGCTAGGATTAAACCCGCACGGGTTTAATCTGGGCCATCCATCCGGTCAAACTGGTATGGAGCCATCTCGGCCGTTGATCGCTATTTAAAGGCTTGACTCAATATCGTTCGTCCACGTAGTACCCTTTTGCGCGTTTTAATCTCAGCCACACGATTTGACTTAACCCTCCCGCCTCGCATCTGGCCGCTGGATCCAGATCCAATGGTCTAGATCGATCGGGTCCACATGCACAATCACGGGTTCATGGTGAACCTGGTTCACCGTGGACCAGTGACTGTTTTCTGTTTAAATAAATATCCAGAAAATTGTTTAAACTTTAGAAATTCATAACTTTCTCATTTTAACTCCAAATTTCACCATTCAAATTTTGTTAAATAACTCTTTTTATTCTCTACACATTAATGCCATAAAAAAGTATGTTACTTTAGCCCAAATTATTCTTATTGAATAAATGAATAAAAACCCCTTAGGGATAAAATGTTAATTCATGAAATAAATTAGGAAAAATCCCAAAACTCTAGCCCTTAATATTATCCAACATAACTCCAGAATAATAAAGCTTATGTCACATATTTAAATCATAAACTTGTATGCTTATATATATTGTGATATTTTGATTGTTTATCGAATGTTTTATTTTTCCGTATCGAGAAGACTACGAGTTCGTCGAGGAGCCGGAGTTTTACCCCGAGGTTCCTCCATCACCATTTGCTGATCAAGGCAAGTCACAACCCCCATTTTGAACATCATTGAGCCCATGTTTTAATAAAGTATCGCTATAACTCATAGGATAATATTGCATTGGTCAAATATCAAGCCCTACACTATATTTAATAGATCCCTGTCCTTGTGTGTAAACCCAAGCCATGCTTATTGAGCCTACACTCCTTGTCACTCTACAAATATTATATTAGCTAGTGTCCAATGTACCGACACAACTACTATAGGATAAAAAGAATGAGTCATAGATAGCTGGATTCTACTATATGTATTTCCCCGTTATTCTCGTCTCTGGACTCTGTTGGAGTTGGCTATGTTATAAGTATGGTGGGTTCCGGGTGCAAGCCAGGGCATTGGTTTGTCGCACTCGGGGCACTATAAGGACCGGTCTGCGGGATCTGTTGCAAAGCACTTCCGTACTAACCACAAGTCTAATGGGTAAGTCCTAACTGAAAGTATGGAACAATCCGACTCGATACACCATAGCGGAGGGGGCAAGGGGCAACCTGCGGGTGACTTGTACCGACGTGGCGTGGCTCAAGGGGGGGTATGGTGTTGGCTCGACGCGTCGGGGCACCATATGAAACCCATAAGAGGGTGCTGTCGGGTCGAGGCAGACAATATGGAAGGTTTTGGCACGAGTTCCCGTGGTATGGGTCATCTCGTTACACTTTGGTGTAAGTAATGAGTGCGTGTCTTGTGGGTACAGTGGTACACCTCTGATCAGATTATTAAATCTTTTCGGAAAGTTGAGCCCACGGTCAAGGGCGGGTTGTGTGACTTCTCGGCAGTTAGTTTACTATTGTTTGAATGGTTGAGTTATTCATGGCATGTAAGGACTATTGAGCGAGGGTGGGTTGACTGTACCCCTCGAGTTAGAAGATGATGCATACACATGTTTACATTCTGTTTAAATAACTTGATCACATTTAATTTCTTTACAAATATGCTTTTCCGCAAAATTAGCCACTACCTTCCCTGTTATTCCCTGCATTATATCTGCATTCGATGGCTTGCTGAGTACGATTGTACTCACCCCCGTTGACTTACACCACCAGAGCCCGTCTACTATGAGGAGGATGAAGGTCTGGAGTAGCGACCCAGTCAAGGTGAGACTGGAAGGAGGTTTTCATCTAGGACCCTTGTTTTATTAGTTTCTCTTCACTTTATTCACTTTTGTACTAATACGGTCTACGAACCGTGAATGCTTGTCGTATTGTACGTGGTCGTGTGATGAACGTCTTGTTTTATTGATTTTCTATGGAATTTCAATAAAGGTCCGGATTTATTAAATCCGGGCGTTACATAAAGCCATAGTCATTGAGCGGCGACTCTCCTTTTTGAAGTTACTGGGTGTTCAATTTATTCCTGAATGTACGAAGAGATTTTCCAATAGTCTTCAATGTGGCAGCTTTAGCATATTTTAAGCGATCTTCCGGGAATTTATAATGCACTTTTATATGCTGCCACAATTCTTTCTTTGTAACTTCAGGGACACTCTTCCAGTTTTTCCAAACTATTTTACATCGCTCTTTGGGGAGACATCCACAGTCATTGCGCCACTTAGCAGTGATTTCTTTCGTCTTCTTTGGAGCCCCATCAAAATACACTTCTTCAAGCTCATAGATAGTTGTATGCAACTTGTTCTTCTCCCATTTTCCTCTCCTCTTCGCATTTGCAGAGGATGTAATGGCGGCGCACTCAACAGCTGTTGACTCAGATGACTCAACAGATGGGAGAATAGTTGTTCTTTTCTCGACTTGGAATAATCGACGCTTGCTTCCTCGCTTTGGACGATCCTACAACGATAGACAATGTGAGCTTCAGGAATATAATCCTCGGTTAGAAGCTGCTCTGACTTGTTACTAACGTAATAATTACCTCTGCTTGACCTTTAGGAATGTAATCCTCATCGACATCTTCTCTCGTTCGCTTCTTCCTAGGCTCCAATAGATGTCCATTCTCTACAGAGTGGTATGAAGATTCGCTATTGGAGGATCCTTCAGATGAACCCTCTTTATTTGTTTTTGTAGGAGACTCGTAGATGAGCTCCTCGATAGAACGTCCTTCTTCCACCATAGATGAACTATTCATAGTTAAGAGGCTAATGTATCAGAATTTTGGTTATGTAAAAAAGGTCCGCTGTCATATTTTCATGTACGAAACAATGCACATGTCGGATGCACATGAGGATTAGTATAGTAGCTTCAGAAGAAATGGATGAAAACTTTTCTTAGCTACAACTCTCCTTTTGGTTGTGTTATGTATGATTCAGACTAGGCACTGGCCTCATGCATTAGTAGTCAACTACTACTCCTGAAGGTACTATACTAATCCTCGAGTATAGTGCTTGTGTTATGTATGCATCATATAACAACTAGCTAGTTTACTATTAGTTGTTCTCTCTCTCTAGAACTGTTGTGTTACATTGGATTCTGCACAAAGTTGTTGAGGCCTCAGCATATTTTGTGTTGTTTTCAAATATGTTCATGGCTGCCATGGAACCATGGGCACATCCATTCCCTGCCATGCAGCACAAGAAAGAAGAAGTTGTTGAACGGAATTGACATGTCACATGGCTTGATGACATACATTAGATAACTCAATAACAATTTGCATTATAGGCCTCTAAAAGATAGCAATAAAATCTAAACAGGACTCTTGAAGATCTAATCCCTAGTATTGTGTTATATTTCATTTTATCATTATTTATGATACTCTTTATAAAATATAAATTCATATAATAACTACTAAGTATCTCAACTAATACTTTTGTACATTGTAGCATAAATAAGAGAACGCACAAGAGAAGAAAAGGAGACAATGTAGCATAACATATTGAAAGTATAGGTAGAATAAAAGTAAGACTATTTGATAATTTCCGTAGAGTTTCTCGAGGAGAAAGTTTGTTTTCAACGCTAACCATGTGTTGGGGGAAAATATCTCATCTTCGGGGTTATTGCCAAAGCAGCATGAAGACAACCACCTAGTTCGAAGATTGTCCGAAGACCTTCTTCGAAGATGCTCGGAACATGTTTCGAAGCCCGAAGACAGACACTGGTTCGAAGTATGTCTTCGAACCAAAGCCTTTCAGGATCTTTTCTGCCAGCTAAGATGGAAGACTTATCTTCTATCCTATTAGATTAGTCTTTTACCATTTTAGCCCTATTAAGGAAAACGAATAGTTTCCTTAATGTCGGTTGTAATAGAGGGATAAATAGGTCTTTTCCTTAATGTTTGGGCCTATAAATACCCCCCATTTCACCCTGTAATAGGGACCGATTACAAGTGATTCAATACACACTTTCGAACTATTCTAAGCTATTATCCTTTCGGAGGCTTAGAACAGTTTGCTTCGCAAACACTTCGTTTGTTAGTTTCTTTTCTACAGAAACCTGTTAGCGTAATCTTTTACGCCAACACCATGGTCATCTTAATAGTCAAACATGGTACCTTCAAGGAGCATTCCACAAACTTCTAATAAAATTGCATATAAAGGCAAAACAGTTGGTAAAACAAAGACAAGGAAAAATGAAAACACATGGAAGTGGACAGAAACACCACACGCAGCACCAATGGCAACATAACCTAAACTAATTTGGCCACATATCGACAAATTTAGCAAAACATTTATTCCCCTATCAGACAAAAAGTTAGCACATATGAATAGATGACACAAGCACCAACCAAAAGCACACCTACATTACTTTAGCAACTATGCGACATGCCCTGCTCACACAGGTCACAAATAAGAAACTGCCATTACTTTAGCAACTATGCACAAGAATAATTAATGCCAACTTATATCATAGAAAATAGGTAGAGTTCAAAGTAAAAAAACTCATAGTGAAGGTGGCGACAAGCTCTGGGGACAGCGGCGACAGGCTCTGGGGACTGCGGCGACAGACGGCGGTGACGGGATCTAGGGACCGCGGTGACGGACGACGGCGACGGGCTCTGGGGACCATGGTGACGGGCTTTGGGGACCGTGGCGACGGACTTTGGGGACCATGGCGATGGGATCCGGGGACCGCGGCGATGGGCTCCGGGGACCGCGGCGACGGGCATCGGGCTCCGCGAGTGGCGGTACAGGCTCTAGGGACAGCGACGCGGTCTCCGGGGATGGTGATGTTGTCTCCACGGATGGCGGCAACGATCTCCGAGAGAGGCGGTGGCTGGTGGAGTTCGACGGCGTGGGAGTTTAGGGTTTAGAAATGAAACTTGTTTTTTGGATAGCGGGAGTGAAAAGTATATATAAGTGTATTAGCAGTGGCGGGCATGATGATGTCATCCTGCCCGCCACTACTATTTTCTCTTAGTAGTGGCGGGCAATGACGTCACCAGCTGCCACTTCTAATCTGCTCACCGCTGGTGCTCGAATTAGAAGTGGCGGACCGCTGATATCACCCGACCTGCCACTACTAAAAGGAATAGTAATGGCGGACTGGTGACGTCATCATGCCCTCACTGATTACACCTGACCGCCACTACTAATAACGTTAGGGATTATCTAGCATACACTGCCTACAATGTTGAGAAAGACTTTGTAGCACAGTGGTGCGGGGGGTCGCTTGGGGCCATGCGGTTCGAGGTTCGAACCATACTGTCGGCAAACGGTTTGAGGTTTGAACCTTGCTGTTGGTGCCCAAACAATTTTTTCAGTTCTTATTTTTCAAAATTTCAGCACTTTTTTATTGATGTTTAAACCCTCGTTTGAACTTGAATTTTTTTAACAATAAAAATACATCATAACTTATCAAATTTAAAAAATTGGTATTTTTCTGCCTCACTTTACTGTTTTATATTTCATTAAGTGTATTTTTATGATCAAAGTCAAAATAAGTTAAATTTTAACTACAAGACATGAAATAATTAGCAAAAATTTATAGAAAAACCATATTCATGTTTTTGACTCTATTATTAGTTATTATCGAATAAATTTAAAACCATTATAAAAAATGTATCCTTAAATCCACACTCACAATCAAACACAATTTATATCCAAATTCACATATCACAACAAAAATCACATATCACATCCAAATTCACATTTAAACTTCACATATCACATCCAAATTAACATATCCATCCAAATTCACATCCAAACTTCACATATCACATCCAAAGTCATATATGCATCCAAATTCATATCCAAACTTGACACATCACGTTTATAGGAAAGCACGTAAATAGACACAAGTCCAGGTTGGGAAACCAGCTTACACATCGAACCGCACACCAAACCAAAACGCACTTTCGACCCAAACCCGAAAGGAAGCTATGTTTTGCTCTTCTTCTTCCTCGGTCCACTGCAAAATGAAATTCATCAACTTATACCAGCATCACTACCAATTAATTTTAGGTAATTATTATCAGTAGATTGTATAATAGTAAACTTCGACAAACCTGAGATATCATTTTTAAGATCAGCTCTTTGCTTTGCCTTCTCTTCCAATGAAATAATGCATGCATGCAACTATTTTCTACCGTGAAAAATAAATACAAGTGGCGGGGACACGCTCCGGGGGTGGCACCGACGGGCTCCGGGATGGCGGCGACGGGCGGAGGGGGGCGATGAGGGAGTGAAAAGTATATATAGGTGTATTAGCAGTGGCAGGCATGCTGACGTCATCCTGCCCACCACTGCTACTTTCTCTTAGTAGTGGCGGGTGATGACGTCACCAGCCCACCACTAATAATCCACCCGCCGCTAGTGCTTGACTTAGTAGTGGCGGGCTGCTGACGTCACCCGACAACCACTACTTATAGCGGTAGGGATTATATATCTAGCATACACTGCCTACAATGTCGACAAAGACTTTGTAGCGTAGTGGTGCGGGGGGCTGACTTGGGGCCATTCGATTCGAGGTTTGAACCTTTCTGCCGGCAGGTGGTTTAAGGTTTGAACCTTGCTGCTGGCCCCAAACAATAAAAATTTTCAGCACTTTTTTATTGATGTTTAAATCCTCGTTTGAACTTTATTTTTTTTAACAATAAAAATACATCATAACTTATCAAATTTAAAAATAGGTATTTTTCTTCCTTAGTTTACTGTTTTTTATTTCATTAAATGTGTTTTTATGATCAAAGTCAAAATAAGTTAAATTTGAACTACAAGACATGAAATAATTAACCAAAATTTATAGAAAAACCATATTCATGTTTTTGACTCTATTATTAGTTATTATCAAATAAATTTAAAACCATTATAAAAAATGTATCTTTATATCCACACTCACGATCAAACACAATTTATATCCAAATTCACATATCACAACAAAATCACATATCACATCCAAATTCACATTCAAACTTCACATATCACATCAAAAATCACATATCACATACAAATTCACATATCCATCCAAATTCACATCCAAACTTCACATATCACATCCAAATTCACATCCAAACTTGACACAACACGTTTAATGGAAAGAAAGTAAACAGACACAAGTTTAGGCTCGGGAAACCAAACAAAAACGCACTTTTGGCCCAAACCCAAAAGGAAGCTATGGTTTGATCTTCTTCTTCCTCGGTTCACTCTCTTCAAGCAATTCTTCCCCTGCAAAATGAAATTCATCAACTTATACCAACATCACTAGCAATTAATTTTAGACAATTATTATCAGCAGATTGTAGAATAGTAAACTTCGACAAACCTGAGATATCATTTTTAAGATCAGCCCTTTGCTTTGCCTTCTCCGAAATGTGCCCTCATCACGTTTAATTCTAACACTCTGACGAAGCACCACAGTTGGCACAGTATTCTTCATTGTTCTGGCATGGTTCTTCCGTCTCTTCCTTTTCTCAACAAAGCCAATCTCTTTCTGTTTAAACAGAAGAAAAGCCTCAACTTGCCAATCCTCAAACAACTCGGCATCATCAAGGCAGTCTAAACTACTCTCCTGCGTTCACATCATCAACACCCCTTGACCGATAATCAATATTCGGATCCGAAATAGGCTGAACAGGGGCAAGGGGGAGCATTCTCTTGAACTGTTTCACTAGGCCCGGACATGCATTAGCAATCAATTATTGATTATATCACATTATACAACTCACAATTCACATCAAATGAATCAATTATTCATTAGCAAATGAAATTATAAAGTCCAATAACGGCATGCTTTTTACATGCTCCATATGGTTCTATGAAAAAATAATAAAAACCCTTGCAGCTACAAACAAGTGAAGTAGTGAACAACTACAAACAAATGTAATTGTTGTGCTAAAATTTTCTGCAAACAAATGAATATTTATCATGCAAGTGGTGTTTAAAGACACCATAAATAAATCCCATTAACATAGAAGAAATCAACTCGTATATAGAGTGAACTATTGAATAAACCATGCATTTGACCAAATTGTTGTTACCTACTTGTATAAGTACATTTGAAGCTAGTTATCCATGGCTAGTTCTTTAATTTATTTCCTTTCTCTTCTAATGAAATAATGCATGCATGCAACTATTTTCTACCGTGAAAAATACATACAAGTGGCGCACTGCTGACGTCACTCGACCGCCACTACTAATAGCGGTAGGGATTATATATCTAGCATACACTGCCTACAATGTCGACAAAGACTTTGTAGCATAGTGGTGCGGGAGGCTCGCTTGGGGCCACTCGGTTCGAGGTTCGAACCTTGCTGCCGGCAAGCGGTTTAAGGTTTGAACCTCGCTGCTGGCCCCAAATAATAAAAATTTTCAGCACTTTTTAATTGATGTTTAAATCCTGGTTTGAACTCTATTTTTTTAACAATAAAAATACATCATAACTTATCAAATTTTTAAAAATGGTATTTTTCTTCCTTAGTTTACTGTTTTTATTTCATTAAATGTGTTTTCATGATCAAAGTCAAAATAAGTTAAATTTGAACTACAAGACATGAAATAATTAACCAAAATTTATAGAAAAAACATATTCATGTTTTTGACTCTACTATTAGTTATTATCCAATAAATCTAAAACCATTATAAAAAATGTATCTTTATATCCACATTCACAATCAAACACAATTTATATTTAAATTCAAATATCACAACAAAAATGACATATCACATCCAAATTCACATTCAAACTTCACATATCATATCAAAAATCACATATCACATCCAAATTCACATATCCATCCAAATTGACATCCAAACTTCACATATCACATCCAAATTCATATATACATCCAAATTCACATCCAAACTTGACACATCACGTTTATTTGAAAGAAAGTAAACAGACACAAGTTCAGGCTGGGAAACCAGCTTACACATCGAATCACACACCAAACCAAAACGCACTTCTGGCCCAAACCCAAAAGGAAGCTATGGTTTGCTCTTCTTCTTCCTCGGTCCACTCTCTTCAAGCGATTCTTTCACTGCAAAACAAAATTCATCAACTTATACTAGCATCACTAGCAATTAATTTTAGGCAATTATTATCAGCAGATTGTAGAATAGTAAACTTTGACAAACCTGAGATATCATTTTTAAGATCAGCCCTTTGCTTTGCCTTCTCTGAAATGTGCACCCCATCACGTTTAATTCTGGCACTCTGACGAAGCACCACAGTTGGCACCACATTCTTCATTGTTCTGGCAGGGTTCTTCCGTCTCTTCCTATTCTCAGCAAACCCAAACCTCTTTATGGTTAAACAGATGAAAAGACTCAACTTGCCAATTCTCAAACAACTCAGCATCATCAGGCAGTATGAACTGCTCTCCCACGTTCACATCATCAACACCCCTTGACCGATCATCAATATTCGAATCCGGAATAGGCTCAACATGTACAAGGGGGAGCATTCTCTTGAACTATTTCACTAGGCCCGGACATGCATTACCAAATGATTCAATTATTCATTATATCACGTACTACAACTCACAATTCACATCAAATGAATCAATTATTGATTAGCAAATGAAATTATAAGTCCAATGGTTCCATGAAAAAATAATAGAAACCCTTGCAGCTACAAACAAGTGAAGTAGTGAACAACTTCAAACAAATGTAACTGTTGTGCTAGAATTTTCTGCAAATACATGAAGGTTTATCATGCAAATGGTGTTTAAAGACACCATAAATAAATCCCATTAACATAGAAGAAATCAACTCGTATATAGAGTGAACTTTTGATTAAACCATGCATTTGACCGAATTGTTGTTACCTACATGTATAACTACATTTGAAGCTAGCTATGCATGGCTAGTTCTTTAATTTATTGCCTTTCTCTTCCAATGAAATAATGCATGCATGCAACTATTTTCTATCGTGAAAAATACATACAAGTGGCGGGGACAGGCTCCGGGGGCGGCGTCGACGGGCTCATAGGACAGTGGTGACGGGCGGAGGGCGGTGGCGACGGGCTGATGGGGGCGATGCGGGAGTGAAAAGTATATCTTGGTGTGTTAGTAGTGGCGGGCATGCTGACATCATCCTGCCCGCCACTTCTATTTTCTCTTAGTAGTGGCGGGCGATGACGTCACCAGCCCGCCACTACAAATCCGCCAGCCGCTGGTGCTCGACTTAGTAGTGGCGGGCTGCTGATGTCACCCGACCGCCACTACAATGTCGACAAAGAATTTGTAGCGTAGTGGTGTGGGGGGCTCGCTTGGGGCTATTCGGTTCGAGGTTCGTACCTTGCTACCGGCAGACAGTTTAAGGTTTGAACCTTGCTGCTAGCCCCAAACAATAAAAATTTCCAACACATTTTTATTGATGTTTAAATTCTCGTTTGAACATGAATTTTTTAACAATAAAAATACATCATAACTTATCGAATTTAAAAAATTGGTATTTTTCTGCCTCAGTTTACTATTTTTTATTTCATTAAGTGTGTTTCTATATATGATCAAAGTCAAAATAAGTTAAATTTGAACTAATTAATCACATTCATGTCACATGAAATAATTAACCAAAATTTATAGAAAAACCATATTCATGTTTTTGACTCTAAACATAAATGATCTATCATTGCACTAATTTTCCATCGCCATCGGTGCGTAGTTAAGGAATCACACTGCCAAATGACAGTTTTGCTTCAACCACATTGATCCTTGATATGTCAACAAAAAACGACACCTCGTGAAACTAATTGTATTCTTCTTCGTCTTTGACTCCATCAACTCCAACAATTCTTTGTTTTCCTCGAGCAACGATGTATTTGTTCTCGTCTTTAGGATCAAGTATGTAAAATACTTGTGCCACAGACTGAGTAAGTATCCAAGGGTCATCTTTATAACCCACCTTATTAAGGTCAACTATTATAAACCCGTAATCATCCACCTCCACACCTTCTGGATGTCTGACCCACTGGCACTTATATACAGGGATTTCTATAGAGTTCACGTAGTTAAGTTCCCATATTTCTTCGATGTATCCATAGTAAGCATTCTTTTGTCTAGTGCTGTCTTCTGCATCTACTCTGACACCACTATTTTAGCACTGACTCTTTTGATCCTTTTCTTTGGTATAGAATGTGAAACCATTGATGTCATACGCTTGCCATGTTTTAACCATGCTCAATGGACCGTAAGACAATTTATTTATCATCATCTCTTCGTTGGTTTGTCCAATCGAAAGGTTTAGATCCCTCAGCCATGATGTGAAATGAATTTTGTGCTCTTTCATAATCCATTGTTCATCGCAATCTTCATTCTTTTCACAAAGCTCTTGCAGGTGTTGTTCAACATCTAGTCCCATAATCGCCAACTGATGCATTACAATGTGAGGTGATTCTCTTACTGTTTTGGTAGTTATTGTCTCGTATGATTTTCCTGCCTTTAGTTCCTATACCGGTGAGTCTTCCATGGTGCCAGAACACAGGAACTCCTATTGGTTTTCCATCTCTTATGTAATGTGCGTAGCATTCAATGACTTCCTTAGTCGTGTAGCCCTCTATCATGGAACCCTCTGGATAAGCACGATTTCGTACGTAACCCTTGAAGATAACCATTAGACACTTGTACGCATACATAATGTGCATGTACGTTGGACAGAGAACAAAGATTTGGTCTGCTATATGTATCATATAGTGCTCCATAATATCAAAATATGAAGAAGGAAAGCACATCTCAAGCTGAGACATAGTCTCCCTCATTTGTTTAAGTAATTCATTTAACTCTTCAGTGTCGATCACCTTCTTTGATATGACAGTGAAGAAGTGACACATGTGTGTTATCACCATCTTTAGAAATGAATTGTTGATTCCTCTTACTACGATGGCGAGGAATAGCCCAAGCATAACATGACAATCATGAGTGTTGTAGCCGCTCATCCTCAAATCTTCTACGGAGACAATATTCTTTATGTTTGTTGAGAATCCTATTGGAACTCTGATTCCATGTAGACACCTGCAGATTGATCTTTTCTCGTTAATTGTGAGGTTATAGCTAGCATCCAAAAGGAAAAATTTTCCATTGGCCATTTCCTGTGGGTGAAGCTCGGGTCTAATTCTGAGAGTTTGAAGGTCCCTTCGTACTTTGAGTCCATCTTTTGACTTGCCCAGTATGTCTATCAAAATACCGATAGTGCTTTCGAAGACATTTTTCTCAACGTGCATTGTATCGATAGCATGACAAATGTCCAACTCCTTCAATCAGGAAAATACCTAAACAAGATTGACTGCTCTTTAAATGGAGCGTCCTTTGAAATTTTTTCAGATCTCTTCCTCTTCTTTCTGAAAACAACTTTGATATTCTTCATCATTTCAAATAGAAATTTGCCATCTCGATGTCGTGGCGGCTGTCCAAACTCGATTGTATTGTCAAAATGGTACCTATTTCTTCGATATTTGTGGTTTCTTCGTAAAAATCTGCGGTGTCGCATATATATCGTCTTAACGAATGATGGAAGATGCACAGATTCTGTCTGGTCCACACACACTATACATGTTGTATTTCCTTTAACCTGTCTTGTTAGGGACATACATCCCGAGTTGTTAGCTATGGTGCAAAAAATCATGGCTCTTAGATTGAAGTGCTCTTTCTGGTGCTCATCCCACACACGGACACCATGTTCCCATAAACGTTTCATATCCTCATTCAAAGGTTATAGAACGATATCAATGTCATTGCCAGGTTGTTTTGTACTGAAAATTAGAGTACTGAGCATAAGGTTTTTTCTTTTATGGCACAACCATGATGGAATGTTGAACAAGCACAGAAAGACCGGCCACGTACCATGTTGGTTCCTCATCTCACCAAAGGGATGCATTCAATACGTGGTAAGTCCCATCCTAATATTTCTAGGATCCTTCGAGAAATCTGGATGGGCCAGGTCAAATGATTTCCACTGCCTAGAATCTGAAGGGTGCCGAAGTTTTCCGTCCTTCTTTTTCCCAGCAAAATGTCATATTAATAGTTCAGCATCTCTGGGATTAGAGAATATACATTTCAAGCGATCAATCACTGGTAGGTACCACAACTAAGGCGAGAACTTTCCTCTTTGTCTTATATCCGTGCTGGTCTGCAATAACATTCTTCTTCCTCTTCTACAACTTTCCTCCACACAGTCATTTGCACATTTGTATCGACTTGCGTTGCACTACGGACAACTCTCTAACAGTTCATACTCTTTTCGATATAGGATACAGTGGTTCTGGAATGCATGAATCTTCTGAATGCCCAAAGTCAACGGACAAATCATCTTCTTTTCTTGGTACGTATCAGATGGCAGACCATTGGGTTTCTGCAAAACCTTTTTTAGGAGCTGCAAAAGATCTAAAAAACTAGTGTCGGACCATCCATTGCTGGCCTTCAGTGTCATAAGTGTGGGATCAGAATGGCGACTAGAGGGGGGTGAATAGGCGCCTCGACACTTTCTTTAAAAGTGATGGCCTAATTAAATCACCCAACGCACCTCTAAAAACACAAATTGAAGTTTCAAATCAATCAGTACAAAAGTTGAGCTCAAACGAATTCAAATGCCCAAACCAATGTTGACTAAGCTTGTCAACCAATCACTAGCAAAACACTCATTCTAAGGATCAAACTCAAGTGTAAGAATAAATCAGAACGTTTTAATTCAATTACAATTGGAATTCACACACTTCTGGATTTTTCGGACGGTGAATAGTAAAGGTAATTTCAGCAAAGCATATTTGTTCAATTGGTTCAAATTGCAAGATTCAATTTCAGATTCACTCTATATCAGCACAAACTAAATCAGAACATGATGAGCAATATGGAACCTGAAACTTTATAGTTCTGATCATACACAATCAAAGTTCTTTGAAACAAATTCTAAAACAGCACTATTCCTTATACGAAAACACACTAGACGGATTGACACAATCTGAGAATTCTCTTCAAAATGCACTCATGCAAAACATTTGAATAATCTGAACAGATTCAGAAATGATCCTAGAAATGTAGTTTTCAGATGTATTTCCAAAACTAGAAATCAACAGGTATAAAAGTATTCTGAAATTTACTGAATACAAGATTGGTCACTTATACATTACTTCAGATCAAGTACTTTCAAACCTATTCAGAAAACAGTATGTAGTCGAATTTGAATATTTCTATTTCTGAGCAAACTTCATTTTCAGAATTCAGACAGATATAACCTAGACCTATAACTTCAGTCACAAGGATCAAGAGTTTATCAATCAGCAATCAGATTATAAAAACAGATGATAAACTGAATTACTACACCATGAAATCAGTATAAACTTTCACAGGATCAAGAATTGAAATACTTCAGAGAAGAATATAACACTCACTGTATCAGATCATCAACAAATATACACCGAAACATCAGAAGTTCATGAGCAACAAATTGAAAATTTACTTACTGGAATTTGTAGACGCTTGATGTAGCACAACCGGCAATCCAGCAATTCTCTGTAGCAAATCTACGCACTATTCATGGTAATTTGATTGCAGCAGCCAAAAACCTCACGGAAGATCAAACAAATGTGAAGAAGCAAAACTCAATTTGATTTCTGGTTCTACGAAAGTTCTGGTTGATATAAAATTCTGGTAACACAATCACAGCAGCAAAGCTTCTCACTGGCAACACTGTCAGGGAAAATGGCAACAACGCCTGGCTCTATTCACGATCAACAAAATTTCGCCAAAGAAGAAGCTCTCGGTAATTCCATAGCATCAGCCAAGATTCTCTCAGAAGAAACAATTGTGAAGAAGCAACAATTAGCAATGCGGCAAGGATGTAGCAATCCGGCAAGAACCAGCGCTGTTCACCGGTCAAAAATCCATCGCAGGAACAGAGAAAAGTTTCCCGGATGAACAAGCTCAGCAAGTTGAAAAAACCAAATTGATGTCTCTATATTTGATCGAAAATTCTGGATCATTGAAAGTTCTAGCCCCTCAGATTTTCAAGCAACAGAATTAAACACCAGAAACTATATCAGTCTGAACCACAAGAAACTAGTATCTATTTCAGATGTATCACTTGGATTGGGCAAAAGAAATACACAGACTATCAGAACCTTGATCCAAATTTCGAAATGGAACATTCAAAACATGCACAACAAAATATGTATAAGCATCCACATCGAGTTCTGCAGGAAAAACACAAGAAAATGGGCTCTCAAAATCGCAGTCAGTAGGAAATTTACCTCTAGCGCTAAGTACTGTAGCAAATCATTGTCGGCAGCGGTGTTGCACTTCCGGCAAAATCTACCTGGCGCTGTTCATAATCACCTGAATTCAGCAGCAAAGCTCTCGGTAGAACAAGTTCTGGAAGCAAAAACCAATTTTATTTCTTCGGATTGTTTCCTCACCCGGATGACAGCCATGGAGGGGGATATTTATCCCAACAACTCCATGTTCTAGAAGGCATAATTTGCACTAAGCCCACTAAAAAAGACACTAATTACAAAACTGAAAATACAAATAGAAATACCCTAATTACTCTAAAAAATTACAAATGACCCCTCTTTAGAATATTTTCAGAATATTTGTACTCCAAAAATACTCTAAAAAGTAAACACTATGACACTAATAATTTAAACTAACACTTTGACACTATTTTATTGAAATAGTAAAAACAGTAAAAGTTTCGACGGTTTTCAGCAAAAACCGACAAAGCCTTTTCAACTCTTCGACTCGTGACACCGCTTCGCGACTCCGAGCGCCAGCAAGCCACTTCCGCTCTCGATCCCCTCGAGCCGCGCGAATGCTTGTCCTGGCCTCCCTCTCGCGAACACGATCGACACGTCGTCGCAGTCAGCCATCCATCTGAGTCTCGCTCCATCTCTTCATGCACTCTTGAGATCTTCTCCAACTTTGCCCGGCCTCCCTGATCCTAGTCATCAAGCTCCCCGCTCGACCCTCGATCACCCGCTGTCAACAGTCGGTCAGCATCTCCACCCTGCACAAAAAAGACAAGCCAAAACAAGAACACAACGCACTGCCAAAACCCTCGGCAGCCACACCTTCACTCCACATCGAAACCCTCGATGCACTCCACATACTCTCGACCATTCATCCGCTCAGACGCTCATCCTTTCCAATCACTCATCATTCAGGACCGAAACAACCCTTGGTTTCTCAATAAGCTCAAGAGTTGTGTACAACACATTATACTGCTTATCGCAACCGTGGCGTTCCTTGTAAAGAAGGTTTTTCGATGCTTTTTCAAGTGCTTCAAAGTTATCGTAGCCTTTCAGTTGTAGTTCTCTGCAATAACACCTCAGGCACAACATTTCACATCAGTTTGTCCACATCAAAGGCATCATCATCATCATGTTGATCAATATCATGTGTTATATCCAATGTATGATCACAGCCTCTTCTATGTTGATGAGCATCTTGTGGCACATCAGAATCATCAGGAAGGTTTTCAACCATCTCACCATGTTTCGTCCATACATAGTAGTTCTTCATGAAACCATTTCTCAACAAGTGAAATCGTATGGTTTCACGATCTGAACACGGATACATTGCTTCGTTCTTACAAACTTTACAAGGACAATATATTGCCGCTTCACTCTGACGGGAAGCATATTGTGCGGTAGCTTCAGTAAATTCAGTTACTCTATTAAAATATGCCACCACATCTCTGTCATTAGACGAGTACATCCAGGACCTATGCTCCATCTAAAACATATTATTTTAAAAAATATTAATAAATTCATTATTGTTAATTTTAGTAATTTACAAATTGAAAATATACTGATTTATCTCTCATAACAACATTAATTAAAAATGCTTTAATTCAAACTATGTATTAAGTAGAAAAAATTATTAAATAAATTAACTACATTGGTTTATCTCTCCAAACAACATAACTCTAGATCTATAATCATAAATCAAATTAAAAAAGAGATTAAAATGACGTAAAAATATATACAAGTGATGAATAATTGTGAGGAGGGTCATATTTCTTCATTTGGGAGAAAGAAACACTATAAATGGAAGAATATTTGAAAATTTCTATTCACAAATCCTAAATTAGTAAAACACTAATAATTCATTATATACATTATTAAATAGAAAATAAATGTGATATTCGACATGGATTTACCTCCTAGAAAGAAATCCTTCAAAAGAAATGAAAACAAAGCCTCCCCCCTCTTTTTCTAGATTTTTGTCGCCATTGTACGGACAAAAATGCGAACTCCGGTAGCCTCGAGCTCAGGAAGTAAGAAGTTGTGTATTTATAGTCAGAATAGTAGTTACGGTCGCAAGTGATGTCATCAAATCATTAGTGACGGACAACTGTAGCAGCGACGGGAAGTTTTCTGTCTGCCACTACTAGTGACTATAGTAGTGACGGTCGGTGCTGACGTCATCAGCGACCGCCACTACTATTGGCTATACTAGTGGCGGTCGGTGCTGACATCAGTACCGACCGCCACTAGTAGTGGCGATCGCTGACGCGGCAGCGCCTAGAACCACTGTAGTGGCAGACGTCTAATAGCTCGCCACTACAGTGTTTTTGCCCAACACCACTACAATGGTGGTTTGTAGTAGTGAACGATAATCTACATTTCTCAAAAAACAATCAAGGTGAATATGCACAAACTAAACTACATATGCCAACTATACATGCTATTTAAGAGCAAGAAATGGTTTAACATATTACTAAATTTCTTTTCACAAGTTGATTTGATTGTTGTTCATACTTGTGATAATGAAGAATTGGGTAATAATTTTTACTTATGTTCATACCACAAAAAACAAACATGTTAATTCTATTCCTGC
Source organism: Zizania palustris (assembly GCA_019279435.1). Classification (NCBI taxonomy): domain Eukaryota; kingdom Viridiplantae; phylum Streptophyta; class Magnoliopsida; order Poales; family Poaceae; genus Zizania; species Zizania palustris. Next base: position 90,347,928 of record JAAALK010000080.1, read on the forward strand.
ACCATTAAATTCTGATTTAAAATTTGTTACTCACAATGATAGTATGAAGGAAGAACTTGTATTGCAGCTATCTTCTTATAATACTTTAGGCTATCTTAAATTTGATGATCTTTGTTTATTTAGTACATTAAAGAAGAAATTATTTTCTTTAACCAATTTTCCAAGTCCTATTGTGATTTTCATACCATTAGCAAGTTTTATTACAATAGATTATATCTTATCAATAAAGTGTATATTTGTTTATATTTGAATATATATCTCTCCTTATTGTGATAATATCGACAACATAGAGGATCCACTACTACAAATCGCTACTGTAGTGGCGTTGGGCAAAAACACTGTAGTGGCGGGCCATTAGATGCCTGCCGCTACAGTTGCTGGTGCTGACGGCAGCACTAGCGCCCGCCCCTACTATTGGTAAAGTAGTGGCGGTCGGTGCTGACGTTATCTCGGACCGCCACTATTTTACCAATAGTAGTGGCGGGCGCGGGTGCTGCCCGCCAGTTGCTACGCTGTTCGCCACTAAAGTATTGATGACATCATTTGCGACCACCACTACTATTCTAGCTATAAATGTGCAGCTTCTTCCTCCGCGAGCTCTACCGGAGTTCGCATTTAATTTTGTTTGTACAATGGCGACAAAAATCTAGATAAAGAGGGGGAGGCTTTGTTTTCGTTTCTTTTGAAGGATTTCATTCTAGGAGGTAAATCCATGCCGAATCTCACATTTATTTTGTATTTAATCATGTATATAATGAGTTATTAGCGTTTTACTAATTTAGGGTTTGTGAATAGAAATTTTCAAATAATCTTCCATTTAGAGTGTTTCCTTCTCCCAAATGAACAAATATGACCCTCCTCACAATTATTCATCACTTGTATATTGATTTACGTCATTTTAATATCTTTTTTAATTTTATTTATGATTATAGATCTAGAGTTATGTTGTTTGGAGGGAGAGAAACCAATGTAGTTAATTTATTTAATATTTTTTTCTACTTAATACATAGTTTGAATTAAAGCATTTTTAATTAATGTTGTTATGAGCGATAATAAATCAATATATTTTCAATTTGTAAATTACTAAAATTAACAATAATGAATTTATTAATATTTTTTCAAATAATATATGTTTTAGATGGAGCATAGGTCCTAGATGTACTCGTCCAACGATGGAGATGTGGTGGCATATTTTAAAAGAGTAACTTAATTTACTGAAGCTGCCGCACAATATGCTTCCCGTCAGAGTGAAGAGGCAATATATTGTCCTTGTAAAGTTTGTAAAAACGAAGCGATGTATCCGTGTTTAGATCGTGAAACCATACGATTTCACTTCTTGAAAAATGGTTTCGTGAAGAACTATTATCGGACGAAACACGGTGAGATGGCCCAAAACCCTCCTGAAGATTCTGATGTGCCACAAGATGCTCATCAACATAGAAGAGGTTGTGATCATACATCCGACATAACACATGATGATGTTGATCAACATGATGATGATGATGACGCCTTTGATGTGGAGGAACTGATGCGAAATGTTGCGCCTGAGGTGCTGTTGCAGAGAACTACAACCAAAGGATACGATAACTTTGAAGCACTTGACAAAGCATCAAAAAACCTTCTTTACGAGGAATGCCACTGGTTGCGATAAGCAGTATACTGTGTTGTACACAATTCTTGAGCTTATGAAACTGAAGGACAGCGATGGATGGTCTGACACTAGTTTTTCAGATCTTTTACAACTCCTAAAAAAGGTTTTGCCGAAACCCAATGGTATACCATCTGATATGTACCAAGCAAAGAAGATGATTTGTTTGTTGACTTTGGGCATTCAGAAGATTCATGCATGCCCGAACCACTGTATCCTATATCGAAAAGAGAATGTATTGTTAGAGAGATGTCCGCAGTGCAACGCAAGTTGATACAAACGTCCAAATGACTGTGTGGAGGACTACAATGACCACCAGAAGAAGAATAAGAGGTTGCAGAAGAGGAATAAAAATGTAATTGCAAACCATCATGCAAAAAAGACGGAGAGGAAAGTTCCAGCCTTAGTAATCGAGCTTGGACAGCCTCCACGACATCGAGATGGCAAATTTCTATTCGAAATGGTAAAGAATATCAAAGTTGTTTTCGGAAAGAAGAGGCTGGTCATGCTATCGATACAATGCACGTTGAGAAGAATGTCTTCGAAAGAACCATCGGTATTTTGTTAGACATACCGGGCAAATCAAAAGATGGACTCAAAGTACGAAGGGACCTTCAAACTCTCGGAATTAGACCCGAGCTTCACCCACAGGAAAGGGCCAATGGAAAATTTTTCCTTCCGGCTACTAGCTGTAACCTCACAATTGACGAGAAAAGATCAAGCTGCATGTGTCTACATGGAATTAGAGTTCCAACATGATTCTCAACGAATATAAACAATATTGTCACCATCGCAGTAGGAGGAATCAGACATTCATTTCTGAAGATGGTGATAACACACATGTGTCAATTCTTCGATGTCATATCAAAGAATGTGATCGACACTGAAGAGTTAAATGAATTACGTAAACAAATGAGGGAGACTATGTGTCAGCTTGAGATGTGCTTTCCTCCTTCATATTTTGATATTATGGAGCACTATATGATACATATAGAAGACCAAATCTTTCTTCTCGGTCCAACGTACCTGCACAATATGTATGCGTACGAGCGTCTAATGGTTATCTTTCAGGGTTACGTACGAAATCGTGCTTATCCAGAGGGTTCCGTGATAGAGGGCTACACGACTGAGGAAGTCATTGAGTGCTACACATATTACATAAGAGATGGAAGAACAATAGGAGTTTGTAGGACCGAAAGTAGCGACCAGAGGGGGGTGAATGGGCGCCTAAAAATTCTTTCGAATCAATGGCCTGCTCCCAACACCCAACGCTCCTCAAAAGACTTAGCAGGAAAACACAAACAAATCAACAAAGCCTATAAGTTTCTAGCCTACAAACGACCGGTGTCCTAGACAAAGAAACACTAACACAGTGCTAATAGGCAGATTTAACTAAGTATTCAACACATGGGCAGATCAAGATTCACAGAAATAAAACACCACAACAATTAATCTGAGTGCATGTAAAAAGAGATGAAGAGTTACTATTCAAAGTTGTCTCCTATTCGGTACTTGACGAAGCCTGCTTCAAAGTACACAGTGACGAAGTCTGTTGATGGAGTCGAAGCTAGTTCGGTGAAGAGTGTAGCAGGCTGCGAAGCATGCTTCTGTGCGAAGTGCCTTGTGCGAAGGTTGTTGACGTGTGTTGCAAACTGCGAAGCCTGCTTCGGTACGAAGTAGCTTCGAAATAGAACAAGACTAAATATACGAACAACACTTCTAAGAAAAGCAGAGACTTCAATATACAGCCTTTGAAACCTTCGAAGCCTGGTGAGCTAAAGACACCGAAGTAGCACACTTCGAAACGAGCCAACACTCACTGTCCGAAACGCCTAAGCCCGCAAAAAATCGAAGCCTGCAACACGTAGCTACATAGCTACCTTCACAGATGGCTTCGCACGAAACACAAATGAAGCCTGCAGACTACCGGAGCTAGCGATTGCTGTCACACACTTTGAATTTGAAGCCCGCAGGAAAAATTAAGTTCGAACAAAAAGATGCGTCGCAAGAGACAGCACACACAAGAAACATGTGTGAGACTTCGGAGAAGATAGAGCGAGGCTCCACCACATCGAAGATACTCCGAAGGCTGTAAGCTCCGTGGTTGTATTGCCTTCTGATGACAGCACACACAGCTTCGCAAGCGCAAACACCAAAGAGTTAAAACCGTTCGGACTTCGCAAGACAACGTATACAACTATAAGGCCTACGCCTATCGAAGTCTGACCTCCGGATAAAAAGAAAACTATGAAGACTGCGAGGCTTACATCGAAAAACAACAGTGCACAGATACCAGAGGCTGGTGCATGAAAAATTATAGAATAGAAACTGCAGCTCTAGGGGATAGGTACTACTAGCTGATCATCAAAGCGTATATTCAATAAAAACACAAGAATCGATGGATTCAACTCAGGCGCGCATCTCTGATGCTACAGGAAAAAACAGACTCACAGTGATGGCAGAAGACAGAAACATCGTGTAGCAATAAATCAATGCTACCGCATGCTGGAGAACAAATCACGCAAAATGATGCAGAGTCGTAGCAAAACGTCAGAAATCCAGAAGAACAAAGATGATGTACCAGGTGCTAGTCGTGTGAAAATAGAACGCGATGATGGCTCCCGAGCAAACAGCGGCGGCGCAAACAGGGAAGCAGAGAGAAATGACCCTAATCTCTTGATTAGTAAATGGTTTTTCAGAAAGGGTGACCTAACCCTAGGGATTGGGGCCCTACTTATAGGCAACCCAATAGCCTAGGAATATTCCCACAGACCCTTAGGGTTTTTACCGACGCTGAAATAAAAGGAAAAGACCAAACTTCCGTTAGGATATTTTTACAGACTCGACTGACTGACTGTGGGCCTAAGGACAAAATAGTAAACTCCTATTTACAGATGACTTATCCGGAAACGGAGCTTTCGTAGCGACTATGGCTTCGCCTCTGAACAGTCCGATGCGAGATCAGCGGTTGTCAGTTTTGCGCCGAAACTGACAAAGCGTCCACCAACTTTGCACAAGGTACATGGATTGGGCCGGCCTGATTCCGTAGCTCTCTCAGCCCGGCAATCACTCGCCGCCCGTGTACCTGAGTCAATCCTGGTCAACAGCCTAGTGCATCATCTGCTGCTCCTAGCCCATGTACCCGGATTGGGCCAGCTCGACTTTGCGGCCCCTCTGCCCGACAGTCGCTCGCTGCCCGTGTACCTGAGTCACAAGCGGCCAGACGCACCAGGTCTTCACTCTTTCTTCAGTCATCTTTGACTACCGTTGACAATGACTCATCACATCTGGAGCCATGAGGCCCACGCTATTCAGCATGGCTCCTCAATCTCCCCCTTGATGAGTGCATTGTCAACACATCACTTTATCAGCTCTCCATTACCTGCGAGCACATGTGGAAACATGAAAACAAAGCACAAGAAAAACAGAGAAGAAGAAAATAAAGTAAAAGTTTAACCCTAATGACCAAAAGCCGAACAAAAACAAGAAGTCATCATTATGGTTAACCAAAAGTAAAAGCTCAAAGCGAGTGCAATCTCAGAATCATCAACAAGGATATCAAAAGAGTAAGGACAAACGAGACAAAAACTCCCCCTGAAACAAATCCCAGAGAAAGCCAAAACTCACCCTTAAACTCTTCTCCCAAAATTTCTCTCCCTTGTTGACAAGTGGACTCATCAAGCGAGACTAAATGCACTCGAAAGAGACACAGACTCCCCCTGAAAATGCAACTCCCCCTCAAGATATGCAATGAATGCAACTGGGGTACAGGTGGAGTGAAGAAAGCATGCTTCTCAGATATGATTGACTGCAATTACAACATCTAACAGGTACAGCAAAAGACATACGGTCTAAGACACATGGCATGATCAGTGCAACAGATGATATCTAAAGAAAGTCATTAGCACGCATTTTTCAATTTTTGCAAACAAAAGCATAACCACATTTTCCAGTTGACAAGCAAAGTAAAGCATGAGATGCAGAAGCTAACTGATATCTACCAAGATAAGCATTGTCCAAAACAAAGTGCTTCAACAAACTTGTTATCTTTTTAATTTTAGGCTTTTTCTTTTTCCTTTTTCATTTGTGCCAGGGGTTATTTGCATGTACAAACCTTATGCTGACCGACCAAGTCAAGCCTAGGCCGGAACTAGACCATCAGAAGCTTAATACATTGGTCTTGGCATACACTACATAGTCCTAGTTCATACCAAAGTGCTATGGTAAGCAGTCCAGAACAATGCTATGCGACAAAGCAAACCCACCTGGATCTTTTCAAATTATGCATAAAAAGGCATGGAATTTTCATTTTTCTGATTTTCATTATTTTTATAGCTCATTTTCCATGTTAAAGCATAAAGATGTCCAAGTTGCATATCCGCATCTAAGTGAGGAACTAGCTACAATGCATGTAACAGATAGCAAAAGCATTCAGCCTACACATGCTAGTTACCAGAAGCAATGGTGATCATTTTTCAATTTTAAAGCATAAAAGCCATGCATATGACAGATATCATACATATCAAGTGAACTGAAGAAAAAACATGATCATCGACAAGTAATCAAAAGCATGTACCAGCTAGACTATGTAAAGCAGATCAATCATATAACATAAGCGGGCTCAAAAGTGTGATATGTGAGTATGTATGATATGAACACACACAAAAATACTAAAGAAAAGAGTAAAGAAGAAAGAAAACTGACTCAAAATATCCTAAAAAGGATACACAACACCCAAATCCCCTCGTAAACGCTCAAAAGTAGACTGATCTAGGGGTTTGGTGAAAATGTCAGCCAACTGATGATGGGTATCAACATGAACAATGTCAATGACACCTTTCTCATATTGATCCCGTAGAAAGTGAAAGCGCACATCAATGTGTTTGGTTTTTGAATGGAGACAAGGGTTTTTCCCTACACTAATAGCACTGGTGCTATCGCAAAACAGAGGAACTCTGGTAGGAAAGAACAACCCAAAATCTCGCAACGTGGAAATCATCCAAACCAACTGTGAGCAGCAGCAGCTACATACTCAGCCTCAGTGGTCGAAAGAGCAACTCCAGACTGCTTTCGAGAAGACCAAGAAACAAGAGACGAACCAAGAAACTGGCAAGTACCGGAAGTCGACTTGCGATTCAACTAGCAACCACCAAAGTCAGCGTCCGAAAAGCCAGATAAATCAAGAGATGATGATGCTAAGTAATAAAGACCAAGATCGGGTGCATAGGTGAGATACCTGAAAATGTGCTTGACAGCCTGCCGATGAGACAGTGCGTGGTGAAGACTAGAAGCACACGCAAAGTCCCACGGCGAACTGTATGTCTGGCCTCGTCGCCGTCAAGTACAGCAGCGAACCGATCATCCCTTGAAACTCTCTCTCGTTGACCTTTACGCCGCTCTCGTCCTTGTCCAGGCCCCCAGATGTGCCCATTGGGGTCATCTGAGGCTTCAGCTCTACACCAAAGTCGAACTTCTTCAACATGTACCCGTTCAGAAAAGCACTCTTGACATCCATTTGAAAAAGCTTAAAACCCTTCGAAGCGGCAAAAGCTAAGAGAATGCGAATGGACTCAAGTCGGGCAACAGGGGTGAAAGTTTCTTCAAAATCAATACCCTCCTTCTGGCAAAACCCTGGGCAACTAGTCGAGCTTTGTTGCGCACCACAACCCCATCTTCACCCTACTTGTTTTTGAATACCCACTTGGTGCTTATGGGGTTGCATCCGGGTGGCAGCTCAACCAGTGTCCAAACTTGATTGCGGACAAAATTCTCAAGCTCTTCTTGCATAGCATTAATCCAATTCGAATCAGAAAGAGCATGAGCAACATCTCTGGGCTCAAAAGATGCAACAAAAGGAGATTCAGCAAACACAACAAGTGAGTCAAGAGAAGAACGCAAAGTCCTCGCAGACAAATAACCAATGATGAGCTCTGAGGGGTGATCGCGCTGAACTGCTCGGGATCCCTGGTGATCTGAAGTCACCTCACCAGAGTCAGCAGCTGGCACCTCTGGACTCGACTGAGGGGACTCGATCGAAGTGGAAGAAGTGATCAGAGGTCCGCCCTCGTCCTCAGTCGAAGTCTCAAAAGGTGTGGGTTCTGCAGGCTGTGCAGAAGGCCCACCCTCATCAGCTGCTAGAGTGTCATTAGCTTCTTCAAAGATGGACTCTCCGAGCTCACCATCTCTAGACAGCTCAAAATAAAGAGTCAAAGAAGGCAAGGACTCATCAAAAGAAACCTCACAAGTCTCGACAAGCTGCTGGGAATCGAGGTTCAAAACACGGAAGCCTCGAGAATGTAAAGCATAGCCAAGAAAAACTCCATCCCAGCAATGAGACTCAAACTTGTCCAAATGCCCTCCCTTCTTGAGCACAAAGCACTTGTAGCCAAACGCTCGCAAGTGGCTTACCTTGGGTTGTCTGCCAAACCGCAACTTGTAAGAAGTGTTACCTAGGTAATCTCTAAGAAAATGCGGTTGGCCAGATAGAAAGTCGTGTTCATGGCTTCAGCCCAAAAACGCCTAGGAGTCTGTGCTCATCGATCATCGTCCTAGCCATCTCAAATAGCGTGCGGTTCTTTCGTTCCACAACGCCATTCTGTGGGGTAGTGTAAGGAGCAGAAAACTGATGATCAACACCCCGATCACTGCAGAAGATGACGAACTGAGAGTTCTTGAACTCAGAGCCGTTGTCAGAGCGTATTGCTCGCATCCGACCATTGTTCTCATTCTTCAGCTTCAAAATCAGGTCATGAACAAAATGAAAAGTCTCATCCTTAGACTCCAAAAAGAAAACCCACGAGAATTGAGAAAAATCATCAATGATCACAAGCGCGTACCACTTCCCACCGACTGAGCATACCCGAGCTGGACCAACAGTGTCCATATGTAACAGTTCGCCCGGATACGAAGTCATCACCTGAGTCACAGGTGAGTGAGAAGCGGCAACCATTTTCCCGTGACGACAGGGATGGCAAACTAGATCCTTCTCCATTTTAAGCTTGGGCAATCCTCGGATGAGGTCCATAGAGCTCAACCTGACTAGTAGATCAAAACTCAAATGACCTAACCTCCTATGCCACTTCCAGAGCTCAGAGGAGGATCCAGAAATCAAACAGCGAGAAGGGCCAAAAGAACTAGAGAAGTCAATCCGAAAAACCTTACCAAAAGGTAAGATCTGGCAAATCAAAGACCCACTAGAATCAATCACAGAAGAACTGCCCTTCTTAAAACGAACCTCCAAACCATCCTTCAAGAAGTTGCGACACAGAAATCAAATTGAAGTTAAAATTTCCAACCAAGGCAACGTTCTTCAAAGAGAAATGGTCTGAGATACGAATTGAGCCAATGCCGTGTACCTTCTCTTGACCACTATTCCCGAAGGTGATGTATTCCTTGGAGCTCGGGGGAGAGAGACTGGAGAACCATCTGCGATGTGCCGTCATGTGGTGAGAGCATCCTTAGTCCACGATCCAAACGTCCTCCAGTCCCTGATCCTGCACAATCAGTGGTTGTAAGGGGGAGCAAATGGTCCGGCACCAGGTTTAGCAAAAGAACTAAACCAGTGTCGAGCCATCTGCTCAAAAGATGGAAAGCAGAAATTGTCATAAAAATTTGGACCAAAACGCGGCTCAAAGCACGGTCCATGGTTCTGCCTAAAACCTCGGCCACGAGGTCCAGGACCGTGACCAAAACAGCCTGGAACTCTGCCGGAACGAACAGCACCATCTGGAGCACGGGCATGAAAGCCATCTCCCCTACCACCACCTACACGACACGACCTGGCCTCCAGCCTCTCCCCGCGTTGAGGAACTCTCAGTCCACCACCCTGTTGGTAGAACTGCTCCTAGCCACCATGAGCTTTTTCAGCTCTCTCAACCCGCTTCCTCCTGAAGCAAATCTCCGCAAGATGCCCGTCCCTCTAACAATACTCACAATGGTAGGTGGGCTTCTTGGGATGTGGTTGAGGCTTGGGGTTCTTGGGATTAGTGGTGTTTGGTGTAGTCTTCTTGGTGTGAGAGGGTCTAGGAAGAGAGTCAAGAGAAGTGTGGAGGTGTTTGGGCTTTGGAACCTAGATGGGCTTCTTGGGTGGAGCTTTGGGCTATTCTTGGAACACTCCATCCTTGGGCTGACTAGCCTGGAAAGACTCAATGGAGTGAGTTTTGGGGTATCTCTGCTCAGGAGTCATTTTACTCCACTCAAAATCAGCCTTGGTATAGGTGTAGCCTACCCCAAACCCATCCTTCCTCTTAAACTGCTGGATCATCATGCCGAGCTGTGGCTCTCTAGCACTGATCCAACTCAGGATAGAACGGAGGTAAAAGTTTTCATTCTAGGGCATCAGCTAGCTCCTCTCTCAAGGAAGCTAGAACCTCCACCTGAGACAAGCAGGTCTCACACTCTATATCTATTTGGACAGACTTCTCGACTTTGAGCTTAATCAACTCTAGTCTAAGAGACAAGTAGTTCTCACATACAGTGGGTGAAACTGACAGTGTCTCAAGCTCTAGCCTAGTCTTCGCCAAGCTCAGCTCTCACTCTCTCCAAATCACCCAAATGCTCATCGTCGTTGGCTTTCAGCTCAGCTAAACTAGCTAGATGAGATGAGGAATCAGCACAGGGCACGGCAACAGTGGCTTGAGCATCTTTCAGCTCCAACTGAGCGCTTTCAAGCTTAGTGGCCAAAGCGTCCCTCTCATCAACCCTTTCTGTGTACCTGGACTTCAGAGTCGACAGGTCACACAGAAGCACCTCACACTTTGGGCACTCACTGCTATCACCCAAGCAAGGGGAAGAAGATAGACTCTCAATTCTGCTGTTGGCCACGACAAGCTCACTCTCCAATTCATCTATCCTCTTCTTAGCCCCTCTAAGCAGTTTTTCCCGATATTTTAACTCCTGACGATTGCTTTCAAGTAAATCAACAATTTCTCGTTCATAGGATGATACCTTTTCATTGTCATTGTCGGAGTCATCGGAGGAACCCTTCTCTTCCTTATCCCCAAGAGCCATTGAGTAGAAGATCTTGCGAGATCTTCGGTGTTGATGTGAGCGGCTCTTCGGTATGTCCCCGAAAGCCATGAAGCAAAGGCCTGCCGGATCGTCCTTGTCCTTCCCCTTCCTGATGACAATCTCCTCATCGCTTGAGCTCAATGAAGAGGAAGAAGACGTGGACCGCTTGGAGTAGCTCTTCTCCATCTCGGTGAAGAAGGCCTTGTCACGCTTCTTGTTCTCATGCCGGTAGTCCTTCAGGGCCTTTCTGAAGAATCTGGTCTTTGGCTTGCCCTTGTTGAAGGAGGAGCTGTCATGCTTTCCGGAGTCATGGAAGCCACCACCGGTGCCCTTCTTGTGGCCATTGCGATTGGGGCAGTCGGCGATGAAGTGTCCTGGGTCACCACACTCAAAGCACCCGGATTTTGTGCCATGTTTTTTGAACATTCTCTTGTCATAAACACGACGCACCCGGTTGTTAAAAAGACACAGGTCATCATCTCCTAATGACTCAAGCTGGTCCTCAGTGATAGACATCAAAGAGAACCCAGCATAGCTCACAGAAGAGGGATCAACAGAAGGTGTAGCAAGAGCCAGGGTTTTTGAACCAGAGCCAGTGAGATTTGATCTCAACTAGGTATCAACCTCAGTGGACTTTAGCTTGCTAAACAACTCAGAAATGGTCAAGGTATCATAAGACGTGCTCTCAATGATAGAGGATACCTTGATCTCCCAGATCTTAGGGTCCAAGCTATGGAGAACCTTGAGCGCCTGCTCATGATCTGAGACTAACTGAACACCCTCAGCCTTGTTGTCCTGAAGCTTGTTTATGATCAATTGAAAATGACCAAACAACGCTTCAACAGATTCACCCAGCTTCTGTGTGAAGTTCTCATATTCACGTCGGTAGGTCTGATAGAGCCGAGCCTTGACCTAGGCTGTCCCCTCATGGTGTGCCTAGAGGGTAGCCCAGATCTCTCTCGCAATGGTGAGATGGCTCACACGCTCAAATTCAGTGGGACCTAAACCAGAAAACAAAATATTCACCTGTTTTGTTGTTGTTCTGATGTTGTGCAACACTATCTGGAGTAGTGCGCTCAGCAACAGGCAACACTGTGAAGGTAGCGTGAATACAAATGTCCCAGATGTCCGAGCTTTGGCTCATGAGATAGGCTCGCATGCGAGTCTTCCAATAATTATAGCCATAAGCTTCCAAGGACGGGACCTTTCCAGGAGACGTCATGATCACTACTGAGTTTTAGAACCGGTTAAGGTATGAAAAAAAGCCTAACTAGGCTCTGATACCACTTGTAGGACCAAAAGTAGCGACCAGAGGGGGGTGAATGGGCGCCTAAAAATTCTTTCGAATCAATGTCCTACTACCAACACCCAACGCTCCTCAAAAGACTTAGAAGGAAAACACAAACAGATCAACAAAGCCTAAAAGTATCTAGCCTACAAACGATTGGTGTCCTAGACAAAGAAACACTAACACAGTGCTAATAGGCAGATTTAACTAAGTAATCAACACATGGGCAGATCAAGGTTCACTAGAAATAAAACACCACAGCAATTAATCTGAGTGCATGTAAAAAGAGATGAAGAGTTACTATTCAAAGTTGTCTCCTGTTCGGTACTTGACGAAGCCTGCTTCAAAGTACACAGTGACGAAGTCTGTTGATGGAGTCGAAGCTAGTTCGGTGAAGAGTGTAGCAGGCTGCGAAGCATGCTTCGGTGCGAAGTGCCTTGTGCGAAGGTTGTTGATGTGTGTTGCAAACTGCGAAGCCTGCTTCAGTACGAAGGAGCTTCGAAATAGAACAAGACGAATATACGAACAACACTTCTAAGAAAAGCAGAGACTTCAAAACATAGCCTTCGAAACCTTCGAAGCCTGCTGAGCTAAAGACACCGAAGTAGCACACTTCGAAACGAGCCAACACTTCGAACGACTCAGCAAAGCAGGGACTTCGAACCGTACAACACTCACTGTCCGAAACGCCTAAGCCCGCAAAAAATCGAAGCCTGCAACACGTAGCTACGCAGCTACCTTCACAAACGGCTTCACACTGAAACACAAACGAAGCCTGCAGACTACTGGAGCTAGCGATTGCTGTCACACACACTTTGAATTTGAAGCCTGCAAGAAAAATTAAGTTTGAACAAAAAGATGCTTCACAAGAGACAACACACACAGGAAACACGTGTGAGACTTCGGAGAAGATAGAGCGAGGCTCCGCCACATTGAAGATACTCCGAAGGCTGTAAGCTCCATGGCTGTATTGCCTTCGGATGACATCACACATATCTTCGCAACAGCAAACACCGAAGAGTTAAAACCGTTCGGACTTCACAAGACAACGTATACAACTGTAAGGCCTACGCCTAGCGAAGTCTGACCTCCAGATAAAAAGAAAACTGTGAAGACTGCGAGGCTTACTTCGAAAAACAACAGTGCACAGATACCAGAGGCTGGTGCATGAAAAATTATAGAATAGAAACTGCAGCTCTAGGGGGTAGGTACTACTAGCTGATCATCAAAGCGTATCTTCAATAAAAACACAAGAATCGATGGATTCAACTCAGGCGCGCATCTCTGACGCTACAGGAAAAAACAGACTCACAGTGATGGCAAAAGACAGAAACATCCTGTAGCAATAAATCAATGCTACCACATGCTGGAGAACAAATCACGCAAAATGATGCAGAGTCGTAGCAAAACGTCAGAAATCCAGAAGAACAAAGATGATGTCCCAGGTGCTAGTCGTGTGAAAACAGAACGCGGTGATGGCTCCCGAACAAACAGCGGCGGCGCAAACAGGGAAGCAGAGAGAAATGACCCAATCTCTTGATTAGTAAAGTGGTTTTGCAGAAAGGGTGACCTAATCCTAGGGATTGGGGCCCTATTTATAGGCAGCCCAATAGCCTAGGAATATTCCCACAGACCCTTAGGGTTTTTACAGATGCTGAAATAAAAGGCAAGGACCAAACTGCCCTTAGGATATTTTTATAGACTCGACTGACTGACTGTGGGCCTAAGGACAAAATAGTAAACTCCTATTTACATATGACTTATTCGGAAATGGAGCTTTCGTAGCAACTATGACTTCGCCTCTGAACAGTCCGATGCGAGATCAGCGGTTGTCAGTTTTGCACCGAAACTGACAAAGCGTCCACCGACTTTGTACCAGGTACCTGGATTGGGCCGGCCTAATTCTGCAGATCTCTCAGCCCAGCAATCACCCGCCGCCTGTGTACCTGAGTCAATCCTGGTCAACAGGCCAATGGATCCTCTGATGTTCCTAGCCCATGTACCCGGATTGGGCTAGCCCGACTTCGCGGCCCGGGAGGGCGTCACCCACCCGGGTCTCCTCTACAAGCTACATCGGAAGCCGATATCCTCGGTAGCCCAGCTCATGACATACTTCGAGGAGTACGCCCAGTCCGAGGAAGGTCAGCTACGTCGACAGGCAATGATCGTCCCCATCCAGGCTTCGAGCGCCAAGGTGTACGAGGTGTCTCCTGATCCCGACCGTTGGGTCCGCCCCGTTCCCGATCTTCGTCACCGGGACTCCCGGCGAGGTCGGAAGCACCTTCGGGGGGAAGTCCTCAGTATCACCCCCAGGGGCCCCGCCAAGCACCCGCACGCTGCCAGCGGGGGACGTCCCTCCGGGGCCAGGGTTCCACCAAGAGCGCTTCCCGGAGGGGCAACTCTCTACTGCAGCATCCACGGTGAGAGCCGGAGCCACGACATCGACTCCTGCCGAACCATCCTCGCCCTCCAGAACGACTACCTCGAGCGAAGCTCCGGTCGCCGCTCCTCCGACAAAGGGGCTCCTGTCCCCCGCCCCGATGCCGTCCAGGTAGTCGGGTGATGGGACGAGCCAGAAGCTTCGGGCCTGGCTCTGGAACTCGGCAGGTTCCAAGCCCCCAAGCTCGAAGACGGAGCGGACCAAGGGAAGCGGGTGGTCCTTCTCATATCCGGAGGAGGAGCTCTAGGAGCCATGTCCAAGCGTCAGCGAAGAGAATACGTCCGGGAGGTTGGACATATCGGCACCTCGAGCTTCTCCACACTTCCCGAATGGTCCCACGTCCCGATCTCCTTCACCGCCGAGGATGCCACTGACATCAAGTTCCCGCACGTCGACCCCCTTATCATCTCGGCAGACATTGCGGGTGTCGAGGTGCGTCGTATCCTGGTCGATGATGTTCTGCTGACATCATTTTTGTGCAGGCTTTCGATCAGCTATGCCTTTCCCGGAAACATTTGTTGCCGGCCTCCCGACCGCTCCAGGGCTTCGCAGGGCCGCCGCTCGACGCACTCAGCCAGATCGGGCTGGAGGTGACCTTCGGGGACTCCCCCCTTTACCGCAGCGAGGAGATCATCTTCGATGTTGTCGATGCTCCGTACGCCTACAACGCCATCTTCGGAAGGGGGAATGCTCAACCGCATCGGGGCCATCTCCCACCACAACTACTTATGCCTCAAGATGCCGACCCCGGTAGGGGTGCTGTCAATCCTGGGAGATCAGGCCGCGGCCCGCTGGGTCAAATATGGCCACTCGGCCCCACTAGAGCCAAGGCATGTCCACAGCATCCGCGGAAGCTCAGGAGAAGCCGGATTGACGAGCGCCGGATACGCCCCTCTGAAGGGCCCCCCGGCCAAGCCACTCCCGGAAGGGGAGATCGTCAAGAAGATCCTGGTCCAGAACGGGAAGGAGCACCCGATCCGATTCGGAGGTGGCCTTGAGCCGAAGGTGTCAGAGCAAACCACCAGAGCCCGTCTACTATGAGGAGGATGAATGTCTGGAGTAGCGACCCAGTCAAGGCGAGACTGGAAGGAGGCGTTCATCTAGGACCCTTGTTTTATTAGTTTCTCTTCACTTTATTCACTTTTGTACTAATACGGTCTACGAACGTCTTGTATTTATTGATTTTCTATGGAATTTCAATAAATTCTCTGTTTTATTAAATCGGGGTGTTACAAGATGGTATCAGAGTCGACTTGACTGTAGGAATCCAAACAGACCTGACCCTAGGACTTATATTAACCATATTTTCTTACAAAATTACTTACCCTCTCATCTTCTAGATTTTCACAAAAAAAATTTCTCTCTTTTGTAGATGTCAGTTCATACCATGAGTGGGACTCTCCGTGACGAGGCTAGATTCATCCGCGAGCTTCGCATGCTCGTCAACTTCCTCGGATTCGTACATGAGCCCGCATTCCATGGGATCTTTCCCGATGCGAGCGAGAGCCACTGCGAGGTCACGGTCGTCATCCGCCCCTCCCCCACGCAGCCTGCCTTCTACACCCATGGAGTCGGAGGACCTTCATTCGTGGTGGCCAGCGAGCGCGCTGCACTTCAGGCCCTCGCCGAGCTCCAGTTGGTCTATGACGGCCAACTCCGCGACACCGTCTACCGCTTAATCCCCATGCGTACCCCTAGGAGTCACCGTATCATTTACATCAGCTCCCTCACTCAGCGCAACTCTGCCATCGCCCGCACCATGAGATTGTTGGAGGCTATGGACAATCTTCACACCGAGGCCATCCTCGATGCAGATAGTCAGCACGACCCCATCGACTTCTACCGCCATTCGTCGGAGAATCTGAACCGCAAGAACACCGATCTTCGTCGCCAGGTTCAACAGAACCATCACTTGACCACCGAGGTGGAGGAGTTGAGGCGCCAGAATGAACTCCTACGTCAGAGCATCGCCGACACCGCACAGCTTCGCCATCAAATCAAGGAGTTGCAGAAGGACTTAGAGGAGGTCACTCCCCTTCCGCCCCGCAAGCGGAAATCACTCCGGATCCCCACGGTTAGGCCCAAGAGGATCTCCCGTAGTGCACCTCCCGCCGGACCCTCCAGCTCCACCACCCCTACACCGACCATCTCCGCCGAGCCCGTGATCGAGTCGTCTCCCGAGCTGCCTTAGACGTAGTTTTACGGTTGCTTGTTTCCTTTTCATTGTTTTTGATTGTATTGCCACTCATGTCAAATATAAGGCATGGGTGAAGATTAAATAAAATACTTATATGTAATAGTCTAGGATAACACATTTTGGAAATAAAACTTAGCCCCATTTCCCCTAAAAGAATATTGTCTATTTTGGAAACTCCAGGATGACCAACACTCAGGGATCCGATGGTCCCCAAAACGGAGGGGACAACGGAAACTTGCCCCAATGGGGAGCAACTAGGCAGAGGCAGGCCCCAGTCGCCAACCACCCCACATTGGCCGAGATGATGGCAAACCAGAACTAGTTGATATCCACGCTGTTGAACCAGATGCAATAGCAGCAAAACCAGATGCAGGAGCAACAGGCTCAATTCTTCCGCCTGCACCAACAGCAGCCCGAGATCCCTCGTCCCACCACTCCCGCTCCGGCCCCTGCCTCACAACCACGTTCTCTAGCACCACCAATCCCATGGAGGCTGGTGACTGGCTGAGAACGATAGGGAATAAGTTGGATCTCCTGATTTGCACTGAGCAGGAGAGGGTAGCCTTCACTGCCCACCAACTCCAGGGACATGCCGCAGAATGGTGGGATAACCTGCGCGATACTCTACCGAAGAGACATGTCCATACTTGGTGATATGACCACACCGACCACTCCAACCTCTACACCAACCACTTCGACCACAGCAACTCCAATACATGTTTTTGATGGACCAATTACACGCAGTTGAGCTAAGAAGCTTCAACAAGAGGTGCACGCGCTACTTTGTGAAATTCATTTTACTATTAATGAGAGTTATATACTTCCTAAGTCATGTACATTGCTAATGCTCAAGTTTACCAAGAAGGATGACAAGAATTCACAAGGAAATGGACACATAGAAGAATCATGCTCGAACCAAGCCAGTCCTGTAGGATCGTCTTAGAGAAATAATCATAACTTTTGATTTCCAAAAGCTATGAAGTCAAATGAGCACTTGTTGGAAAACTCTTGAAGTCTAGTTTCCAATGAATCTAACCTCGACCAGTTTGAAGTTTGCATGAAGGCGTCCGACCAGTTTTAGTGCTTGCTGGTCCGAAGGTCAACAGTCTGCATGAAGTCAAAGTTCTCGTATTAAAACTCTATCATTCTACAGAGTTCCATGGTGCATATTCTACATAGTGTGAAACCTTATCAAGTCACCTTTCCAAAGGATCCAACCGTTCGTGAATTGCTGCTTCCAAGGAGGAGTTATTGCTGAAATACCGAATACCGCTCAGAAGACCAACAGCCACGTGGAAACTCTCCAGAAGCTAATTCGTTTTCACATAGTTCGCCTAGTCTTTTCTTTTCGTGTTCGCACCTATCTTCAAGGTCTACTCCTTGTATAAATACCCCCTAGCACCATTGTAATTGGCACTTTTGATTATTGAATACAGAACCCCTTGTTCACCTGCGTGCTAACAAAATTCAGAGAGAGATCTCTACCTTCCTTTGCTCTTGTGATTTCCTTCATGGGATTACAGAAGCGGCGGCTTCATCCGCTCCCAATTGGTGCTCCTACTCCCTTCAAGGTCCTCCTTGATTGATTGTAGGCTGTGTTGGTTGGTTCTTTGAGAGTGTGGTTCGGCGAATCCTCGATTCAGGTTGCCGGTTAAAGACGGTGGTTGGCTTCGAGTTTTATTTGCCAGGTTGCACTAGTTATCGCTGCTTGCAGCAAGTTATCCGGCTATTCTACAGCTAGTTATCTGAAGATCGATTCTACGTCGTGAAGATCGGGACCCCGTGACGCATCATCTGGTATCAAAGCTGATTGGTTTCCACGATAGGATTCTTTACCCTTAGCTACATATATTTTGTTTCGTCCTATCCACCAAAAGCTAAATATATATATATATATATTGTTTAGCCCTTTGTTTCAATCTATTATTTTAGTGAGTTTAGTTAATTTTCAGTCCATTAGAGTCTTTGTTTTAGTTGCTGATCATTTTCCGTCGTGTGTCCTTTGAGCCTCTTATATATCTGGTCATTGTGTTCAATTCTATAAAAAAAAGTAAAAGAAAGAAAAATTCAAAAAAAGAAAGTTGAGAAAAATTGTGAAAGAAAAGTTTAAAGATCAGTTCGTTTGAGAGCACAGTTGCTAAAAGTTTGTGTTTCAAGTTGTGCAACTAGATCGCTATCTTTTGTTGGTACAAAAATTTTGGTTGGGTTTGATTGCAACACTTGCATCCCAATCATACTCCTTGTTTGCATCAATCTGAGATTTTCTTTGCGTGTGTATGTGATCCATTTACATCTTTAGCATTTGAGATCAGCACTAAGCAGGGAACCTCTAGTTTGGATTGTTACTTAACTTTACAACAACTAGAATTCAGATTGCATTCCTTGTTTATAATCCCCACCAAGCTCCACATAAAAGCCATCGTAATCGGTACTCTCTGGTCTTGTATTCGCTTAACCATCGCTCTCGGTACCACCACACATTTTGTTTCTCTGTAACCCGCAGGAACTTCACTGAGCCTCGATTGGTAAGAGAAGTGAGATTGAGAGATCCCACATATATTTTATTCCACATATACTCTTGTTCCTTTGTTGTCACTAATTTTACAGAAAGATGGGTGACGGCGTTGAGGTCAATGAAGCTTATTTCACTTGGGAGTTGAAGGTCGACAAGATCTTTCGCTTGCATAATTATACAGAAGAGAAGAAGTTGGCTATGGCATCTCTAGAATTTGAAGGATATGCTCTGATTTGGTGGGAACAACTTCTCCAAGATCGTGAAGAAGATGGAGAACATCCTATTGCCACATGGGCAGAGATGAAACGTGAAATGAGAAGACGTTTCGTGCCGAAGCATTATCGGCGCGATCTTTTTGATAAACTGCAGAATTTGAAACAAGGAAGTTATTCTGTTGAAGAGTATTATAAAGAGATGGAGAAGGCTATGATTAGAGCCAACGTATATGAAGATGAAGAACAAACTATGGCACGATTCATGGCTGGGTTGCATCAAAATATTGAACGCATTGTTGAGTTTCAGTCGTACCGTCGTCTTATTGATTTGGTACATCAAGCCACCAAAGCTGAACGTCAACTGCAGCAAGATACCAAGAGCAGTAAGTCTTTGCCTTTTGGTACGAGGACTATGTCTGGAGGAAGCAAGTTAAATTCCAAGTTTACTGCTGCACCGTCAGCTGCGAAAGGTTCATTTGGAGGCTCACGTTCTAATGCTCAAAGTAATTTTAGTGGGAAGAACTCTGCTGCCCCGAGCACGAGTTCCAAACCAGCAGCTTCCACCTCCACTTTAGTGGGTTCTACACCCAAGAGCAGTGGGATTCAGTGTTTCAAGTGTGGAGGTCGTGGACATGTTGCTAGAGAGTGTCCAAATAATAGAGTGATCATTGTAAATGATAATGGAGAGTACGAATCAGCCAGTGAAGAGGAAGATATAAAAAAGAAGCCCATGAAGAAGAGGAACATACCGGCTGTGATTTTGAGCAAGGTGCTGCTCTTGTGGTGGCACCAATATTGAGTGTTCAGATGAAGGAAGCTGAGAACGGCCAGCGGCATAATTTATTTCAGACAAGAGCCAAAGTGCATGATAAGGTAGTGAAGATGATCATTGATGGAGGAAGCTGCCATAATCTTGCTAGTCGTGAGATGGTTGACAAGCTTGGTCTGAAACTTCTGCAACATCCTCATCCATATCATGTCCAATGGCTGAATGATTCCGGTGACATCAAGATTGGATACAAAGTAAAAGTTCCCTTCAAGATTGGTGAATATGTTGACACGGTAGAGTGTGACATGGTACCCATGTCCGTATGTCACATACTACTCGGGAGGCCATGGCAATATGATCAATATACTCAGCATTGCGGGAGAACAAATCAGTACACTCTAGATTTTAAGTGGAGGAAGTTTGTACTCAAACCTATGACACCACAGCAAATTCTTGCTGAGCATTTGCAAAAGAGCTCTAGTGTGAGAGATGAGAACGGAAAGGAAGAGAAAAAGAATTCGAGTGCCTTCCACAAATCAGAGAGTGAGAGCCACCAGCCCTAATATGAGAACAAAATTGAGAGATCAAAAGAAAGAAGAAGAAAATAATTTAGTCATGTTAGCCACAAAATCTGAGATGAGAGAAGTAAGGAACAACCCAGATCAAGTACTCTTTGTACTTGTGTGCAAAGACATTTTAGTGTCAGCTAACGATAACACCTCTTTTTCTAGTATGGTGTCTCATCTTTTGCAGGAATATGAGGACGTTTTTCCAAAGGAAACCCCAAATGGATTACCTCCTGTACGTGGGATTGAACATCAGATCGATCTTATTCCGGGGGCTGCTCTTCCAAATCGACCAACATACTGCACCAATCCTGAAGAAACAAAGGAGATACAAAGGCAAGTACAAGAACTTCTCGATAAAGGTTATGTTCGTGAAAGCTTAAGTACATGTGATGTTCCTGTTATTTTAGTACCAAAAAAGATGGTTCTTGGAGGATGTGCGTTGATTGTAGAGCCATAAATAACATCACTATTCGCTATCGTCCATCCTATTCCTCGATTAGAAAACATGCTTGATGAATTAAGTGGTTCCATAATATTCACTAAAATTGATTTGAAAAGTGGGTACCATCAAATAAGAATGAAAGCTGGAGATGAATGGAAAACTGTTTTTAAAACAAAATTTGGGATGTACGAATGGCTAGTTATGCCTTTTGGTTTGACTAATGCTCCAAGTACTTTTATGAGATTGATGAACCATGTTTTGAGAGCCTTCATTGGGAAATTTGTGGTTGTTTATTTTGATGATATCTTAATTTACAGCAAGTCTTTTGAAGCGCACATGAATCATATTCGACAAGTCCTAGATGAACTCCGAAAGGAGAAATTATTTGCTAATCTTGAGAAGTGCAGATTTTGCACAGACCATGTTGTGTTCCTTGGCTTTGTTGTTTCAGGAAAAGGAATTGAAGTGGATGAAACCAAGGTGAAAGCCATCAAGGATTGGCCAACTCCAACGAATGTAAGTCAAATAAGAAGCTTTCATGGTCTAGCTGGATTTTATAGGAGATTTGTTAAAGATTTTAGTACCATTGCTACTCTCTTAAATGAATTAACAAAGAAAGGTGTTGAATTTAAATGGGGAAGTTCACAAGAAAATGCTTTTCAAGAATTAAAGAAACGCTTAACTGAAGCACCATTGCTTGTTCTTCCTGATTTCACTAAAACTTTTGAAGTAGAATGTGATGCCAGTGGAATTGGCATAGGAGGGGTTTTAATACAGGAAGGCAAACCTGTAGCATATTTTAGTGAAAAGTTGGGAGGTGCTCAATTGAATTATTCTGTATATGATAAAGAATTGTATGCTTTGGTGCGTGTACTTGAAACATGGCAGCATTATTTATGGCAAAAAGAGTTTGTTATCCATTCCGATCATGAAGCTTTAAAGTATTTGAAAGGCCAAGCAAAACTGAACCGACGCCATGCCAAATGGGTTGAGTTCATCGAGACATTTCCATATATTGTGAAGTATAAGAAAGGTAAGGACAATGTGGTTGCTGATGCTTTGTCTAGAAAAATTGTGTTGCTAAACCAACTTGAGGTGAAGGTTATAGGTCTTGAAAGTTTGAAAGACATGTATAATGATGACCCTGAATTTTCAGAACCATACACTCATTGTAAAGATGGAAAAGGTTGGGAAAAGTATCATATGCATGATGGATTTTTGTTTAGGGCTAACAAGCTTTGTGTTCCAAATTCTTCGGTTAGATTGCTTTTATTGCAGGAGTCCCATGGAGGCGGATTGACAGGTCATTTCGGACAAAACAAAACCTATGAGCTTCTAGGTGATCACTTCTATTGGCCCAAGATGAGGAGAGACGTCATCTGGTTCGTGGAGCGCTGCATCACTTGTCACAAAGCTAAGTCTAAACTGAACCCTCATGGTTTATACACTCCTCTACCTGCTCCTAAAATTCCTTGGGAAGACATAAGTATGGATTTTGTTCTGGGACTGCGAAGAACTCAGAGAGGAAAAGATTCTGTTTTTGTTGTGGTTGATAGATTTTCAAAGATGGCTCATTTTATCCCTTGTAACAAGAGCGACGATGCTTCACATGTTGCTAATTTATTTTTCAGGGAAATTGTGAGGTTGCATGGGGTGCCTAAGACCATTCTATCTGATCGTGATGTCAAGTTTGTGAGCTACATCTGGAAAACATTGTGGTCCAAGCTGGGGACCAAGCTTCTATTCTCGACCACTTGTCATCCTCAAACCGACGGACAAACTGAAGTGGTGAATCGAACCCTGTCGATGTTGCTGCGAACCATGGTGAAAAAGAACCTGAAAGATTGGGAGGATTGCTTGCCTCATGTGGAGTTTGCTTATAACAGGGTAGTACATTCTACCACTAACTTGTGTCCTTTTGAAATTGTTTATGGGTTCAAACCCATTGCTCCGATAGATTTGTTGCCTTTGCCATTACACGAGAGAACCAATATGGAAGCCTCCAAGCGTGCTGCACATGTTAAGAAGATACATGAAAAACAAAAGAAGCAATCGAGCTAAAGGCGACACGTAAGGCTGCAAGTATGAACAAGCATAGAAAGAAGGTGTCGTTTGAACCAGATGATTTGGTGTGGATTCACTTGCGTAAAGATCGCTTTCCTGATAAGCGCAAGTCCAAGATGATTCCACGAGGGGATGGTCCATTTCGTGTTCTTGCCAAGATCAATGATAATGCATACAAGATTGACCTTCCACCAAGCTATGGCGTGAGCAACTCCTTCAATGTTGCTGACCTACCAGCATGAAAAAGTGAAGAAATTTTAGAGTCGAGGACGACTCCTTTTCAACAGGGGGAGGATGATATGACCACACCGACCACTCCAACCTCTACACCAACCACTTCGACCACAGCAACTCCAATACATGTTTTTGATGGACCAATTACACGCAGTCGAGCTAAAAAGCTTCAACAAGAGGTGCACGCGCTACTTTGTGAAATTCATTTTACTATTAATGAGAGTTATATACTACCTAAGTCGTGTACATTGCTAATGCTCAGGTTTACCAAGAAGGATGACAAGAACTCACAAGGAAATGGACACATAGAAGAATCATGCTCGAACCAAGTCAGTCCTGCAGGATCGTCTTAGAGAAATAATCATAACTTTTGATTTCCAAACGCTATGAAGGCAAATGAGAACTTGTTGGAAAACTCTTGAAGTCTAGTTTCCAATGAATCTAACCCCGACCAGTTTGAAGTTTGCATGAAGGCGTCCGACCAGTTTTAGTGCTTGCTGGTCCGAAGGTCAACAGTCTGCATGAAGTCAATGTTCTCGTATTAAAACTCTATCATTCTACAGAGTTCCATGCTGCATTTCTACATGGTGTGAAACCTTATCAAGTCACCTTTCCAAAGGATCCAACCGTTTGTGAATTGAAGCTTCCAAGGAGGAGTTATTGCTGAAATACCGAAGACCGCTCAGAAGACCAACAGCCATGCGGAAACTCTCCAGAAGCTGATTCGTTTTCACATAGTTCGCCTAGTCTTTTCTTTTCGTGTTCGCACCTATCTTCAAGGTCTACTCCTTGTATAAATACCCCCTAGCACCATTGTAATCGGCACTTTTGATTATTGAATACAGAACCCCTTGTTCAGCTGCGTGCTAACAAAATTCAGAGAGAGATCTCTACCTTCCTTTGCTCTTGTGATTTCCTTCACGGGATTACAGAAGCGGCGGCTTCATCCGCTCCCAATTGGTGCTCCTACTCCCTTCAAGGTCCTCCTTGATTGATTGTAGGCTGTGTTGGTTGGTTTTTTGAGAGTGTGGTTGGGCGAATCCTCGATTCAGGTTGCCGGTTAAAGACGGTGGTTGGCTTCGAGTTTTATTTGCTAGGTTGCACTAGTTATCGCTGCTTGCAGCAAGTTATCCAGCTATTCTACAGCTAGTTATCTGAAGATCGATTCTACGTCGAGAAGATCGGGACCCCGTGACGCATCACTTGGGTTGAGTTCTCCTCCGCTTTCCGCGCAGCCCACGTCCCTGACGGCATTATTGCCCAAAAGCAGCAGGAGTTTAGGGACCTACAACAAGGAAGCAGGTCCGTGACAGAATAACTGCACGAATTTAACCGGCTAGCCCGATATGCACAGGAGGAAGTCCGTACTGATATGGCCCGGCAGTCCAGGTTTCTCCGGGGGCTGAAGGACGAGCTTTCCCTTCAGCTGGTCTCCGGAGACTACGCCAAGTTCCAAAAGTTGGTCAACAAGGCAATCATTCAGGAGACCGAGCAGAATAAGGTTGACCTGAAGAAGAGGATGATCGCCTTCCGCCAGAATCAAGGAATGGCACAGAAGCCACGATTCACACCTCCCCCACCGGCGCCCCAATATCACCCACGCCCGGTGTACCGCCCCGCGCCACCCGTAGCCAACCCTGGAGCAGGACATCCTCGCCCCGCTCCCACCGCACCAGCCGCTCCAACTGCCCCTGCCAAGAAAGCAGAGGTTCTGCGCGACAACCATGGCAAGCCTGTGATTTGTTTCAACTGCCGCCAGGAAGGGCATTATTCCCACAAGTGCCCCACCCCAAGCGTCCGCAAGGAGTCGCGGCCAACCCTGCCGTCTGCGCCCGCGTCAACCACGTCTTCGCCGAGGAAGCCCAGGCCGCACCAGAGATTGTCATGGGTAAGTTGACAGTACATTCGGCCCCTGCAGTGATCTTATTTGATACTAGAGCTATGCACTCCTTTATTTCAACAACTTTTGTGGAAAAGTATAATCTGAACAATTGCGAATTAGCAAGACCAGTATTAATAGCCACCCCTGGCAAACAAACCCAAGCTCACTCTTATAGTCCAAGGGTATGGGTAGATATCCAAGGTACAATATTTTGGGCCGACCCCATCCTAATAGAATGCCAAGGTTTGGATCTGATTCTAGGAATGGATTGGCTCAACAAACATCAAGGTGTGATAAGATGTGCTCGGAGGCAAGTAACTGTGACCAGCAAAGAAGGGACTGTCGTCACATTTTAGATGCCGAGTCAGAAGCCCGGTAGACCTCATCTACACCAGATTACCTTGGAAGAGATACCAGTAGGCTGCGAGTACCCGGACGTATTCCCAGAGGATTTGCCAAGGATGCCACCCAAAAGGGACATCGAGTTCCGGATTTATCTAGTACCCGGAACCACTCCCATCTACAAGCGACCGTATCGGATGGCCGCCAATGAGCTATCTGAGATGAAGCAGCAATTGGAGGATCTTGAGAAGAAAGGTTACATCAGACCTAGCACATCCCCGTGGGGAGGCCCCGTCATCTTCGTTGAGAAGAAAAAGGACAAGGCTAAGCGTATGTGCGTAGATTATCGAGCCTTGAATGAGGTGACCATTAAAAAAAGTACCCATTACCCAGGATCGATGATCTATTTGATCAGTTGAAAGGAGCCATGGTATTTTCCAAGATCGACCTACGGTCCGGGTATCATCAGCTAAGGATTCGAGAAGAGGGCATACCCAAGACGGCGTTCACTTCTCTCTATGGACTTTACGAGTGTACCGTCATGTCATTTGGATTGACCAACGCCCCGACTTTCTTCATGAATATGATGAATAAGGTGTTCATGGAATACTTGGACAAGTTTATCGTGGTATTTATAGATGACATCCTCATCTATTCCAAGGACAAAGAAGAACACGAAACCCACATCCGAAGTAACTTAGGAAAACTAAGGGAACATCAATTATACGCCAAGTACAACAAGTGAAAGTTTTGGACGACGGAAGTAATGTTCCTTGAACATATCATCTCCGCACAAGGTATCGCAGTAGACCCTGCTACCGTGGAAGCAGTTACTGATTGGTTGCCACCTACCAACGTATCAGAGATACGAAGTTTTCTGGGTTTGGCTGGATATTATCGGTGATTTATCGAAAATTTCTCCAAGATAGCCAAGCCTATGACTAAGTTGTTGCAAAAGGGGGAGAAGTTCGAATGGACTCCCAAATGTGAGGAAAGTTTTCGCACTCTCAAGACCCGGCTGGTGTCAGCACCCATACTGACCCTACCAGATATAAGGAAGAACTTCCATGTCTATTGCGACACATCTCGCCAGGGATTGGGATGTGTTCTTATGCAAGACGGGAAGGTTGTCTCGTACGCCTCTTGGCAATTGAGACCCCATGAGCTAAAATACCCTACACACGACCTGGAATTGTCCGCTGTTGTGCACACCCTAAAAATATAGAGGCATTATTTTGTTGGAAACCGCTGCGATGGTTAGAAGTATATCTCCACACAACTGGATCTCAACCTTAGGCAAAGGCGATGGTTAGAATTGATAAAGGACTACGACTTAGGTATTCACTACCATCTCGGCAAAGCAAACGTGGTAGCTGATGTATTAAGTCGTAAAGGATATTGCACTGCCATCGTGATTCAGGATCACGCGCCTTTGCTATATAAGGAGATGGAAAAGTTAAATCTCGGGTTAACCACAGTAGCCTATCTAGCCACCCTGGAGACCCAACCAGTCCTGTTTGAACAGATCTGTGAGGCTCAGTTAGAAGACCCAGACATTGCTGCAATTAAGAAGAACATGAGACATGGCAAGGCCCCAGGATTTTCAGAGGATGAGAATGGCACCATATGGTTTGGAACCAGGATCTGTGTGCCAGATAAACCGGAATTAAAAACGCTTATTCTAAGGGAGGCTCATGATACTCTGTACTCCATCCATCCCGGGAGTACAAAAATGTACCAAGATTTGAAGGAACGATATTATTGTGTTAGCATGAAGAAGGAAATTGCTCAGTTCGTCGCGGAATGTGACACCAGCCGTTAGGTAAAGGCAGAACACCAGAGACCCGCAGGGCTGTTACAGCCACTTAAAGTGCCTGAATGGAAATGGGAAGAGATCGGTATGGATTTCATCACCGGACTCCAAAAAACCCAACTTGGATATGATTATATATGGGTAATCATTGATCGGCTAACAAAGGTAGCTCACTTCATAGCCGTCAAGATGACCTTCAGTCGCCCTAAACTAGTAGAGTTGTATATGGCCCGCATAGTGTGTCTTCATGAAGTACCCAAGAAGATAGTCAACGATAGAGGGAGTCAGTTTACATCTCGATTCTGGAAAAACCTTCAAGAGGAAATGGGAACGAGACTAAACTTCAGCATAGCGTACCACCCTCAGACAGATGGACAAACTAAAAGGGTGAATCAGATATTAGAGGATATGCTTCGGGCATGTGCCTTGGATTTTGGAGGAACTTGGGACAAGAGTTTACCGTACGCCGAGTTTTCGTACAACAACAGTTATCAAGCCAGCCTTCAGATGTCCCCGTTCGAAGCTTTATATGGATGTAAGTGCAGGACGCCTTTACTTT
Organism: Zizania palustris; assembly: GCA_019279435.1. NCBI lineage: Eukaryota > Viridiplantae > Streptophyta > Magnoliopsida > Poales > Poaceae > Zizania > Zizania palustris. The sequence goes on from JAAALK010000080.1 coordinate 90,375,914, forward strand.
GGGATCAAACCGGTGAATCCCAATTGTTTGGAACAGACATCCTTCGGGAAGCTGAAGAGAAGGTACGGATTATCAGAGACCGACTCAAGACAGCCCAATCTCGATAGAAGAGCTATGCGGACAATCGTCGTCGAGATTTAGCCTTTGAAGAGGGAGACCATGTCTACCTCCGAGTTACCCCTCTCGGTGGCACACAACGGTTTAACATGAGAGCAAAGTTGGCACCTCGATACGTTGGACCTTTTCCCATTGTTCGATGCCAAGGTGAGGTCGCTTATCAGTTGGAGCTACCACCCTCATTGGCTGAGGTACATGATGTGTTTCATGTATCACAACTAAAGAAGTGTATTCGAGTCCCAGCAGAGCAAGTAGACCTTTAGCAGTTGAACATTCAAGAAGATCTGACCTATGTGGAAAAGCCCGTCAAGATCTTGGAGGTCAAAGAAAGGACCACCAGGAGTCCCGTCATCCACTTCTCTAAAGTTCAGTGGAGCAATCATCCCGTAGAGGAAGCTACATGGGAAAAAGAGGAAGAACTCAAAGCACAGCATCCAGAGCTATTCGATGATTGATCTGAATCTCGAGGATGAGATTCTCTGTAAGGGGGATAGGATTGTAACATCCCAATATTGAAAAATAAATAAAATAAAGGAAATACATTTTTCAAGGAATTAAAGGAATTATTTAATTAAAGAAAACCCTAAAAGAGCCCTATTAAAGCCAAACAAGGGGGAAAACTTAAAATTTCAATTTGGAAAATTTATGATAGAATCTAGAGGCCAAGATATAATTTTAGGAATTTTTACAAATTTTTATCAACAGTGATTCAACACTTAAATAAATAAATGAATTACTGGAATTAAATTAATTCAGAAAAGCTTTTTAAATCCCAGTGGGCCGCAAACCATCAATTTGCCTCAGCCCGGCCCAGCCCAGCACCCGTGTCACTGCCAAGTGGGACCCAGGTGTCGGCGCCAACCTCCCTCCTCTCTCTCCCTCCCGCGCCCCGCCTCAGCCCCACGTGTCAGCCACTCGCGCCCGCCTCCATCTCTCTGGTCGCCGGGGACCTCCTGTCGGCCCTTCCTTTTTCGCTCACCCGCCGACAGGTGGGGGCCACCTGTCGGATGCTTCTTCTTCGTTGGAAGGGGATCCCCCCTTCCATACTAGCGACCCCCATTCCGTTTCCCACCATCGGGCACCCGTGTTCACCGATCTGACACCGTATCGCCTTCCCCGACCGCCGACGACCTCTTTCCTTCGAAAACCGATGCGTTTTCCCGTATTTGGAAGCATGGCCAAGCAAAAGGAAACCTCGCCGGAGTTGGAAAGGAACCTTTGGGTTTCCTCTGATTCCCTTGCCAAAACGACACCGGCGAGCCCCTATTTAAAAACCTACGAGCCACCGCACTCCGCCATGCCACCACAACCTTAGCCCGTGCGTTCCAGAGCACTGCCACCCCCTCCTTTGGTTTTCCCCCCTATTTCACCTTCGGCCACCGTTCGCCACCGCCTCAGGCCTCCTCCGTCCACACCGCCGCCACCTTTGTGACCGCTGGAGCCCGCCCGTCCTCGGCCACGTCTCCATTGGCCGAGAGGACCGCCGGATCATCATCGCCGACGAGCACCGGAGAAGCCCTCGCCGTCTACCCTCACCGCCTGTCGCCTTCGGACGTCTTTCTCTGCCGCCGCAGGTACGTCATGACCGCCATCCCCTCCTCTTTCCATTTCAGCTGAGACCTAGGCCCCTAGGCCCTCGCCGTCGCCGTCGCCGCCACACCCGAGCCCGCCGGAGCCGAGAACGAAGGGGGTACTTTCCCCCTTAGCTCGTGTTGTGCCAGACGTGATCTCAACCGTCCGATCCACGATGGAGGGCTAGGATTAAACCCGCACGGGTTTAATCTGGGCCATCCATCTGGTAAAACCGGTATGGAGCCATCTCGGTCGTTGATCGCTATTTAAAGGCTTTACTCAATCTCGTTCGTCCACGTAGTACCCTTTCGCGCGTTTTAATCTCAGCCGCACGATTTCACTTAACCCTCCCGCCTCGCATCTGGGCGCTGGATCCAGATCCAACGGTCCAGATCGATCGGCTCTACACGCACAGTCACGGGTTCATGGTGAACCTGGTTCACCGTGGACCAGAGACTGTTTTCTGTTTAAATAAAAATCTAGAAAATTGTTTAAACTTTAGAAATTCATAACTTGCTCATTTTAACTCCAAATTTCACCTTTCAAATTTTGTTAAATTCCTCTTTTTATTCTCTATACATTAATGCCATAAAAACAGTATGTTACTTTAGCCCAAATTATTCTTATTGAATAAATGAATAAAAACCCCTTAGGGATAAAATGTTAATTCATGAAATAAATTAGGAAAAATCCCAAAACTCTAGCCCTTAATATTATCAAACATAACTCCAGAATAATAAAGCTTATGTCACATATTTAAATCATAAACTTGTATGCTTATATATATTGTGATATTTTGATTGTTTATTGAATATTTTATTTTTCCGTATCGAGAAGACTACGAGTTCGTCGAGGAGCCGGAGTTTTACCCCGAGGTTCCTAAATCACCATTTGCTGATGAAGGCAAGTCACAACCCCCATTGTGATCATCATTGAGCCCATGTTTTAATAAATTATCGCTATAACTCATAGGATAATATTGCATTAGTCAAATATCAAGGCCTACACTATATTTAATAGATCCCCGTCCTTGTGTGCAAACCCAAGCCATGCTTATTGAGCCTACACTCCTTGTCACTCTACAAATATTATATTAGCTAGTGTCCAATGTACCGACACAACTGCTATAGGATAAAAGAATGAGTCATAGATAGCTGGATTCTACTATATGTATTTCCCCATTATTCTCGCCTCTGGACTCTATTGGAGTTGGTTATGTTATAAGTATGGTGGTGTTGGGGGAAAATATTCCATCCTCAGGGTTATTGCAGTAACAGGACAAAGGCAGACGATTGAATCAAAGGTTTCCAGCATGTATCTCCGGAAATGCATTGAATCAAGTTCGAAGTATGATGACAGACTCTAGTTCGGAGTATATCTTCGAACTTGGACTCTTCCGAGAGCTTCTTTGCAGCTAAGATGGAAGACTTATCTTCTTTCTCATTAGATTAGTCTTTTACCATTTTAGCCCTATTAAGGTTACTGAATAGTTTCCACTATGTCGGTTGTAATAGAGGGGTAAAAGGGTCTTTTCCTTAATGTTTGGCCTATAAATACCCCCCGTTTTACCATGTAATACGGAGGGAATACAAGTTATTCAATACACACTTTCGAACTATTTTAAGCTATTATCCTTTCGGAGGCTTGGAATAGTTAACTTCGCAAACACTTCTGTTGGACCGGAAACGACGACCAGAGGGGGGGTGAATGGAAGCTTTTAAAATTTCAGGCTAAAATTAGCCTTCTGTTTTAATACAGTCTACTGCGGAACAGGCTTCGAACACAACCTTCGAAGTTCTGGTTCGGAGGTATTTGACGGCTCCGAACACAGGCTTCGTAAGGAGCAAAAGTTCGAAGCCAAGAAGACTTCGCTCCACTCAAACCCGAAAAACCAACTCTGCTAAGTCAGTGAAGGCTCCGCACACAGGGTGCCTTGAGCAGGCTTCGCGATTCACCCTTCGCAAGAGTGGATTGCCCTCTGAGGACTTTGACCAAGTACTTAGCGACAGCAACTGGTGATGGGCTTCGTACACCGAAGATCTACACGCACACTAACAGACTTCGCTAGGGGCTTAGACACGATAAGAAACACAGGCTTCGATCAGGGCTTCGCTAGTAAGCAATGAGGTCTAGCCTCCTGTTACACAGAGCGAACGCACACTGAAACACACACTTCGCACAAAACACCCTTCACCTAGACAAGCTTCGGTGCACTACTACAAGCGAGGTATGCAAACAAGCTCAAGCAGAAACACAACACAGAAGCAGGGCTTCGCTGCTTGAACAACGAACACAGTAAAAGAACTCACTGGATGAATACAAAAAGTGGTGGCTAGTACAGGAGCTCAACAGTAAATGCTCAAAGTGTTAAATGTTACCTACCCAGCCCCCATATTTATAGCCACTATTCACCCAAGTGAATTGACTACTTTACCCCTAGGGTTTACATCGGTTTTGTCTCTACAGAACAGAGGGGTACAAAAGGTAGTCAACTTTATTTGGAGGCTTCTCTGTCAGCTTTGCAGAGGGGACATCGTCAGCTTTTTGCAGAGCAGACAATGTCAGCCTTTGCAGTCTTTGACTTCTCTAGAGCCCCCCTTCGCACGCGAGGGGTGCGGTAGCTTCGGTGAGTAGTCTTGAGCCCTACGGCCTTCGCTTCACCAAAGATAGCCTCCGATACAGTGACGGTTTTGAGCCGAAGCCATCAAAGCCCTTGGGCCTTCGCACCAACACCCTCGGAGTGGACCACCACGGCTTCACAGCTACTCACCGCTCGGACTCCGTCAGTCCGTGTACCGAAGCCATGCATGGCCGAAGCACCACAAGTCAACCTTGCTCCGGAGCTAGCCTCGCTCCGAAGCCTGCGTCACTCCGAAGCGCTCATTTGGAGTACCACCCTTCGAAGTCACTCCTTCGTCCAAGGCCTCCGCATGAAGCATTCCATGAGCACTACGTTGCAGTGTCTCTCCCCGAGCACACTCCTCGACGAGCCTCACCCGGACCATGCCTTCGATGCACCTTGACTTCTGAGACCTTCGTCGGGTACCTTCGAGTGTCTCCCTCTGGAGCACACATCGAATACCTTGCCTCTGCTGAGGACTTGATCCACCATACTCCGAAGTCACTCCATCCGGAGTACCCTTCGAAGTGCCTCGCCTCCGAGGACTTCGTCTCAGAGTACCTTCACCCGGAGCCACGCTCCGCACTTACTGCCTTCACCTGGTGAACCTCGACCCGAGGTCCCACCTAGACCCCTTCGCAGCCACCATGACGGAGCTCCCCGCTCCACTGGCATCAAGCCTCCCGCTTGACCCAGGTTCACCTGCTACGAACCTGTCCGTCGCCTCCGAAGTCCCCTGCGCACCACAGACAAGCAGACAAGTGTATCCAGTACCTCGGATACCTCTCCAGGTTAGCAACCTTCGGCACACACTCCGGTGTACCGCCCAAAGTACCGAGACCTTCGGTACAACCCATTCATCATGTACTGTCGGACCCCTCCGACAGACACACTCCGCTGCAACAGCTGCAGCAACCAAACCACCGAACCCTTCGGTGAAACCACCTCCGAATACCTTCGGACTTCCAACCTCCGAACCCCCTTCGGAGGTACCCCTTCGAATCAGAGGTTAAACTCTGTCAATTACTCATCACAGACTCCGAAACCAACCCTTGGTTTCTCAATCTCCCCCTTGATGAGTGCATTGACAACCAAATTCAAGTTCAAGAAAATTTGAAAAATTTCAGCACACAAGTGACCATAAAAACTCAGAAACGAGCCAAATCATGTCACTTGACAAAAGAATTTTCCTCCCCTTTTTCAAAAGAGTAAAAGCCCATTCAGCAAATCTCCTCTTTACAAGATAAAAGCTCATAAAAACTCCCCCTGAGTTAATTTAACCCCTTGCTGCAGAGAACTCAATAATTTCTCCCCCTTTGGCAATGCAAGCATCAAGGAGCATTTAAAAGATGCATTGCTTGGAAATGAGCAGAATTGCAAAGACATATAAAGCAAAGATATGCCAATAGTAATACCAAGGATCATGTGCTCAACTCAATTTAACATTCTCTAAAACATGATGACAACATGTGATTTTATCATTTTTGAAATAAAAGCATCACCACTTAGTCAAGGAAACTAGACAAGTAAAAGCAGGGACTACGCAAAGCTAGTCAATTTCTACTCTAGACAGACAAGTCCAGTTCAAATGGAGCAATGAAAGCAAACTTGATGATCAATGAATTTTGTTGTTCTTTTCTTAATGCCAGGGGTTATTTGTTTGTCCACCTTATAATTTCCAATCAAGCCAAGCATAGGCATGAAAGCCATGAGAAGCTTAAAGCAATGATTTTGGCATACACTACACTATTCCAGTTCAGACCAATGTGCAATGGTAAGCAGTCTAGAATAGAGTAGTGCGACAAACAAACCCACCTGGATCTTTTAACTTGAAGCATGTAAATCATGGATTTTTGAATTGTGATTAAGTGAACAAATTGTTTAGCACTTCCTGAATATGCATGAATATGTAGAACAATTTTTCAAGTTGCAATTTTTTAGCATCCAAGAAAAAGTGTCTTGCTATCAAGCAGATAAAAGATAGCTAAAGCAGTCCTGCCTATACATGCTAGATACAAGATTGAGCAGTGAGCCTGATTTGAGTTTGGAAAGAAAACATCATGCACATTAATGTTTCAGATAAATTAAAAAGAGCTGAGCTGTCATGATTTCATGAATTAGAATTGAGGCATATAAGTGCAACAGATGTAAATGCAATTTCACACATAATGAGCATATGCACGACAATTAAAAACAGCTCCCCCTCACAAAATGCCGTAAGGGTGACAAATGCCAAGTTCCCCACGCAAGTAGGCAAATCGAGAAGCATCGAGGGGTTTTGTGATAATATCGGCTAGCTGGTGTTGGGTATCAACATATTGAAGTTCAATATCACCCTTCTCATTGTGATCTCTGAGAAAATGATATCACACATCAATGTGTTTGGTTCTGGAGTGCTGAACCGGGTTGTTTGCAATAGAAATAGCACTAGTGTTATCACAGAAAAGTGGAACACTCTTATAATCTAACCCGAAATCCCGCAAAGTGGAAGCCATCCACAAAATCTGAGAGCAACAGCTAGCTACAGCAACATATTCGGCCTCAGCCGTCGATTGTGCAACACTAGACTGTTTGCGGGAAGACCAGCAAACCAGAGAAGTACCCAGAAAATGACAAGTACCAGAGGTACTTTTCCTATCAATCCTATACCCAGCAAAATTCGCATCTGAATAACCTCGAAGACACAAAGAGGAAGACGCTGAATACCATATGCCAAATTCAAGGGTATGTTTGAGATACCTTAGGATGCGCTTTACCGCTTGGCGGTGCGAAGCTCGCGGTGAAGTCTGAAAACGAGCGCACAAACACACTGCGAAGTGTATGTCCGGCCTCATAGCAGTCAAGTAGAGGAGGGAGCCGATCATGCTTCGGAACTCCTTCTGATCTACGGCTTCTCCATCTTCGTCAGGATCCAATGCTACAGATGTAGCCATTGAAGTGGCGAGGGGCTTCGCATCTGCCATGTCAAATTTCTTGAGCAGGTCCATGGTGTACTTTGTCTGGTGGACGAAAGTACCTTGTTTGCTTTGCTTGATTTGCAAACCAAGGAAAAAGGTGAGTTCACCCATCATGGACATTTCAAACTCCCTGCTCATGGTGTTGGCGTAAAAGATTACGCTAACAGGTTTCTGTAGAAAAGAAACTAACAAACGAAGTGTTTGTGAAGCAAACTGTTCTAAGCCTCCGAAAGGATAATAACTTAGAATAGTTCGAAAGTGTGTATTGAATAACTTGTATTCGGTCCCTATTACAGGGTGAAATGGGGGGTATTTATAGGCCCAAACATTAAGGAAAAGACCTATTTACCCCTCTATTACAACCGACATAGTGGAAACTATTTGGTTCCCTTAATAGGGCTAAAATGGTAAAAGACTAATCTAATGAGAAAAAAGATAAGTCTTCCATCTTAGCTGGTAGAAAAGATCTTGGAGGGCTTTAGTTCGGAGATGTACTCCGAACCAATACCTATCTTCGTACTTCGAACTGGGTTCCGGGCATCTTCGAAGATGATCTTCGGGGAACCTTCGAACCTGCTGACTGTCTTTATGTTGCTTCGGCAATAACCCCGAAGATGAGATATTTTCCCCCAACAGTAGCCCCTCGAATACGCTTCTCCGTTGACCTGTAACGTTAGGAGAGCAGTATACGGAAGGAAAAGATAACCAATCATAGGGGTTATTGGTTTTTATTTTATCTCCGAAATGCATGAAGATATGAACTTTGAATCAGTCTTAAGGTAATTGCTTTTCGAACTATCTTAGAACCGACTCAAGAAGTTCGAAAGTCTTTTAGACTTAGAGAAAATAGCCGTTAAGTTTCTGTTTCCAACGGAAACTGTAGCAGGCGTTAATTTCGTAAAAGAAGTAACAGCATGAATGCGAAACGACATGGATTAACGGTAAGAAAGTGAAGTCCAGGCTATAAATAGAGGGCCTAGAAGTTACCCGGTTACCTTTTCACCGCATTCTAGCAATCAAAAACTTTTTAGCCCTTTGAGTTCTTGAACCCTAGCCTCCATTTCCTCAGAGCAATCCGACGATCGCGATGGTGAAGACTAAGGGATCTGCACCTCCGTAAGCCTTGGCTCGGCAGCAGGCGGCCGCAGCAGCAGCGGCGGCAGCGTTGGCGGCGGCACCTCCGATGCCGGCGGCGACATCCATGGCAGCAGGGGGAGAAATCCCCAAATCGCCGATGACCAAGGTCTGTGCCCGCCATCGACCAAGTATTTGGATCAATCTTTTGAATTGGGGCCTTCTACCTGGAATAGAGAGTCTTTGGCAATCACAGCGGGGGAAAAAATTAGCAATGGAGTTATGATTCGGAAGCCGGGCAAAGAATCGATTCCATCACCAAGACCCGGAGAAGTAGTGGTATTCGAAGCCTTCTTCGAAGCTGGCTTGGGCCTCCCTGCAGTGGACTTCCTGGCGGAGGTATTGGATCTGTTTCATGTAACCCTCCCCCAATTATCTCCGAATGCAGTAGCTAGGTTAGCTATCTTCGAATGGGCGCTGAGAGCCGAAGGTTGTGAGGGGAGGGCAGAAATCTTCGCTGCACTTCATAGAGCAACTTGCCAGCCGAAAACCTTCGTAGGGTCCGGAGGTGAGAAAGTGGTAGTATCCTTCGGCTCTATCAACTTTAGGCTTCGAGATGAATATGCCCTTCAGTTTCCTGCCAAGGCCATCAATGCTAGATGGTACACTGATTGAGTTCTGAGATGGTTCTATGCCGAAGTTGGAGCAAGCAGTCCTCTGGCTGGGCCCCTGAAAGAAATTCAATTCCGGAAAGAAGCCTTAGTGCAGCCCAACGAAGGCCAACTCGAAGCTCGTCTTAACCTGCTTCAAAAGATTAGCCGAAGGTTAAGCATGCGGGACTTAGACGAAGAATTTCTCGGACTTCAAATTCCTCCGCTGATGGCCAACTGGCCTATCGTCTTCGAGGATGATTCGGAAGGCGGTCTCCGCAAAATCAACTTAACTTCGAGCCCTGCAGGTAACTTCGAAACTAACATGCATTATACATATTTACTTCGAAGAAAGACTAATTTGATTTATTTTTCAGCTTCTTCAGCCCCTATTACTTCAGAGCAAATTCTAAGGGCTTCGGAGAAGATTTTGGGTGCACCAACTCCGACTGAAAAAGAATGGAGAGTTAAATTGGTCGGGAGTTGGGAGAGGTTTAACAGAGTATGGGGAATGTTGGAGTTGACTCCGCCCCCTCTGATGGACTGGGTACCTTCGGAGAAAGGACCCAAGAAGAGGACAGCTGAAGCTGGAGCTTCGAGCTCCGCAAGGACTCCGATGAAGAAGGTGGCTCGGAAGCCAAAAAATATCGCACCTTCGGATCCTGCGCCTTCGAGCTCAAGAACCTCAATCTCCGGTTATAAATAAGATGAAGGTATACTATTAGTGAGATTGATTGATGAAGATGCAGCTCAACAAAATATTCACATTGAAGATACTGCAGGTATGCCGGAGCCCCAAGCTAACATTGAAGAAGTGAGAGCTCCGGATACTCAAGAGGAGAAAATCGAAGCCCCTATGGGTGAAGATGAAGTTGAAGTTCCTACAACTTCAGTTGTGGATGAAGGGAGGACTGCTCACGGAGATACTCCAACGGCAGAAATTTTAACTGTGGATTCAGATGATGACTTCACCTTCGATCCTCCGAGCAGTCCAATGCTCGATCTCCCCCAGAATGTCGAAGGTAGATTTCGCATAATTCTTTATTATTTTCTGCAAAATTATACAATGCATAATATTTTTGCTTTTGTAGAGCCCTCTGCTGTAGAAGTACATCACGAAGACACAATTCAAAGGCCTTCGAAAAATTCGGAGCCGCACCCGGAGGTCACTCAACAGGGGCCTGGAAGGGGTAAAAGACACATAGAGCCTCTCCCTACTCAAGGATCAACTTCGTCTGAGTCAACAGATGAAAGTGAATCAACTGAGGGGGGGCCATCTTCGGAAGTTCCAAGGACCTCAGGAGAACGCTCCAGAGCTTCGCCAAGCAGGGAAGACCAAGAGGCTTCGGCTCTGCTCCCTCTTTTAACTCCTTTTTTGGAGCAAAGAAAAGGGCTTCGGACTTTGCTCAAACCTTTAGGTCGAGTGAGTCGAGAAGTCGGGGAGACAGAGCTGGTAGCAAAATTAAGCAGGGCGAAGAGTTCGGAGCTTAACGTTGCCCTGGAACGAGCGGCCTACCAGGTACGGAGCACCTTCGAGCCAATATCTTTAGCAAATTATATTGGGTTCGGAATACATCTTCGAACCAGCAGCAAATTAAACATGAACAATTTCTTACTTTAGTTTTTTCTTTTCTCAGCAAGCAGTCTTGGCCCGCGCTGCAACTTTATCAAGCGAGAATGAAATTGCTCAGCTTCGGGAAGAAAATGAAGCTCTTAAACGCAACTTATCTTTCTCCGAAGCTAGAGTACTTCAAATGGATAATATGATTTCAACGGAGCGCAGGGCCAGACAGGGCTTGGAGGCTGCTAATAAGGAGTTCGAAGCAGAAAGAATTGTGCTTCGGGCTGAAATTGAAAAGATGCGGTTGGAGCATGCTAGTGCTGGGTCCGAACTTGTAAGGCTCCAAGAAGAAGCTAGCCAACTCCTAAACCAGAAGAATATTTTAACTACGGAGAATGCTAGGATTTCTGGAGTTTTGGCAGAAACGACTTCGAGCAAGGATGCACTAACTGAAGAAAAGCTCAAGTCAGAGAAGGTAGCTACTGAGGTCATCGAACAGATGCTAGGTGTTCTGGAGTACTTTGGTACTACTGGATCACTTCCTTCGGATGACAACGTGACTCTACTGCGCCGGCTAAAAAGGATCCAAGGAGCAGCAAAGCAAATGAAGACGGCAGGCTTTCGTTATGGAGAACTCTCCGGACAAGTGTCTGCCCTCGGACTACTTCGTTACTACGAGGATTTGGGCCGAACAATTACTCCGAGCGCAGAGGGCTCCATTACCTTTGACGACGAGCGGCTTTTGAATCCTTCCGAAGGCGTGACTGCCGCCTGGCGAGCCTTTCAAACCTCATGGAGAGCCGAAGGTCGTTCTGCGATCAAGGCTTGGATCGATGAAGGCCAACGCCAGAAGCAAGTTCGGAGCCAAGCTTCGAGCAGTCAGCCTCCTCTGAACCCGCAGGTTTAGGAATTATTTAGTATTTTTTGATTATGTAAAGCTCATGCTTGTAAACATTTATCAATGAAAGTCTTGTTTGTCATATTTTTAGGCTTTGCCTCTTATGGAAGATATCGAAGTGTTAGAGCTTAACAACGAACTTCGCTCATTGTGGAACACCTTCGAACTTCTAAAGAGTTATAAGCGTCCTCGATTTCTTATTCCTCGAGATGACTCCGGCGTAATTGCGCCCGAAGTAATCAAAGACGTATTGTCTTATATTAAAGAGGAAGATAAAGAAGTTGACGCAAACACCTCGTCTTCTGAAGACACTAATTGGTCTGAAGACGAAGGTGAAGTTCGAAATAAAAGATCTGAAGATCTTAGAAGCTGGGAAAGAAGCCCCAAGCGGCTTCGAACTTGGGCCGAGCTTCAACAAGAGCAGAAGGATTTTAGAGCTTCGAAGGGGAGAAAGAGAGTTAAACGTAAAGTTCTTAGAACTTCTGATGTTGGAACTAGTCGTTCCACCCCTAGCTCTCGGGACCGAAGAGGTCTCCGATTCCTTCTTGGTATAGATACCAATTTTTCATAGTGTAATCTGTAAACACATTTATTTCAATAATGAATGCCGATTTAAAATTGTCTCCATATTTACTAGCCCCTCTTTGGGTATAAGCAACTTCGAAATGTATTCAAAGATGGTTATGCGCAAAGAAAAAAACTTCGGAGTACAATTTTTTTTGGGGGTTCGGAGCCCCTCTGTCATTTAAAGATCTTTTGAAATCTTATGAACTGTCTTCGACTTTTTGCAGTTAGAAGAATGGTAACTTAGTATCTTTGTTTTACGAAAGAAATCAATTGAGATAACTTTCAGGACACTCTAATGTCTTAAGAAATTTGTCACTTTGGACTATGTTAACAGACATTCGAAGCTCATGGCTCAAATGCTGTTTTGCTTTAGCCACCTTCGGCTTGTCTTTGCGATCTCTGACGAACCAATGGTTCGGAGTTTGCAATGGTCTCTTTGGACTCTTTTTACGGATGTCTACCAGTCAATAGCTTGGACTCCGTATAATTTATCCACCTTCGGCTCTTTTTGCAGAAGTCTACCAGCCAATGGCTTGGACTTCGCAGATTTTGGCCACCTTCGGCTCTTTTTACGGAAGTCTACAAGCTGTAGCTTGGACTCCGTAGATTTTGGCCACCTTCGGCTCTTTTTACGGAAGTCTACCAGCCAATGGCTTGGACTCCGTAGGGTGTGGTTTTGGGCTCTTTTACGGATGCCTACAAGTCGGTGGCCTGGGCTCCGGATTATGTCAGCCCCCACATCGGAGGCTTCGAACTTTATGGGTTCGAAGTCCGAAAATACAACCCAGCTTAATGACACTTCCCTCTCGGTCGACCCCGCGGTTCCAGTGCGTCCACTCGGAAGCTGGAAGTCTATGAGGGGAAGGCAACTATCAGGGTCATATGCTTTATTAATTTAGAGGTGATTACAAGCGAATTACAAGGAGCCCTTATGCGAAGTATCGCTTTAGGTGCTCCGCATGCCAAGTATGTGCTAACTCTTCATCTTCTAAATTAGCTAATTTAAAAGAACCAGGGCGCCCTGAGCGGACAATTAGATATGGACCTTCCCATTTATTGCCTAACTTCCCTGGTGCTATAATGCTTCGTAGAACAAGATGACCCGGCCTTAATTCGTTGAGCTTAACCTTCGGGTCATACCAAGTCTTCGTCTGCTGATGATACTTTGATAAATTAGCTACAGCCCGAAGTCTTGTTTCTTCTGACAAATCTAACGAAGCTTGTCTTTCTTCTTCAATATCCGGTTCGGTGCTGCGAAATGATCCCCCTTTGAGCTCCGTTGGAGTCATAGCTTCATCTCCGAATAGTAGTCTGAACGGAGTAAAACCTGTGGACCTTGTTTGCGTAGTCCGAATGGACCATAGAATCTTCGGAAGCTCTTCGGTCCACAGTCCCTTTGCTAATCCTACTATTCTTCGATTTAGCCCTGATAAAATATTTCCGTTGGCTCGCTCTACGGCTCCATTTGACTGAGGATGCCTCACTGCAGCAAAACAAAGCTGAATGCCTAGGTCTTCGCAAAACTTCCTGAAGGGTTCTGCGTCGAACTGTGTTCCATTATCAACTATGAGGTATCTAGGCACTCCGAACCGGCAAATAATGTTCTTCCAGAAGAATTTCTGTACATTGTTCGAAGTGATAGCTGTTAAGGGTTCTGCTTCCACCCACTTAGAAAAATATTCAATAGCTACCACTGCGAACTTCAGATTTCCCTTTGCTAACGGAAAGGGACCATTTAGATCCATACCCCATCTGGCCATAGGCCATACTGGAGCAATGACTTGAAGAGCTGTTGGTGGGTGATGACTCCGTCGACCCATCCACTGGCATCCTTGACAAGTGCGGACCAAGCTCTCCGCATCAGCTGTTATTGTGGGCCAATAAAGCCCCTGGCGAAGTGTTTTTCCTGCCAGAGCTCTAGGGGCTAAATGACTTCCACAAAGGCCTTCGTGAATTTCTCGAAGAATTTCTTGGCCTTCGGCTTGAGATATACATCGAAGTAGAGGGGAACATACTCCGGCCTTGTATAATATACCGTTGATTAACTGATAGTTTCTGGCTCTGAGCTTTAATCTTGACAACTGGGGCTCTTCGGGCAAATTTGTTCCTCCTTGCAAGAGTTCTATGATCGAATCTTTCCAATCTGCACTAGGAATGCAAAGAATCTCCGCAGAGGCAATTTGTGGCACCGAAGGTATATTGATCTCCTCATAAAAAGCTTCTTCAGGCACATCCACAGCTCCAGCTGCAGCCTTCGCTAAAATGTCTGCTTGCACGTTTTCCGCTCTTGGTATACTCCGAATGGAAATACCCTTGAAGTGTGCTTCGATTTTGCGGATTTCTTCTAAGTACTTTGCAAGCTGTGGATGTCGAACTTGAAAACTTTTGTCTACGTGCCCTGCTACTATCTGAGAATCTGTCTTTATAATTATTCTTGTAGCCCCTAGAGCACGTGCTTTCCCGAGTCCCAATAAAATCCCTTCGTACTCCGCTATATTATTGGTAGACTTAAAGTTGAGTCTTGCGGAGTACATTGCTCTTTGCCCTGACGGTGAAATCAACACTGCCCCAATGCCTGCTCCGGATGCTTGGAAATCCCCATCAGAGTAAACAGTCCAAACTCCGTCACTTGATTTTTCCGGAGTCAAATTCGCAGGTGGAGTCCACTCTGCTACGAAGTCTGCTAGGACTTGGGATTTGATAGCTGTCCTTGCCAAGAAAGATATGCCGAAGGGTGCTAGCTCGACTGCCCACTTTCCAATTCTTCCAGTGGAATCTTTGCTTCGGAGCATATCTCCTAAAGGATACGAAGTTGGTACAATTACATTGTGAGCCAAAAAATAATGTCTTAGCTTCCTCGAAGCCATTATCAGAGCATAAACGAACTTCTCAAGTTCAGAGTATCTTGTCTTCGCTCCTGACAATGCTTCGGATACAAAATAGACAGGATTTTGGACCAACTTCCCATTGAAATCTACTTCTCTGACAAGGACCGCGCTGACAGCTGAACCTGTAGCTGCAAGATACAGGAGTAGGGTTTCGTCCGCAATAGGCACCGTGAGTGTAGCAAGATTACTGAGATAATCTTTAATATCTTCGAAGCTTCTCTGACACTCCGGTGTCCATGCAAAATCTTCGGACCCTTTCAAAGCTTTGAATATCGGCAAGCTCCTCTCTGCAGACCTTGATAGAAACCTGCTAAGTGCGGCCAGACGTCCAGTCAGCTTTTGCACTTGCTTTAAATTCTCCAGAGGAGCCATCTTCTGCAGCGCAGTTATTTGAGTAGGGCTAGCTTCAATTCCCCTGCTTGAAACTAAATACCCTAACAATTTTCCAGCCTTAGCTCTGAATATACATTTTTCGGGGTTAAGACGGATCCCACATGCCCGAAGGCTATTGAATGTTTCTGCTAAGTCTAGGCTATGTTGGTGCTTTAAAGCACTCTTTATTACAATATCATCCATATAGGCCTCCACATTGCGACCTAGTTGATGACCTAGAGCCTTAGCAACTAATCTTGAAAAAGTAGCCCCGGCATTTCTTAGGCCGAAGGGCATTCTTACATAGCAGAAGACTCCCGAAGGAGTTACAAAGCTTGTCTTGATTTCATCTTCGCGCTTCAACCATATTTGATGATAACCAGAATACGCGTCAAGGAAGCTTAATAACTCCGAACCTGCAGTGGAGTCAACCAGCTGATCAATTCGGGGCATGGGGTAGGGGTCACGTGGGCATGCTTTATTCAAGGATGTGAAATCAATGCACATGCGCCACTTCCCGGAAGACTTATTCCTGACGAAGACTGGGTTGGCTAACCATTCTGTGTGAGCCACTTCTCTGATAATCCCAGCCTTCAACAGTTTTTCAACTTCGTCCTTAGCTAGAGCAGCTCTCTCTGCGGACATCTTCCGGAGTCCTTGTCGAACAGGCCGGGCCTTCGGGTTTACAAGTAAACTGTGTTCAATGATATCCCGATCGACTCCGGTGATATCTTCGTCAGACCAAGCGAAGACATCCAAATTTTCTTCCACTACCTTTTCCAAGGAGGTTGCAACTTCAGGAGGTAAATCTTTACCGAATTGAAAAGTGTACTCTTTACCATCTTCAACAATGACCTTCGTTGCAATCTCTCCTTCGGGACTTGGTCTCGGAAAAGACTTCTTCGAAGCTTCGGAGGAGGCTGAAAAAATTTCTTCATTATCCTGCACACTGTTTACTTGCCTCGGATCAAGAGGAGGACCGTGACCATATTCCGCCCTCCGAGCAATGGCTTGATCTCCGAAGATTGTTAGGACTCCTGCTTGTGTGGGCATCTTCATGCACAAGTAATTGTGATGCGCCACAGCTCCGAACTGGTTCAACATGCCCCGTCCGAAAATGACGTTATAAGCATACGGGGCATCTACCACATCAAAGATAACTTCTTCAGTCTGGGCTAATAAACATTCTCCGAAGGTAACTTCGAGGCCTATCTGACCAAGTGCATCAAGCGGAGGTCCTGCGAAGCCTTGCAGAGGACGAGCCGCTGGAAGGAGATGCTTCCTGGAAATGCATAATTGATCGAAGGCTTGCACAAAAATGATATCTGTCGAACTACCTCTGTCAATTAGCACCCTTCGGACTTCAGTCCCTGCAATATCAGCAGTGATAACCAATGGATCTGCGTGCGGGAACTTAATACCAGCTGCATCCTCCGCAGAGAAAGATATCGGAACATGAGACCACTCCGGCATTGCAGCTGCAGATGACGAAGTTCCAATATGACCTACTTCCCGAACGTACTCTCTTCGCTGTCTCTTGGACATGCTTCCGAGGGTACCTCCTCCGGAGATAGGGAGAACTACTCTTTTTCCTCTATCTTGCCCTTCCTCTTGCTTCGGAGGTGGCATAACATTGGCCACCGGAGGGTGCCTTGCAGCATCGAAATTTTCTATTCGCGCCACAGCCTGGACCGGCTTAGGGCGCGTTGCTGCTGGACTTTGGTCGGTACTGCCTCGACCCGAAGTTCTCTCCAAGTACTCTCCCCTTAGGGTAAGGATAGCCTTGCAAGTGTCAGTTGCATGGCTTCGATTTTCTCCATGAATGCAGCAGAAAAGGGTCTGGCCCTTGCCAGCCGTTTTCCCTGGCGTCCTCCAGCCGCTGGCCTTGTTCCCCGTAGACTGTGGAGCTCTTGGTGCAAACTTCTGTGGGGGTGCAATATTCAAGACTTCAGAGCGAGGGTGCTTTTGCCCTCTTCTCCGATCATGTTGCACTTCGAAGACTGGTTCCTGCGGCTGTGCCGAAGTTTTCACTTCTGCTTTGACTTCTTGCAATATGGACGAAGTAGCAGTAGTCCTCCGAAGCCAACCCTCTTCTGACCTCGCATACTCCTCGAAGTATGACATCAACTATGAGACTGAGGAGATGCTCTTCTGATGCAGTTTATCCAGAAGGCCTTGATGACTGACGCCTTCCCGAGCCGCATCAACCACTGAAGATGTGGACAGCCCCCGAATTTGCGACTTCGTATGAGCGAAGCGCTTAAAATACTGCCTCAATGTTTCTCCGGGGAGCTGTTTCACCTGGAAAAGGCTTCCTGTTGACATAGGAGGCACGAAGGTGCCCTGAAAGTTACTTATAAACTTCCTCTTCAATTGCGACCAAGAATTGATTGATCCTGGCTTCAAAGACCAGAACCATCTCAACGCCACTCCTTGAAGAGCTAACGGGAAGCACTTCGCCATAGTGTCTCTAACTCCGCCGCTAGCCTCAATCGCTAGGGCATAAGAACGCACGAACTCTCCGGGATCTTCATCTCCGGCATACTTACAGAGCTTCGAAGTTTTAAACTTTGGATCAAAGCGAACCTTCTGCAGCTCAGGATGCAATGGAGATTCATTGTCGTAAGAGGCGTTCTCCGGGGCTTCAGGATAACCAAGATCGTCATCTTCGGGCACTTCTGGGATAGTTGGGGTGGCTTGAGAGCGAAGCCTGTTCGCAGCTTCTTGTCGCCACCTTGCTACCTCAGCTTGAAGGTTGGCCATTTGAGTGGCCATATCCCCAAGGTTATCTTCATCTCCTCCGGAAGGACCTTCCGGGTCTTGAGAACTGGTAGGATCAGTTCGAATCGGGATGGAGGGTGGAGAAGTGACTCCGGGCTGTCGAAGTATGGAAGGGGTTGGCGGAGAGGCTTCGTATGTTCGAGGGATAGAAGCCCCTTCCGGAGTTTGCGGAGGGAAAGCCGAAGACCCTCCGACTTCAACTGTGTCGAAGGGTATCTCTCCGGAGATCCGAGAGGACCTCCGAGTGGGATTGCGAGGTGCACTCCGCTTAGGAGGCATGATGTAAGAAGTTGGTAGAGAACGAAGTTTTTCGGACTAGGTTCCCCACGGACGGCGCCAACTGTTGGCGTAAATGATTACGCTAACAGGTTTCTGTAGAAAAGAAACTAACAAACGAAGTGTTTGTGAAGCAAACTGTTCTAAGCCTCCGAAAGGATAATAACTTAGAATAGTTCGAATGTGTGTATTGAATAACTTGTTTTCGGTCCCTATTACAGGGTGAAATGGGGGGTATTTATAGGCCCAAACATTAAGGAAAAGACATATTTACCCCTCTATTACAACCGACATAGTGGAAACTATTCGGTTCCCTTAATAGGGCTAAAATGGTAAAAGACTAATCTAATGAGAAAAAAGATAAGTCTTCCATCTTAGCTGGCAGAAAAGATCTTGGAGGGCTTTAGTTCGGAGATGTACTCCGAACCAATACCTATCTTCGTACTTCGAACTAGGTTCTGGGCATCTTCGAAGATGATCTTCGAGGAACCTTCGAACCTGCTGACTGCCTTCGAAGATGAGATATTTTCCCCCAACACATGGTATCTGCAAACTCGGCAACCAAAGCATGAGAAGAGCCACCAAAGATGATATCATCCACATAAATCTGAACTAGGAGGAAATCTTTGCCATGGTTGAGAGTAAACAGGGTTTTATCAACAGAGCCCATCAAATACCCCCGCTCAAGCAGAAAAGACTTAAGTCTATCATACCAAGCCCGAGGGGCCTACTTGAGTCCATAAAGAGCCTTATGAAGTTTAAGGACTTTATGTGGGTACTTGGGGTTTTCAAAACCAGGGGTTGTTTTACATAAACATCTTCACCTATGAAGCCATTAAGAAAAGCACTTTTGACATCCATTTGATAGAGTTTGAATCCCCGGGATGTCACAAAGGAAAGAAGAATCCTAATGGCCTCAAGGCGAGCAACAGGTGCAAAAGTTTCAGTAAAATCAATCCCTTCTAGTTGAGAATAACCCTGAGCTACAAGTCTAGCCTTGTTTCTAACTATAGTCCCATCCTCCCCTTGTTTATTTTTGAAAATCCATTTTGTTCCAATGAAATGAACATTTGGTGGAGGATCAACTAATGACCAGACTTGGTTTCTCTCAAAATTTTCAAGTTCCTCATGCATGGCATTGATCCAACTGGAATCAGAAAGTGCATGACTAACATCTAAGGGCTCGAAAGAAGCAACAAAAATGGAATCAATGAAATGAGCATGGGAACGTGTTACCCTTTGATCAAGCTCACCAATGATCTGCTCGGGAGGATGCATCCTTTGAACATGATGTGGAGCCTCGCGGCGGGATGCAGTCTCCCCCTCAACTTGTGCGTTGGAGTGGTCCAAGATGACCGATGTTGAGGTAGTTGCTTCGGGACCTTGTGCCGAAGTGGTTGAAGCGGGGGTCAGCTTCGGCGGTTGATGTCGAGGGTAGTAGGGGTTCATCCTCGAACTCTCCGGGATCTTCATCTTCGAAGATGGTCTGTTCCATGTCGTGTTCATTTGCCTGTTCAAGAGAAGAACTAACAGAGGGGGTTGATTCATCAAAAGTCACATCACATGACTCGATGACAGTGTTAGTTTCCAAGTTATAAACACGATAAGAATGATCATGTGTAGTGTAACCCAAAAAGATCCCGTCAGAAGAACGCGACTCAAATTTATCCAAATTACCACGTTTTAGGATAAAGCAACGACAGCCAAAAACTCGAAGATGAGTAACCTTGGGCTGTCTCCCAAAACGCAGCTCATAAGATGTCAAGTTTAAAATTGAGCGCAAGAATATTCGGTTTGAGATGTAGCAAGCAGTGTTCATGGCCTCAGCCCAGAATTTTCTAGGAGTCATATGCTCATCAAGCATCGTCCTAGCCATCTCAACCAAAGTGCGGTTCTTCCTCTCAACAACACCGTTTTGTTGAGGAACCCGCGGAGCAGAGAATTGATGTTCTATGCCATGCTCCATGCAAAAGTCAACAAAGAGACTATTTTTGAACTCGGTGCCATTATCACTTCGAATGAATTTCAATGCACCTGGGAGTTCAGTGAAAAGTCTCAAAGCCAAGCTCCGAAAGTGTGAAAACACTTCATCCTTGCTGGCAAGAAAGAAGACCCAAGAGTAGCGAGAGAAATCATCGACAATGACTAAAACATACCACTTGCTGCCTAAAGAACTATCCCGAGAAGGACCTACAGTGCCCATATGGAGAAGTTCTCCGAGTTGTTCAGTCATCACTGTGGTGACTGGCGAATGCAAAGCAGCAATAATTTTTCCATGTTGACAAGGAGCGCAAACTAAATTCTTCTCAAACTTGAGCTTGGGCAATCCTTGGATCAGACCTAGGGCGCTCAGACGAGCGACCAACTCAAAGCTCATATGCCCTGGTCTCCTATGCCACTTCCAAAGCTCAGAGGTAGAATGTGCAACAAGACAATGAGAAGAACCTGATGACTCTGAAAAATCAGCTCCAAAAACTCTCCCAACTCTAAAGATCTTACATACCACAACGCCATCAGAATTGAGCACTTGCGAAGTATCGCGATGGAATCGCACTTCGAAGCCCTCATCAAGCAACTGAGATACAGACACAAATTGTATCCCAGGTTTTCAACCAAAGCAACATCTTTGAGAGTGAAATTCGAATTAATTCTTACCACACCTTTACCTTTCACTCTACTCCTTCTATTGTTGCCGAAGGTGATATGTTCCCTTTGCTTGGTTGTGGTGAGGCTGGAGAACCATGCTGCATCTCCGGTCATGTGGCGTGAACAATCGGATTCCATGATCCATGTGCCCTCCAAGCCTCGATCTGCCGCCTACACATGATAAGAGGATCTCGATCGCTCAGTGCTGGGGTGAGTGAAAATATGACGAGGCAGCTAGCACTGAGTGACACGAGTAGTAGGCACAGTAAAAGTAGACTGTCTACGCACAGGATAATCGGAATGATGCACAGTGCGAGGTCTACCTACATGCTGTGATCGAACAACATGTCGAGGTCTCCTACTCTGACGAGGTACAAAGCTACTCGCCCGGGGTCTACCACCATATGGAACATGGTGAACACCTCGAGGAGCAAAACCTCTCCGAGAAGCACGAGGAGCCTCAAAAACAGGACGATAGTAAAACTCAGACTCATGCATACCTAAAGATGGGTAATCCATGTCCTGGTAACTCATCGCCTGAGAGCGTTGCTCATCCTTGATGCGACAAAAACAGAAACCAATCAAATGACTCGCCCGCTGACAATAAGAACAATGAAAAACTCTCCTAGGGGCACTCTCATGGGTCTTAGGAGCAACTCTCATAGGCTCCTTGGGCTTCTGTTGAGTGGTTTTCTTTGGAGGGATGTTCTTGGCAGGAGGAGTGGTTTTCTTTTGAGCTCGGGTAGGTTTCTTGGCTGATGGAGTGTCTAATAGAGCTCTCTCTTTCTCTAGGGT
Organism: Zizania palustris; assembly: GCA_019279435.1. NCBI lineage: Eukaryota > Viridiplantae > Streptophyta > Magnoliopsida > Poales > Poaceae > Zizania > Zizania palustris. Next base: position 90,397,688 of record JAAALK010000080.1, read on the forward strand.
AGTGGGTGAGGTGAAAACAGTTTTGTTCTTACTGTCTGAAGAAATCCTCTCAAAACCCAAACCTAGAGCAACCCCTGCTCTGTCAGCACACATCTTGGTCTTGGCCAAGAGCAAATCCATTCTACCCTTACCCTCAGTGCATTTATTAACCACAGAAAGAAGGTATTCATTTTCAAACATGAGGTTTTCAGCCCGCTCTCTAACAGTGCCTAGTTGGTCCTTAAGGGTTATGCAGGTGTCACAAACAGGTTGCACATCCTTAGAACTACCGGCCCTCTCCAATCTAGCCTCTAAATCATGAACATGTTTATCACGTAAATTAATGCTCTCGCGTAATAAAGAACAGTTCATGCATTCAATAATATCATGAGGTCTAGAATCCACCATCAAAAGCCGCTTCTGTGCAGTCTCAAGCTCAGATAGAGTTTGAGCATGTACAGAACGCAACTGAGCAAGCTCACCCATGACAACAGAACAAGATTCACATTCAGCATCATTTACTTTAGACTTAAGCATGGCATAATCAGTAGAAACAGATTCTAGCCTAAGTCTAAGGTCTTTTCTTTCTCTAGCGGCTTGCACAAGTAATCTATCCTGACCAAGAACTACTTCATTCAGCTCATCTAGTTTAATTAAAAGCTGGTAAGAGGATAGTGGTACTTCAGATGAGTCAAGCTCATCGCCGCTGTGATCGCTGTTGGCCATGAAGCAAAGGCCGGTGAAGTCTCGTCCCTTCTTGTCCTTCTTATCCTCCTTCCTTGGGGACTCCTCCTCCTCAGAGCTCGACTCCTCAGTTGAGGAAGTGTCGATGTCACTGAGAGCAGCAACAAATGCTCTGGAAGCGGCTTTGGCTACTTTCTTAGCCATCTTGCCCCGCTTGCCCTTCACAAAGGGTTTCCTCTCCTTCTTGTGGTATTTGGGGCGCTCGCTCTCATCTCTCTTCTTGAGTTTTGGGCAATTGGCCTTAATATGAGAAGTGTCGCCACATTCAAAGCAACCACTAAAACCACTTCTCCTCTGATCCCGTCTCTCATGATGAAAGCGAGTGAACCTTCTGGCAATGAGAGCAAGCTCATCATCATCCAGAGTATCCACTTGCTCCTTTGTGACGGAGACCAGGGAGGACAAAGCAAAACCATCTGCAAGAACACAAGTACCAGATGTGCTTGGTTCTACAGCGGTGCCACGGCTAGTGCTAGAAACTAATGCCAATGGCTGTGGCAAGGAGTTCTTGTGCACTGCAAGAGATGCCTTGGCATTCTCTGTGGACTTCAGCTTGCTGAAGAGCTCATCACAGGTCAATGTGTCATAACCTGCAGACTCCTCAATGCTGGATATCTTCACTTCCCATATGCTACGATCAAGAGCATAAAGAAGCTTGATAGCCCTATCGTGATCATTGTAAGCAAGCGTCCCGTTGGACCGCAAGTTACTCACTATCGTATCAAAGCGAGAAAACATAGCATCTATAGATTCACCAGGTGCCTGCACAAACAGCTGATACTGTTGATTGTATGTGCTTTGGCGCCTGGCCTTGATCTGTGTAGAGCCCTCATGAAAAATAGTGAGTGTTGTCCAAATTTCCCTAGCAGTCCTAAGGTGCTGCACCCTATCAAACTCACTTCTACTCAAACCAATGAACAGTATATTTTTTGCCTTGGAGTTGGCATTATACTGATCTTTCTCTGTTTGAGAGGTGCGAGTATCAGGGATGGAGTATTGTGAGTCCACAATCTCCCAAATTGCATTTCCTTGGCTTAGCAAGTAAGCCTCCATGCGCACCTTCCAGTATGCAAAATTATTCCCATCGAACAGAGGAATTTTACTAACTCTGTCCATGTCGCCAACAGATCACAAAACCGATTAAGGTCAACTGGTGATCTTAACCCGCTCTGATACCAATTGTTGGACCGGAAACGGCGACCAGAGAGGGGGTGAATGGGAGCTTTTAAAATTTCAGGGTAAAATTAGCCTTCGGTTTTAATACAGTCTACTGCGGAACAGGCTTCAAACACAACCTTCGAAGTTCTGGTTTGGAGGTATTTGACGGCTCCGAACACAGGCTTCGTAAGGAGCAAAAGTTCGAAGCCAAGAAGACTTCGCTCCACTCAAACCCGAAAAACCAACTCTGCTAAGTCAGTGCAGGCTCTGCAAATAGGGTGCCTTGAGCAGGCTTCGCACTTCACCCTTCGCAAGAGTGGACTGCCCTCTGAGGACTTCGACCAAGTACTTAGCGACAGCAACTGGTGCTGGGCTTCGTACACCGAAGATCTACACGCACACTAACAGACTTCGCTATGGGCTTAGACACGATAAGAAACACGGGCTTCGATCAGGGCTTAGCTAGTAAGCAGCGAGGTCTAGCCTCCTGTTACACAGAGCGAACGCACACTGAAAAACACACTTCGCACAAAACACCCTTCGCCTAGACAGGCTTCGGTGCACTACTACAAGCGAGGTATGCAAACAAGCTCAAGCAGAAACACAACACAGAAGCAGGGCTTCGCTGCTTGAACAAGGAACACAGTAAAAGAACTCACTGGATGAATACAAAGAGTGGTGGCTAGTACAGGAGCTCAACAGTAAATGCTCAAAGTGTTAAATGTTACCTACCCATCCCCCGTATTTATAGCCACTATTCACCCAAGTGAATTGACTACTTTACCCCTAGGGTTTACATCGGTTTTGTCTCTACAGAACAGAGGGGTACAAAAGGTAGTCAACTTTATTTGGAGGCTTCTCTGTCATCTTTGTAGAGGGAACAGCGTCAGCTTTTTGCAGAGCAGACAATGTCAGCCTTTGCAGTCTTTGACCTCTCTGGAGCCCCCCTTCGCACGCGAGGGGTGTGGTAGCTTCGGTGAGAAGTCTTGAGCCTTACGGCCTTCGCTTCACCGAAGATAGCCTCCGATACAGTGACGGTTTTGAGCCGAAGCCGTCAAATTCCTTGGGCCTTCGCACCAACACCCTCGGAGTGGACCACCACGGCTTCGCAGCTACTCCCAGCTCGAACTCCGTCAGTCCGTGTACCGAAGCCATGCATGGCCGAAGCACCACAAGTCAACCTTGCTCCGGAGCTAGCCTCGCTCCGAAGCCTGCGTCACTCCGAAGCCCTCCTTCGGAGTACCACCCTTCGAAGTCCCTCCTTCGTCCAAGGCCTCCGCATGAAGCATTCCATGAGCACTACGTCGCAGTGTCTCTCCCCGAGCACACTCCTCGACGATCCTCACCCAGACCATGCCTTCGATGCACCTTGACTTCTGAGACCTTCGTCAGGGTACCTTCGAGTGTCTCCCTCGGGAGCACACATCAAATACCTTGCCTCTGTTGAGGACTTGATCCACCATACTCTGAATTCACTCCATCCAGAGTATCCTTCGAAGTGCCTCGCCTCCGAGGACTTCGTCTCGGAGTACCTTCACCCAAAGCCACGCTCCGCACTTACTGCCTTCACATGGTGCACCTTGACCCGAGGTCCGACCTAGACCCCTTCGCAGCCACCGTGACGGAGCTCCCCGCTCCACTGGCATCAAGCCTCCCACTTGACCCAGGTTCACCTGCTACGAACCTGTCCGTCGCCACCGAAGTCCCCTGCGCACCACAGACAAGCAGACAAGTGTATCCAGTACTCCGGAGACCTCTCCGGGTTAGCAACCTTCGGCACACACTCCGGTGTACCGCCCAAAGTACCGAGACCTTTGGTACAACCCAGTCATCGTGTACTGTCGGACCCCTCCGATAGGCACACACCGCTGCAACAGCTGCAGCAACCAAACCACCGAACCCTTCGGTGAAACCACCTCCGAAAACCTTCGGACTTCCAACCTCCGAACCCCCTTTGGAGGTACCCCTTCCAATCAGAGGTTAAACTCTGTCAATCACTCATCACAGACTCCGAAACCAACCCTTGTTTTCTCAACTTCGTTTGTTAGTTTCTAATCTTCAGAAACTTGTTAGCGTAATCTTTTACGCCAACAGTTGGCGCCGTCTGTGGGGAACCTAGTCCAAAAAACTTCGTTCTCTACCAAGTTCTCAAACCGTGCCTCCTAAGCGGAGTGCAGGTGGTAATCCTGTTCGGAGGTCTCCTCGGACCTCCGGAGCAAGATCTTCAGACACAGTTGAGGTCAGAGGACCTTCGATGTTTCCTCCACCTCAAACTCCGGAAGGGATTCCCCTTCCTCGAGCATACGGAGTTCCTCCGCCAACTCCATCTATACTTCGACCAGCCAGAGTCCCTCTTCCACCTCAAGTTCCACTTCGAACCGATCCCTACAGTTCTCAAGACCCGGAAGATCCTTCCGGAGGAGATGAAGACGGTCTTGGTGATATGGCCGCTCAAATGGCCAGTCTCCAAGCTGAAGTAGCAAGGTGGCGGCAAGAAGCCGCAGATAGGCTTCGTTCTCAGCCCACCCCGGTAATCTCTGAAGTGACCGAAGACGACGAACTTATTTATCCCAAGCCCCGGAGAACGCGTCCTTCGACACCGAATCTCCGCTGCATCCTGAGTTGTAGAAAGTGCGCTTCGATCCTAAGTTTAAAACTTCGAAGCTTTGCAAATATTCTGGAGATGAAGATCCTGGAGAGTTTGCCCGTTCTTATGCATTAGCAATTGAAGCCATCGAGGGAGTGCGAGATACTATGGCCAAATGTTTTCCCCTAGCCCTCCAAGGAGTGGCTTTGCGGTGGTTCTGGTCTCTGAAGCCAGAATCAATCAGTTCATGGGGGCAGTTGAGGAAGAAGTTCATGAGTAACTTTCAGGGTACCTTCGTACCCCCAATGTCAACAGGAAGCCTTTTCCAGGTGAAGCAGCTTCTCGGAGAGACCTTAAGACAGTATTTTAAGCGCTTTGCTCATACGAAGTCGCAAATTCGAGGGTTATCTACGTCTTCGGTAGTTGACGCAGCTCGAGAGGGAGTTATTCATGCATGCCTCCTTGATAAACTTCACCGAAAAAATATATCTTCTGTTTCTCAGTTGATGTCTTATTTCGAAGAGTATGCAAGGTCAGAAGAGGGATGGCTTCGGAGAACTGCTGCAACTCCGTCAATAGTGCAAGAAGTTAAGTTGGAAGTAAAAACTTTAGCACAGCCGCAAGGGCCTAGCTTCGAAGTTCAGCATGACAGGCATCGGGGGAAAAAGCATCCTCGTTCGGAAGTTTTGAACATTTCACCCCCGCAGAAGTTTACCCAAAGGGCTCCGCAACCTTCAGGAAGCAAGACCAGCGGTTGGAGGCTGCCAGTCAAACCGGCTGGCAAAGCCCAGGCCTGTTTCTGCTGTATCCATGGTGAAAATCGGAGTCACGCAACTGATGCGTGCAAATCTATACTTAGCTTTAGAGGAGAGTACTTGGAAAGATCTTTGGGTAGAGGCACTACTGACCGAGTTCCGGCTGAAGTGCGTCCGGAGCCTGTCCAGGCTGTGGCACGAATAGAGAACTTCGATCCGGCAAGACGCCCTCCGGTGGTCAATGTTATGCCACCTCCGAAGCAAGAAGAGGGGCAAGATCGAGGAAAAAGAGTAGTCCTCCCCATCTCCAGAGGAGGGACCCTCGGAAGTATGTACAAGAGGCAGAGAAGAGAATATGTTAGAGAAGTGGGCCATATTGGAACCTCTTCATCTGCAGCTGCTATGCCCGAATGGTCCCATGTTCCAATATCTTTTCCGCAAATGATGCAGCTGGTATAAAATTTCCACATGCAGACCCACTTGTCATCACTGCCGACATAGCAGGAACTGAGGTTCGAAGAGTGCTAATTGATGGAGGGAGTTCAGCGGATATTATTTTTGTCCAAGCCTTTGATCAACTCTGCATCTCCAGAAAGCATCTTCTCCTAGTAGCCCGTCCTTTGCAAGGCTTTGCAGGACCCCTCTTGATGCCCTCGGCCAAATTGGCCTGGAAGTTACTTTCGGAGAGGGGCCACTGGCCAGGACAGATGAAGTGATTTTCGATGTTGTGGATGCTCCATATGCATACAATGTCATCTTTAGAAGAGGCATGTTAAATCAATTCGGAGCTGTGGCGCATCATACTTACTTATGTATGAAGATGCCCACACAGGCGGGAGTGCTCCAAAAGGTCAAAGACTGCAAAGGATGACATTGTCTGCTCTGTAAAAAGCTGACGCTGTCCCCTCTACAAAGCTGACAGAGAAGCCTCCAGAATAAAGTGGACTACCTTTTGTACCCCTTAGTTCTGTACAGCCAAATCCAATGTAAACCCTAGGGGTAAAGTAGTCAATTCCTTTGGGTGAACTGTGGGCTATAGTTTGGGGGCTCGGTAGGTAACATTTAACACTTTGAGCATTTACTGTTGAGCTCCTGTAGCCACATACCTCGCTGTATTCATCCAGAGTTCAATTTATTGTGTTCCTTGTTCAAGTGGCGAAGCCCTGCTTCTTTGTGCTTTTTGCTTGAGCTCGCGTTACATACCACGCTAGTTGTAGTGCACTGAAGCCTGTCTAGGCGAAGGTTGTTTTTGTGCGAAGTGTGTTTTTCAGCGTGCTGTCGCTCTGTGTAACTTGAGGCTAGACCTCACAGCTTACTAGCGTAGCCCTGATCGAGGCCCGTTTTGCTTCTTGTGTCGAAGCCCTTAGCGAAGTCCGTTTGTGTACGTTTAGACCTTCGTGTACGAAGCCCAGCACCAGCTGCTGCTGCCAAGTACTTGGTTGAAGTTCTCAGTAGGGTGTCCACTCTTGCGAAGGGTGAAGTGCGAAGCATGCTTGAAGCACCTAGTGTGCAGAGCCTGCACTGACTTAGCAGAGTAGATTTTCGAGGGTTGTTAGTGGAGCGAAGTCTTCTTGGCTTCAAACTTTTGCTCCTGCGAAGCCTGTGTTCGAAGCTGTCGAAGTACCTCCGAACTAGACCGTCGAAGGTAGTGTTCGAAGCCTGTTCCGCAGAAGACAGGATTAAAACCAAAGGCTGTTTTTAGCCTGAAATTTTAAAAGCTCCCATTCACCCCCCCTCTGGTCGCCGTTTCCGGTCCAACAATTGGTATCAGAGCCATGTTAAGATCACCAGTTGACCTTAACCGGTTTTGTGATCTGTTGGCGACATGGATAGAGGCAGTAAAATTCCTCTGTTCGATGGGACAGATTTTGCATACTGGAAGGTGCGCATGGAGGCTTACTTGTTAAGCCAAGGAAATGCAATTTGGGAGATTGTGGACTCACAATACTCCATCCCTGATACTCGCACCACTCAAACCGAAAAAGATCAGTATAATGCCAACTCCAAGGCTAGGAACATACTGTTCATTGGTTTGAGCCGGAGTGAGTTCGATAGGGTGCAGCACCTTAGGACTGCTAGGGAGATTTGGACAACACTTACTGTTTTTCATGAGGGCTCTACACAGATCAAGGCCAGGCGCCAAAGCATATACAATCAACAGTATCAGCTGTTTATGCAGGCACCTGGTGAATCTATAGATGCCATGTTTTCTCGCTTTGACGCGATAGTGAGTAACTAGCGATCCAACGGGACGCTTGCTTACAGTGATCATGATAGGGCTATCAAGCTTCTCTATGCTCTTGACCGTAGCATATGGGAAGTAAAGATATCCAGCATTGAGGAGTCTGCAGGTTATGACACATTAACCTGTGATGAGCTCTTTAGCAAGCTGAAGTCCACAGAGATTGCCAAGGCATCTCTTGCAGTGCACAGAAGCTCTTTGCCACAACCATTGGCATTGGTTTCTAGCACTAGCCGTGGCACCACTGCAGAACCAAGCACATATGATACTTGTGTTCTTGCAGATGGTTTTGCTTTGTCCTCCCTGGTCTCCGTCACAAAGGAGCAGGTGGACACTCTAGATGATGATGAGCTTGCTCTCATTGCCCGGAGGTTCACCCGCTTTCATCATGAGAGACGGGATCAGAGGAGAAGTGGTTTTAGTGGTTGCTATGAATGTGGCGACACCTCTCACATTAAGGCAAATTGCCCTAAGCTCAAGAAGAGAGATGAGAGTGAGCGCCCTAAATACCACAAGAAGGAGAGGAAACCCTTTGTGAAGGGCAAGCGCGACAAGATGGCTAAGAAAGTAGCCAAGGCCGCTTCCAGAGCCTTTGTTGCTGCTCTCAGCGACATCGACACGTCCTCAACTGAGGAGTCGAGCTTTGAGGAGGAGGAGTCCCCAAGGAAGGAGGACAAGAAGGACAAGAAGGGACAAGACTTCACCGGCCTTTGCTTCATGGCCGACAGCGATCACAGCGGCGATGAGCTTGACTCATCTGAGGTACCTCTATCCTATGACCAGCTTTCAATAAAACTAGATGAGCTGAATGAAGTAGTTCTTGGTCAGGATAGATTGCTTGTGCAAGCCGCTAGAGAAAGAAAAGACCTTAGACTTAGGCTAGAATCTGTTTCTACTGAATATGCCATGCTTAAGTCTAAAGTTAATGATGCTGAATGTGATTCTTGTACCACTGTCATGGGTGAGCTTGCTCAGTTGCGTTCTGTTCATGCTCAAACTCTATCTGAGCTTGAGACTGCACAGAAGCAGCTTTTGGAGGTGGATTCTAGACCTCATGATGTTATTGATTGCATGAACTTTTCTTTATTACGCGAGAGCATTAATTTACGTGATAAACATGTTCATGATTTAGAGGCTAGATTGGAGAGGGCCGGTAGTTCTAAGGATGTGCAGCCTGTGTGTGACACTTGCATCACCCTTAAGGACCAGCTAGGCACTGTTAGAGAGCGAGCTGAAAACCTTATGACTGAAAATGAATACCTTCTTTCTGTGGTAAACAAGTGCACTGAAGGGAAGGGTAGGATGGATTTGCTCTTGGCCAAGACCAAGTTGTGTGCTGACAGAGCAGGGGTAGCTCTAGGTTTGGGTTTTGAGAGGATACCTTTAGACAGTAAGTCCAAAACTGTTTTTACTTCTCCCACTACCCTAGAGAAAGAGAGAGCTCTGTTAGACACCCCATCAGCCAAAAGGCCTACCCAACCACCAAAGAAGACCACACCTCCTGCCAAGAAAATCCCTCCCAAGAAAACCACTCAGAAGAAGCCCAAGGAGCCTGTGAGAGTTGCTCCTGTGACCCATGAGAGTGCCCCCAGGAGAGTGTTTCATTGTTCCTATTGTCAGCGGGCGGGTCATTTGGTTGGGTTCTGTTTTCGTCGCATCAAGGATGAGCGATGCTCTCAGGCGATGAGTTACCAGGACATGCATTACCCATCTTTAGGTATGCATGAGTCTGAGTTGTACTATCGTCCTGCTTTTGAGGCTCCTCGTGCTTCTCGGAGAGGTTTTGCTCCTCGAGGTGTTCACCATGTTCCATATGGTGGTAGACCCCGGGCGAGTAGCTTTGTACCTCGTCAGAGTAGGAGACCTCGACATGTTGTTCGATCACAGCATGTAGGTAGACCTCGCACTTTGCATCATTCAGATTATCATGTGCGTAGACCATCTACTTTTACTACGCCTACTACTCGTGTCACTCAGTGCTGGATGCCTCGTCATTATTTCACTCACCCCAGCACTGAGCGATCGAGACATTCTTATCGTGTGTAGGTGACAGATCGAGGCTTGGAGGGCACGTGGATCATGGACTCCGGTTGTTCGCGCCACATGACCGGAGATGCAGCTTGGTTCTCCAGCCTCACCACAACCAAGCAAAGGGAACATATCACCTTCAGAAACAATTGAAGGAGTAGAGTGAAAGTTTAAGGTGTCATAAGAATTAACTCGAATTTCACTCTCAAAGATGTTGCTTTGGTTGAAAACCTGGGATACAATTTTCTGTCTGTATCTCACTTGCTTGATGAGGGCTTCGAAGTGTGATTCCATCGCGATACTTCGCAAGTGCTCAATTCTGATGGCGTTGTGGTCTGTAAGATCTTTAGAGTTCGGAGAGTTTTTGGAGCTGATTTTTCTGAATCTTCTGGATCTTCTCACTGCCTTGTTGCACATTCGACTTCTGAGCTTTGGAAGTGGCATAGGAGACTAGGGCATATGAGCTTTGAGTTGCTCGCTCGTCTGAGCGCCGTAGGTCTGATCCGAGGATTGCCCAAGCTCAAGTTTGAGAAGAATTTAGTTTGCGCTCCTTGTCGACATGGAAAAATGATTGCTGCTTCGCATTCGCCAGTCACCACAGTGATGACTGAACAACCCGGAGAACTTCTCCATATGGACAATGTAGGTCCTTCTCGGGTCAGTTCTTTAGGCGGCAAGTGGTATGTTTTAGTTATTGTCGATGATTTCTCTCGGTACTCTTGGGTCTTCTTTCTTGCCAGCAAGGATGAAGTGTTTTCACACTTTCGGAGCTTGGCTTTGAGACTTTTTACTGAACTCCCTGGTGCATTGAAATTCATTCGAAGTGATAATGGCACCGAGTTCAAAAATAGTCTCTTTGTTGACTTTTGCATGGAGCATGGCATAGAACATCAATTCTCTGTTCCGCGGGTTCCTCAACAGAACGGTGTTGTTGAGAGGAAGAACCGCACTTTGGTTGAGATGGCTAGGACGATGCTTGATGAGCATAGGACTCCTAGAAAATTCTGGGCTGAGGCCATGAACACTACTTGTTACATCTCGAACTGAATCTTCTTGCGCTCAATTTTAAATTTGACATCTTATGAGCTACGTTTTGGGAGACAGCCCAAGGTTACTCATCTTCGAGTTTTTGGCTGTCACTGCTTTATCCTAAAACGTGGTAATTTGGATAAATTTGAGTCGCGATCTTCTGACGGGATCTTTTTGGGTTACACTACTCATGGTCATTCTTATCGTGTTTTTAACTTGGAGACTAACACTGTCATCGAGTCATGTGATGTGACTTTTGATGAATCAACCCCCTCTGTTAGTTCTGCTCTTGAACAGGCAAATGAACACGACATGGAACAGACCTTATTCGAAGAAGAAGATCCCGGAGAATTCGAGGATGAACCCCTACTACCCTCGACATCAACCCCCGAAGCTGACCCTGCTTCAACTACTTTGGCACGAGGTCCCGAAGCGACTACCTCAACATCGGTCATCTTGGACCACTCCAACGCACAAGTTGAGGGGGAGACTGCATCCCGCCATGAGGCTCCACATCATGTTCAAAGGATGCACCCTCCCGAGCAGATCATTGGTGAGCTTGATCAAAGGGTAACACGTTCTCATGCCCATTTCACTAATGCTGCTTTTGTTGCTTCTTTCGAGCCCTTAGATGTTAGTCATGCACTTTCTGATTCTAGTTGGATCAATGCCATGCATGAAGAGCTTGAAAATTTTGAGAGAAACCAAGTCTGGTCATTAGTTGATCCTCCACCTAATGTTAATTTCATTGGAACAAAATGGATTTTCAAAAACAAACAAGGGGAGGATGGGACTATAATTAGAAACAAGGCTAGACTCGTAGCTCAGGGCTTTTCTCAACTAGAAGGGATTGATTTTACTGAAACTTTTGCACCTGTTGCTCGCCTTGAGGCCATTAGGATTTTGCTTGCTTTTGCGACATCCCGGGGATTCAAACTCTATCAAATGGATGTCAAAAGTGCTTTTCTTAATGGCTTCATAGGTGAAGATGTTTATGTAAAACAACCTCCTAGTTTTGAAAACCCCAAGTACCCACATAAAGTCCTTAAACTTCATAAGGCTCTTTATGGACTCAAGCAGGCCCCTCGGGCTTGGTATGATAGACTTAAGTCTTTTCTGCTTGAGCGAGGGTATTTGATGGGCTCTGTTGATAAAACACTGTTTACTCTCAAGCATGGCAAAGATTTCCTCCTAGTTCAGATTTATGTGGATGATATCATCTTTGGTGGCTCTTCTCATGCTTTGGTTGCCGAGTTTGCAGATACCATGAGCAGGGAATTTGAAATGTCAATGATGGGTGAACTCACCTTTTTCCTTGGTTTGCAAATCAAGCAAAGCAAATAAGGTACTTTTGTCCACCAGACAAAGTACACCAAGGATCTGCTCAAGAAGTTTGACATGTCCGATGCGAAGCCCCTCGCCACTCCAATGGCTACATCTGTAGCATTGAACCCTGACGATGATGGAGAAGCCGTAGATCAGAAGGAGTTCCGAAGCATGATTGGCTCCCTCCTCTACTTGACTGCCACGAGGCCGGACATACACTTTGCAGTGTGTCTGTGCGCTCGTTTTAGGCTTCACCACGAGCTTTGCACCGCCAAGCAGTAAAGCGCATTCTAAGGTATCTTAAACACACCCTCGAATTTGGCATATGTTATTCAACATCTTCATCTTTATGTCTTCGAGGTTATTCCGATGCGGATTTTGCTGGGTGTAGAATTGATAGGAAGAGTACCTCAGGTACTTGTCATTTTCTGGGTACTTCACTGGTTTGCTGGTCTTCCCGCAAACAGTCTAGTGTTGCACAATCGACGGCTGAGGCCGAATATGTTGCTGCAGCTAGCTGTTGCTCTCAGATCTTGTGGATGGCTTCCACTTTGCGGGATTTCGGGTTAGAATATAAGAGTGTTCCACTTTTCTGTGATAACACTAGCGCTATTTGTATTGCAAACAACCCGGTTCAGCACTCCAGAACCAAACACATTGATGTGCGGTATCATTTTCTCAGAGATCACAATGAGAAGGGTGATATTGAACTTCAATATGTTGATACCCAACACCAGCTTGCCGACATTTTTACAAAACCCCTTGATGCTTCTCGATTTGCTTACTTGCGTGGAGAACTTGGTATTTGTCACCCTTACGGCATTTTGTGAGGGGGAGCAGTTTTAGATGGATGTGCATTTGCTAAATGTGTGTTGAAATTGCATTTACATCTTTTGCACTTATATGCCTGCTTATAATCCATGACATCATGACAGCTCAGCCCTTTTTAATTCATCTGAAACATTCATGTGCATGATGCTTTCTTTTCAAAATCAAATCGTGCTCACTGCTTATCCTTGAAACTAGCATGTTTAGGCAGGACTGCTTTAGCTATCTTTTATCTACTTGATAGCAAGACACATTTCTTTGGATGCTAAAATTGCAACTTGAAAAATTGTTCTACTTTTTCATGGATATTCATAAAGTGCCAACCAATTGGTTCACTTAATCAAAATCAAAAACTCCATGATTTGCATGCTTCAAGTTAAAAGATCCAGGTGGGTTTGTTTGTCGCACTACCCTATTCTAGACTGCTTACCATTGCACATTGGTCTGAACTGGAATAGTTTAGTGTATGCCAAATCATTGCCTTAATCTTCTTATTGTTTTTCATGCCTAGGCTAGGCCTGATTGGAAAGTATAAGGTGGACAAACAAATAACCCCTGGCACTAAGAAAAGAACAACAAAATTCTTTGATCATCAAGTTTGCTTTCATTTGCTCCATTTGAACTGGACTTGTCTGTCTAGAGTAGAAATTGACTAGCTTTGCGCAGTTCTTGCTTTTAATTGTCTAGTTTCCTTGACTAAGGGGTGATGCTTTTATTTCTAAAATGATCAAATCACATGCTTCATCAAGTTTTTTAGAGAATGTTAAATTCAGCTGAGCCCATGATTCATTGGTGTTATTGTTGGCATATTTTTGCTTCATATGTCTTTGCAATTCTGCTCATTTCGAAGCGTTGCATCTTTTACATGCTCCTTGATGCTTGCATTGCCAAAGGGGGAGAAATTCCGAAGAGACTTGCTACGTTCTATGCCGCAAGGGGGCATAATTTCCAAAGGGGGAGAAAACATGACATAAAAGATCTTTGTTGCCAAAGGGGTAGTTTTATCTTGAGAAAGGGAAGATTTGCCGAAAGGGCTTTTACTCTTTTGAAAAGGGGGAGGAAAATTCTTCTGTCAAGTGACATGATTTGGCTCTTTTCTGAGTTTTTATGGTCACTTGTGTGCTGAAAGTTTTTAAATTTTCTGGGACTTTAAAGTTGGTTGTCAATGCACTCATCAAGGGGGAGATTGAGAAACCAAGGGTTGGTTTCAGTATTTGTGATGAGTGATTGACAGGCTTTTTACCCTCTTGTTCGAAGGGTACCTCCGAATGGTGTTCGGAGGAAGGTACCTCCGGAGGGGTTTCGGAGGTTGTACCTCCGAAGGGTGTTCGGAGGTGGTTTGGTTGCTGCAGCTGTTGCAGCGGAGTGTGCGTGTCGGAGGGGGTCCAACAGTACACGATGACTGGGTGTGTACCGAAGGCTTCGATACTTTGGGCGGTACACCGGAGTGTGTGCCGGAGGTTGCTAACCCGGAGAGGTCTCCGGAGTACTGGAAACACTTGTCTGTTTGTCGGTGGTGCGCAGGGACTTCGGAGGCGACGGACAAGGTTCGTAGCAGGTTAACCTGGGTCAAGCGGGAGGCTTGATGCCAGGGGAGCGGGGAGCTCCATCACGGTGGCTGTGAAGGGGTCCAAGTCGGTCCTCGGGTCAAGGTGCGCCAGGTGAAGGCACAGAGTCCGAAGCGTGGCTCCGGGTGAAGGTACTCCGAGACAAAGTCCTCGGAGGTGAGGCACTTCGAAGGTACTCCGGATGGAGTGACTTCAGAGTTGGATGGTTCAAAGTCCTCTGCGGAAGCAAGGAGTTCGAAGTGTGCTCCGGAGGGAGACATTCGAAGTTGCCCGACGAAGGTCTCAGAAGTCAAGGTGCATTGAAGGCATGGTCCGGGTGAGGCTCGTCGAGGAGTGTGCTCGGGTAGAGACAGTACGACGAAGGGCTCATGGAATGCTTCGTGCGGAGGCCTTGGACGAAGGAGCGAGGCTAGCTCCGGTGTGTGGTTGTCTTGTGGTGCTTCGGCCTGCATGGCTTGGTACACGGACTGACGGAGTTCGAGCTGGGCGGAAGCTGCGAAGCCGTGGTGGTCCACTCCGGAGGTGTTGGTGCGAAGGCCCAAGGGCTTTGACGGCTTCGGCTCAAAACCGTCACTGTATCGGAGGCTATCTTCGGCGAAGCGAAGGCCACCAGGCTAAAGGCTTCTCGCCGAAGCTACCGCACCCTCGCGTGCGAAGGGAGGCTCCAGAAGGTCAAAGACTGCAAAGGCTGACACTGTCTGCTCTGTAAAAAGCTGACGCTGTCCCCTCTGCAAAGCTGACAGAGAAGCCTCCAGAATAAAGTGGACTACCTTTTGTACCCCTTAGTTCTGTAGAGACAAATCCAATGTAAACCCTAGGGGTAAAGTAGTCAATTCCTTTGGGTGAACTGTGGGCTATAAATATGGGGGCTCGGTAGGTAACATTTAACACTTTGAGCATTTACTGTTGAGCTCCTGTAGCCACATACCTCGCTGTATTCATGCAGAGTTCAATTTATTGTGTTCCTTGTTCAAGCGGCGAAGCCCTGCTTCTTTGTGCTTTTTGCTTGAGCTCGCGTTACATACCTCGCTAGTTGTAGTGCACCGAAGCCTATCTAGGCGAAGGTTGTTTTTGTGCGAAGTGTGTTTTTCAGCGTGCTGTCGCTCTGTGTAACTTGAGGCTAGACCTCACAGCTTACTAGCGTAGCCCTGATCGAGGCCCGTTTTGCTTCTTGTGTCGAAGCCCTTAGCGAAGTCCGTTTGTGTACGTTTAGACCTTCGTGTACGAAGCCCAGCACCAGTTGCTGCTGCCAAGTACTTGGTCGAAGTCCTCAGTAGGGTGTCCACTCTTGCGAAGGGTGAAGGGCGAAGCCTGCTTGAAGCACCTAGTGTGCGGAGCCTGCACTGACTTAGCAGAGTAGATTTTCGAGGGTTGTTAGTGGAGCGAAGTCTTCTTGGCTTCGAACTTTTGCTCCTGCGAAGCCTGTGTTCGAAGCTATCGAAGTACCTCCGAACCAGACCATCGAAGGTAGTGTTCGAAGCCTGTTCCGTAGAAGACAGGATTAAAACCAAAGGCTGTTTTTAGCCTGAAATTTTAAAAGCTCCCATTCACCCCCCCTCTGGTCACCGTTTCCGGTCCAACACCTTGCTACACTCACGGTGCCTGTTGTGGACGAAACCCTACTCCTCTACCTTGCAGCTACTAGCTCTGCTGTCAGTGTAGTCCTTGTCAGAGAGGTTGATTTCAACGGGAAGTTGGTATAGAATCTAGTTTATTTTGTGTCCGAAGCATTGTTCGGAGCAAAAACAAGATATTCCGAGCTTGAGAAATTCACTTATGCTCTGATAATGGCTTCGAGGAAGCTAAGGCATTATTTCTTGGCACATAATGTAATTGTACCAACTTCGTATCCTTTGGGAGATATGTTCCGAAGTAAGGATTCCACTGGAATAATTGGGAAGTGGGCCGTTGAGTTAGCACCCTTCGGCATATCTTTTGTGGCAAGAACAGCAATTAAGTCGCAAGTGTTGGCGGACTTCGTGGCAGAGTGGACTCCCCCTGCAGCATGGGCTCTGGAGAAGACAAGTAAAGGGATTTGGACTATTTACTCTGATGGAGCTTTCCAAGCATCTGGAGCAGGTGTCGGAGCTGTGATAATTTCGCTTTCAGGGCAAAAGGCAATGTAGTCCGCAAGACTCAACTTTAAGTCTACCAATAATAGAGCAGAGTATGAGGAAATTTTATTGGGACTTCGAAAGGCACGTGCTCTAGGGGCTACAAGAGTTGTTATTAAAACAGATTCTCAGATTGTAGCAGGGCACGCAGACAAGAGTTTCCAAGATCGACATCCACAGATTGCAAAGTACTTAGAAGAAATCCAAAAGATCGAAGCAGCATTTAAAGGGATTTCCATTCGGAGTATACCTAGAGTAGAAAATATGCAAGCTGACATCTTAGCAAAAGCTGCAGCCGGAGCTATAGACATACCCGAAGAAGCTTTTTATGAAGAACTCAGTACACCTTCGGTGCCACAAATTCCTGCTGCGGAAGTCCTTTGCATTCCAAGTACAGATTGGCGAAGTTCAATCATGGAATTGTTGCAAGGAGAAGCAAATATGTCCGAAGGGCCACAACTTTTGAGGTTAAAGCTTAGAACTCGGAATTATCACATAATCAACGGTATTTTATACAAGGCCGGAGTATGTTCTCCTCTGCTCCGATGTATATCTCAAGCCGAAGGTCAAGAAATTCTTCGAGGAATTCATGAAGGACTTTGCGGTAGCCATCTGGCCCCTCGAGCTTTGGCATGAAAAACACTTCGCCAGGGGCTTTATTGGCCTACAATAGTAGCTGATGCGGAGAGCTTGGTCCGCACTTGCCAAGGATGTCAGTGGATGGGACGAAGAAGTCATCGCCTACCAACAGCTCTTCAAGTCATTGCCCCAGTATGGCCCATGGCCAGATGGGGCATGGATCTTATTGGCCCCTTCCCAGCAGCAAAAGGAAATTTGAAGTTCGCAGTGGTAGCAATCGAATACTTTTCAAAGTGGGTCGAAGCAGAGCCCCTAACAGCTATCACTTCGAATAATGTTCAAAAATTTTTCTAGAAGAATATTATATGCCGGTTCGGAGTGCCTCGGCAGCTGACAGTGGATAATGGAACACAGTTTGATGCAGAACCCTTCAGGAAATTCTATGAAGACCTAGGCATTCAACTATGTTTTGCTGCAGTAAGACATCCTCAATCTAATGGAGCTGTTGAAAGAGCCAATGGTAATATCTTGTGAGGGCTGAATCGAAGAATAGTGGGATTGGCAAAAGGATTGTGGACCGAAGAGCTCCCAAAGATCCTATGGTCCATCCGGACAACTCAGACAAGGTCTACCAGCTATGACACCAACAGAGCTCAAAGGAGGATCACTTCACAGCACCGAACCAGAAATGGAAGGAGAAAGACAAGCTTCGCTGGATTTAACAGAAGAGACAAGACTTCGAGCTATGGCAAATTTGTCAAAGTATCAGCAGCAGACAAAGACTTGGTTCGACCCAAAGGTCAAGATCAATGAACTTAGGCCGGGTCATCTCGTTTTGCGAAGTATCATAGCACCAGGAAAATTAGGAAATAAGTAGGAAGGTCCATACTTAATTGTTCGCTCAGGGCGTCCTGGTTCTTTTAAGTTAGCTAATTTGGAAGGTGAAGAGTTAGCGCATACATGGCATGCGGAGCACCTAAAGCGAAACTTCGCATAGGGGCTCCTTGTAATCATTTGTAAACACTTTACGAATCAATAAAGCATATGGTTCAGATAATGCCTACCCCTCATAAACTTCCCACTTCCTAGTGGACGCACTGGAATAGCGGAGTTGACCGAGAGGGAAGTGTCATTAATTTGAATCATATTTTCGGACTTCAGACCACTGGTCCGAAGTTTCCGACACGTTGGGTAGAAATAAACCGGAGTCCAAGCCATCGACTTGTAGGCATCCGTAAAAAGAGCCCGAGACCACAGAATGTGGAGTCCAAGCCACCGACTGGTAGACATACGTAAAAAGAGTCCAAGGAGACCAAATGATGCGGAGTCCAAGCCACTGGCTTGTAGGCATCCGTAAAAAGAGTCCAAGGAGACCACTGCAAACTCCAAACCACTGGTTTGACAGAACTCGCAAAAAGAGCCGAAGGAGGCCAAAACAAAACAGAGTTTGAGCACATGAGCTTCGAATATCTATTAAAAAAGTCCAAAGTGACAAATCATTTAGGACACTAAAGTGTCCGGAGAGTTGTCCAAAGTGATTTCTTTCAAAACATAAGGTACTAAGTTACCAATCTTCAGACTTCAAATAGTCGAGGACATTTTATAAGATTTTAACCAATCTTAACTCCTAAGTTTTTTTTGCGCCTAACCATCTTTTAATATAGTTCGAAGTTGCTTACGCCCAAAGAGGGGCTGGTAAATAGGGAGACAATTTTAAATCGATATTTATTATTCAAGCAAATATGATTACATCATGAAAAATCGGTATCTATACTAAGAAGGAATCGAAGACCCCTTCGATCTCTAGAGCTAAGGTTGGAACAACTAGTTCCCGAGCCGGGAGTTCTAACAACTTTGCGTTTAACTCTCCTGCCTCCCTTCGAAGCTCTAAAGTCTTTCTGCTCTTGTTGAAGCTCGGTCCAAGTTCGAAGTCGTTCGGGGCTCCTTTCCTAGCTTCCAAGTTCTTCAGGCTTTTTACCTTGAGCTTCATCTTCGTCTTCGGACCATACAATGTCTTCGGAAGATGAAGTTTCCAAGTTAACTTCTTTTTCTTCCTCTTTAATATAAGACAATATGTCTTTGCTTACTTCGGGCGTAATCGCACCGGAGCTATCCCGAGGAAATAAAAATCGAGGGCGCTTGTGATGTTTTAAAATATCGAAGGTAGCCCATAGTAGGCGAAGTTCTTCGTTAACGTATAACACTTCGACATATTCCATATGAGGCAAATCCTAAAAACATGATAAGCAAATTTTCATTCATAAATGTACAAAAGCATGATGCTTTACATAGTCGAAGATCCTAAGATAAATCTAAACCTGCGGGTTTGGCGGAGGCTGGCTGCTCGAAGCTTGTGACCGAGCTTGCTTCTGGCGTTGCCCTTCATCAATCCAAGCCTTCATCGCAGAGCGACCTTCGGCTCTCCATGATGTTTGGAAGGCTTGCCAAGCAGCGGCCACACCTTCAGAAGGAGTAAGAAGCTGATTGTCATCAAAGGTAATGGGAGTCGCCCCTGCGTTCGGAGTTATAGATATGCCCAGATCATCGTAGTAACGAAGTATGCCGATAGCAGCCACTTGTCCAGAGATTTCTCCGTACCGAATGCCTGTTGTCTTCATTTGCTTCGCTGCTCCTTGGATCCTCTTCAGCCGTCGCAGCACGGGGATGTTGTCATCTGAAGGAAGCGTCCCAGTAGTACCAAAGTACTCTGGAACGCCTAGCAGTTGGTTCATGACCTCCGCAGCTACCTTCTCCGACTTCAGCTTGTCTTCAATTAAGGCATCCTTCGTCGAAGTTAATTCTCCTACCACTCCAGAGAGTCTAGTTGCCTCCGTAGCTAAAGAATTTTTCTGGTTGAGTAGGTGGCTAGCTTCCTTGGTGGCTTTGGCTTTTTCTTCCCAGAGCTTGACAAGCTCAGCTCCCGCCATGGCATGCTCTACCCGCATATTTTCTATTTCTGCCCGAAGCACAATTTGTTCTGCTTCGAGCTCCTTGTTCGCAGTTTCCAAGCTTTGTCTGGCCCTGCGCTCCGCTGAAACCATGTTATCTAAGTGGGAAACCCGACCTTCGGAGATACTAAGATTTCGCTTAAGAGTTGTAATTTCCTCTCGAAGGCGAAGGCTTCCGCGTTCATTTGAAATGTTCGCAGCTCGGGCCAAGACTATTTGCTGCGAAGAGAAAAAACCAAGGTGAGAAATTATTTGTATATAAGTTTAATTTTTTTTTTGCAGATACTCCGTACCTGGTATGCTGCACGCTCCATAGCAGCATTGAGCTCCGAACTCTCCGCCTCGCTCAAGATAGCTACCAAGTCTGTTTCCCCGACTTCGCGGCTAGCTCGATCCAAAGTCTCGAGCAAAGTCCGAAGCCCAGTTCTTCGCTCCAAGAAAGGATCTAGAAGAGGGAGCATAGACAGGGCCCTCTGGTCATCTTCGTTCGGTGAAGGTCCGGAATGCTGAGCCGTATCTTTTGGAACTCTGGCAGACTGACCCCCCTCCGTAGATTGGCTTCCGTCTGTCAATTCAGACAGAGTTGATCCTGAGCTCAGAGCAGGGAGGTGGTCCATCTAGCCTTTGCCTTTTCCAGGTCCCAATTGAGTGACTCCTGGAATTGGCTCCGAAGTTGTCGAAGGCCTAGGAATCATATCTTCGGTACGGACCTCTTCCACGGGAGCAGATCCTGTTGAAGCAAAGGTATTATACATTGTATAATTTCGCAGGAAAAAAGAACAAAAGAATTATGAGAAGTCTACCTCTGACGTATTGTCGACGGGTGAGCATTGGACTGCTTGGCGGGTCGAAGGCTACTCCAAAGTCTTTGTCGGAGTCTATAGTCAAATCTTTGACTGTTGGAGCATCTTCGAGAGCGGCCGTCGTTGCTTCACCTGGAATCAAATTTGATTCTATAGAAACTTCGACTCCACCTTCGCTCACAGGGGCTCCGTCTTGCGGAAAAATTTTCTTGAGCAGCCGGAGTCCTCACTTGCTCAAGGTTGTCTTGATACTCCGGCACGCTCGCAGCATCATCAATATTTGCATCTGTTTGGGCTGCATCCTTGTCGATCAGGTCAACAAGCATCCTGCCTTCATCCTCCGAGGAATCGGAGACCGAAGCTCTTGGGCTTGAAGGCGCAACAACTATTGGCTTTCGAGCTACCTTCTTCAGTGGAGTCTTGGCAGAGCTCGAGGCTCCAACTTCGGCTTTTCTCTTATTGGGCCCTTTCTCCGAAGGCACCCAATCCACAAGAGGGGGTGGAACAGCTTTGAGTAACCCCCATACTCGGTTGGACCGCTCCCAAGTACCAACCAATTTAATCCTCCATTCCTTCTCGGCCGGAGTCGGGACGCCCAGAATCTTCTCCGAAGCTCGTACAATCTGCTCCAAAGTTATAGGGGCTGAAGTGGCTGAAAAATGAGTTAAGTTGGTTATTTCTTTGAATGAATATACATGACATATGTTGTTTTCGAAGTTACCTGTAGGGCTCGAGTTCGAAGAAATCTTGTGAAGGCCGCCCTTTGGATCTTCCTCGAAGGTGATTGGCCAGGTGGCCATCAGAGGAGGGATTTGGAGTCCGATGAACTCCTTTGCCAGATCCCTCACACTCAGGCGATGGCTGATGCATTGGAGAAGGCTAAGCCAGGCTTCAAGCTGGCCTGGGTCCGGGTGGACAAGGGCTTCCTTCCGGAAGTTATGTCCCGAAGAGGTCCCGCTAGTTGGCTTCCTGCCCCAACTTCGGCGTAAAACCAGCGAAGGATCCAATCTGTGTACCATCTGGTGTTGATGGCTTTGGCTGGAAACCAAAGGGCATATTCGTCTCGAAGTCGGAAATTAATACTTCCGAAGGCCACCACTATCTTCTCACCTCCGGGGCCTACGAAGGTCTTGGGTTGGCACGAAGCTCGATGTAAAGCTACGAAGATTTCCGCTCTGCCTTCGCATCCTTCAGCTCGCAATGCCCACTCGAAGATAGAAAGGCATGCTATCGCGTTCGGAGAGAGCTGGGGGAGAGTAACGTGGAATAAATCCAGTACCTCGGCCAGGAAGTCAACAGCCAGAAGCCCTAATCCACCTTCGAAGACAACCAATTCTCCGAGCCTTGGCGACGGAATAACTTCTTTCTCAAGTTTGCGAATCATGATCCCAGAACTGATTTTGCCTTCTATTGCGGCCACGAGCGTTTCCCTCTTGCAGGTTGAGGGCCCCAACTAATAGGACTGATCCGCGTACTTCATCGACGCCGGGAAGAGATCATGAGGATCATCGCGTTGGGGATATCTCCCTGGCGCCGCCATCGCTGTCACTTCTGGTGTCGGAGTTGCTGTCGTCGATGTCGCAGCCACCGCTGCTTGCCGCAGCCTGCTGCCGAGCCAAGGCTGAAGCCGCTCCAGGAACCTTGAAACTGGTTTTCGCCATGGGATCGCACGGGTTACTCCAGAGGAAAAAACGGAAGCTAGGGTCTGGGCCCTCTATATATAGCCCAGACCACAATTTTTTACAGTTTGCATCTGCCGTTTCACATTCTTAACCGTTATTTTGTTGCGGAGTTAACGCATCGCATAACTTCCGTTAGAAGGAAAAAGCCAACAGCTATTTCTTCCAAGTCTAAAAAGGCTTTCGGGCTTCTCGAGTTAATTCTAAGATAGTTCGAATATAATTTTCTTAGAAGCTGATTCGAAGTTTTACATTTCCACGTATTTCATAGATGGATTAAATCTGCTAACCCCTACTCATGATTATTTTTCTTGCGTATACTGCTCTCCTAACATTACAGATTTAACGGAGAAGCGTATTCGAGGGGCTACTGTCGGGGGGAAAATATTCCATCCTCAGGGTTATTGCAGTAACAGGACAAAGGCAGGCGATTGAATCAAAGGTTTCCAGCATGTATCTCCGGAAATGCATTGAATCAAGTTCGAAGTATGATGACAGACTCTAGTTCGGAGTATATCTTCGAACTTGGACTCTTCCGAGAGCTTCTTTGCCAGCTAAGATGGAAGACTTATCTTCTTTCTCATTAGATTAGTCTTTACCATTTTAGCCCTATTAAGGGTACCGAATAGTTTCCACTATGTCGGTTGTAATAGAGGGGTAAAAGGGTCTTTTCCTTAACGTTTGGGCCTGTAAATACCCCCCGTTTTACCCTGTAATATGGACGGAATACAAGTTATTCAATACACACTTTCGAACTATTTTAAGCTATTATCCTTTCGGAAGCTTGGAATAGTTTACTTCGCAAACACTTCGTTTGTTAGTTTCTAATCTTCAGAAACCTGTTAGCGTAATCTTTTACGCCAACAGGTGGGTTCTGGGTGCAAGCTAGGGCATTGGTTGGTCGCACCAGGGGCACTATAAGGACCGGTCTGCGGGATCTGTTGCAAAGCACTTCCGTACTAACCACATGTCTAATGGGTAAGTCCTAACTGAAAGTATGGAACAATCCGACTCGATGCACCATAGTGGAGGGGGCAAGGGGCAACCTGCGGGTGACTTGTACCGACGTGGCTCGAGGGGGGTATTGTGTTGGCTCGACGAGTCGGGGCACCATATGAAACCCATAAGAGGGTGCTGTCGGGTCGAGGCGGAAAATATGGAAGGTTTTGGCACGAGTTCCCGTGGTATGGGTCATCTTGTTACACTTTGGTGTAAGTGATGACTGCGTGCCTTGTGGGTACAGTGGTACACCTCTGATCAGATTATTAAATCTTTTCGAAAAGTCGAGCCCACGGTCAAGGGCGGGTTGTGTGACTTCTCGCAGTTAGTTTACTATTGTTTGAATGGTTGAGTTATTCATGGCATGTAAGGACTGTTGAGCGAGGGTGGGTTGACTGTACCCCTCGAGTTAGAAGATGATGCAAACACATGTTTACATTCTGTTTAAATAACTTGATCACATTTAATTGCTTTACAAATATGCTTTTCCACAAATTAGCCACTACCTTCCTTGTTATTACCCTGCATTATATCTGCATTCGGTGGCTTGCTGAGTACGATTGTACTCACCCCCGTTGACTTGCAACACCAGAGCCCGTCTACTACGAGGAGGATGAAGGTCTGGAGTAGCGACCCAGTCAAGGCGAGACTGGAAGGAGGTGTTCATCTAGGATCCTTGTTTTATTAGTTTCTTTCACTTTATTCACTTTTGTACTAATACGGTCTACAAACCGTGAATGCTTGTCGTATTGTACGTGGTCGTGTGATGAACGTCTTGTTTTATTGATTTTCTATGGAATTTCAATAAAGGTCCGGATTATTAAATCCGAGCATTACATAAAGCCATAGTCATTGAGCGGTGACTCTCCTTTTTGAAGTTACTGGGTGTTCAATTTATTCCTGAATGTACAAAGAGATTTTCCAATAGTCTTCAATGTGGCAGCTTTAGCATCTTTTAAGCGATCTTCCAGGAATTATAATGCACTTTTATATGCTGCCACAATTCGTTCTTTGTAACTTTAGGGACACTCTTCCAGTTTTTCCAAACTATTTTACATCGCTCTTTGGCGACACATCCACAGTCGTTGCGCCACTTAGCAGTGATTTCTTTCGGCTTCTTTGGAGCCCCATCAACATACACTTCTTCAACCTCATGGATAGTTGTATGCAACTTGTTCTTCTCCTGTTTTCCTCTCCTCTTCGCATTTGCAGAGGATGTAATGGTGGCGCACTCAACAGCTGTTGACTCAGATGACTCAACAGATGGGAGAATAGTTGTTCTTTTCTCGACTTGGAATAATCGACGCTTGCTTCCTCGCTTTGGACGATCCTACAATGATTGACAATGTGAGCTTCAGGAATATAATCCACGGTTAGAAGCTGCTCTGACTTATTACTAACGTAATAATTACCTCTCCTTGACCTTCAGGAATGTAATCCTCATCGACATCTTCTCTCGTTCGCTTCTTCCTAGGCTCCACTAGATGTTCATTCTCTGCAGAGTGGTATGAAGATTCGCTATCGGAGGATCCTTCAGATGAACCCTCTTATTTGTTTTTGTAGGAGACTCATAGATGAGCTCCTCGATAGAACATCCTTCTTCCACCATAGATGAACTATTCATAGTTAAGAGGCTAATGTATCAGAATTTTGGTTATGCAAAAAGGTCCGCTGTCATATTTTCATGTACGAAACAATGCACATGTCGGATGCACTTGAGGATTAGTATAGTAGCTTCATAAGAAATGGATGAAAACTTTTCTTAGCTACAACTCTCCTTTTGGTTGTGTTATGTATGATTCAGACTAGGCACTGGCCTCATGCATTAGTAGTCAACTACTACTCCTGAAGGTACTATACTAATCCTCGAGTATAGTGCTTGTGTTATGTATGCATCATATAACAACTAGCTAGTTTACTATTAGTTGTTCTCTCTCTCTCTAGAACTATTGTGTTACATTGTATTCTGCACAAAGTTGTTGAGGCCTCAGCATATTTTGTGTTGTTTTCAAATATGTTCATGGTTGTCATGGAACCATGGGCACATCCATTCCCTGCCAGCAGCACAAGAAAGACAGTTGTTGAACGGAATTTACATGTCACATGGCTTGACGACATACATTAGATAACTCAATAACAATTTGCATTATAGGCCTCTAAAAGATAGCAATATAATCTAAACAGGACTCTTGAAGATCTAATCCCTAGTATTGTGTTATATTTCATTTAATCATTATTTACGATACTCTTTATAAAATATAAATTCATATAATAACTACTATGTATCTCAACTAATACTTTTGTACATTGTAGCATAAATAAGAGAACCCACAAGAGAAGAAAAGGAAACAATGTAGCATAACATATTGAAAGTATAGGTAGAATAAAAGTAAGACTATTTGATAATTTCCAGTAGAGTTTCTCGAGGAGAAAGTTTGTTTTCAACGCTAACCATGGTCATCTTAATAGTCAAACATGGTACCTTCAAGGAGCATTCCACAAACTTCTAGTAAAATTGAATATAAAGGCAAAACAGTTGGTAAAACAGAGACAAGGAAAAATGAAAACACATGGAAGTGGATAGAAACACCACAAGCAGCACCAATGGCAACATAACCTAAACTAATTTGACCACATATCGACAAATTTAGCAAAACATTTTATTCCCCTTTCAAACAAAAAGTTAGCACATATGAATAGATGACACAAGCACCAACCAAAAGCACACCTACATTACTTTAGAAACTATGCGACATGCCCTGCTCACGCAGGTCACAAATAAGAAACTGCCATTACTTTAGCAACTATGCGCAAGAATAATTAATGCCAACTTATATCATAGAAAATAGGTAGAGTTCAAAGTAACAAAACTCATAGTGAAGGTGGCGACGGGATCTAGGGACCGCGGTGAACGGACGACGGCGATGGGCTCTAGGGACCACAGCGACGGGCTTTGGGGACCGTGGCGATGGACTTTGGGGACCATGGCGACGGGCTCCGGGGACCACGGCGATGGGCTCCGGGGACCGCGGCGATGGGCTCCGGGGACCGCGGCGACGGGCATCGGGCTCCGCGGGTGGCGGCACGGGCTCTAGGGACAGCGATGCGGTCTCCGGGGATGGTGATGTTGTCACCACGGACGGCGGCAACGATCTCCAGGAGAGGCGGTGGCTGGCGGAGTTCGGCGGCGTGGGAATTTATGGTTTAGAAATGAAACTTGTTTTTTGGACGGCGGGAGTGAAAAGTATATATAAGTCTATTAGCAGTGGCGGGCATGATGATGTCATCCTGTCCGCCACTACTATTTTCTCTTAGTAGTGGCGGGCAATGACGTCACCAGCTGCCACTTCTAATCTGCTCACCGCTGGTGCTCGAATTAGAAGTGGCAGACCGCTGATAACACCCGACCGCCACTACTAAAAGGAATAGCAATGGCGGACTGGTGACGTCATCATGCCCGTCCCTGATTACACCTGACCGCCACTACTAATAACGGTAGGGATTATCTAGCATACACTGCCTACAATGTTGAGAAAGACTTTGTAGCACAGTGGTGCGGGGGGTCGCTTGGGGCCATGCGGTTCGAGGTTCGAACCTTACTGTCGGCAAACGGTTTGAGGCTTTGAACCTTGGTGTTGCCCAAACAATTTTTTCAGTTCTTATTTTAAAAATTTCAGCACTTTTTTATTGATGTTTAAACCCTCGTTTGAACTTGAATTTTTTAACAATAAAAATACATCATAACTTATCAAATTTAAAAAATTGGTATTTTTCTGCCTCACTTTACTGTTTTATGTTTCATTAAGTGTGTTTTTATGATCAAAGTCAAAATAAGTTAAATTTGAACTACAAGACATGAAATAATTAGCAAAAATTTATAGAAAAACCATATTCATGTTTTTGACTCTATTATTAGTTATTATCGAATAAATTTAAAACCATTATAAAAAATGTATCTTTATATCCACACTCACAATCAAACACAATTTATATCCAAATTCACATATCACAACAAAAATCACATATCACATCCAAATTCACATTTAAACTTCACATATCACATCCAAATTAACATATCCATCCAAATTCACATCCAAACTTCACATATCACATCCAAATTCATATCCAAACTTGACACATCATGTTTATAGGAAAGCAAGTAAATAGACACAAGTCCAGGTTGGGGAAACCAGCTTACACATCGAACCGCACACCAAACCAAAACGCACTTTCGACCCAAACCCGAAAGGAAGCTATGTTTTGCTCTTCTTCTTCCTCGGTCCACTGCAAAATGAAATTCATCAACTTATACCAGTATCACTACCAATTAATTTTAGGTAATTATTATCAGTAGATTGTACAATAGTAAACTTCGACAAACCTGAGATATCATTTTTAAGATCAGCTCTTTGCTTTGCCTTCTCTTCCAATGAAATAATGCATGCATGCAACTATTTTCTACCGTGAAAAATACATACAAGTGGCGGGAACATGCTCCGGGGGCGGCGCCGACGGGCTCCGGGACGACGGCGACGGGCGAAGGGGGCGATGAGGGAGTGAAAAGTATATATAGGTGTATTAGCAGTGGCAGGCATGCTAACGTCATCCTACCCACCACTGCTACTTTCTCTTAGTAGTGGCGGGTGATGACGTCACCAGCCCACCACTAATAATCCACCCACCGCTAGTGCTTGACTTAGTAGTGGCGGGCTGCTGACGTCACCCGACAGCCACTACTTATAGCGGTAGGGATTATATATCTAGCATACACTGCCTACAATGTCGACAAAGACTTTGTAGCGTAGTGGTGCGGGGGGGGGGGGTCACTTGGGGCCATTTGATTCGAGGTTCAAACCTTGCTGTCGGTAGGCGGTTTAAGGTTTGAACCTTGCTGCTGGCCCCAAACAATAAAAATTTTCAGCACTTTTTATTGATGTTTAAATCGTCGTTTGAACTTTATTTTTTTTAACAATAAAAATACATCATAACTTATCAAATTTAAAAAATTGGTATTTTTCTTCCATAGTTTACTGTTTTTTATTTCATTAAGTGTGTTTTTATGATCAAAGTCAAAATAAGTTAAATTTGAACTACAAGACATGAAATAATTAACCAAAATTTATAGAAAAACCATATTCATGTTTTTGACTCTATTATTAGTTATTATCAAATAAATTTAAAACCATTATAAAAAATGTATCTTTATATCCACACTCACAATCAAACACAATTTATATCCAAATTCACATATCACAACAAAATCACATATCACATCCAAATTCACATTCAAACTTTACATATCACATCAAAAATCACATATCACATCCAAATTCACATATCCATCCAAATTCACATCCAAACTTCACATATCACATCCAAATTCACATCCAAACTTGACACAACACGTTTAATGGAAAGAAAGTAAACGGACACAAGTTCAGGCTGGGGAAACCAGCTTACACATCGAACCGCACACCAAACAAAAACGCTCTTCCGGCCCAAACCCAGAAGGAAGCTATGGTTTGCTCTTCTTCTTCCTCGGTTCACTCTCTTCAAGCAATTCTTCCCCTGTAAAATTAAATTCATCAACTTATACCAACATCACTAGCAATTAATTTTAGACAATTGTTATCAGCAGATTGTAGAATAGTAAACTTCGACAAACCTGAGATATCATTTTTAAGATCAGCCCTTTGCTTTGCCTTCTCCGAAATGTGCCCTCATCACGTTTAATTCTGACACTCTGACGAAGCACCACAGTTGGCACCATATTCTTCATTGTTCTGGCAGGGTTCTTCCGTCTCTTCCTTTTCTCAACAAAGCTAATCTCTTTCTGTTTAAACAGAAGAAAAGCCTCAACTTGCCAATCCTCAAACAACTCGGCATGATCAAGCAGTCTGAACTACTCTCCTGCGTTCACATCATCAACACCCCTTGACCGATAATAAATATTCGGATCCGGAATAGGCTGAACAGGGGCAAGGGGGAGCATTCTCTTGAACTGTTTCACTAGGCCCGGACATGCATTAGCAATCAATTATTGATTATATCACATTATACAACTCACAATTCACATCAAATGAATCAATTATTCATTAGAAAATGAAATTATAAAGTTCAATAACGGCATGCTTTTTACATGCTCCATATGGTTCTATGAAAAAATAATAAAAACCCTTGCAGCTACAAACAAGTGAAGTAGTGAACAACTACAAACAAATGTAATTGTTGTGCTAAAATTTTCTCCAAACAAATGAAGGTTTATCATGCAAGTGGTGTTTAAAGACACCATAAATAAATCCCATTAACATAGAAGAAATCAACTCGTATATAGGGTGAACTATTGAATAAACCATGCATTTGACTGAATTGTTGTTACCTACATGTATAAGTACATTTGAAGCTAGTTATGCATGGCTAGTTCTTTAATTTATTTCCTTTCTCTTCCAATGAAATAATGCATGCATGCAACTAGTTTGTACCGTGAAAAATACATACAAGTGGCGGGGATGGGCTCCGGGGGCGGTGCCGATGGGCTCTGAGGACGGCGGTGATGGGCAGAGGGCGGTGGCGACGTGCTCCGGGACAGCGGTGACGGGCGGAGGGGGCGATGCCGGAGTGAAAAGTATATATAGGTGTATTAGCAGTGGAGGGCATGCTGACGTTATCCTACCCGCCACTGCAATTTTCTCTTAGTAGTGGAGGGCGATAATGTGACCAGCCCGCCACTACTAATCTGCCCGCCGCTGGTGGTCGACTTAGTAGTGGCGCACTGCTGACGTCACCCGACCGCCACTACTAATTGCGGTAGGGATTATATATCTAGCATACAATGCCTACAATGTCGACAAAGACTTTGTAGCGTAGTGGTGCGGGAGGCTCGCTTGGGGCCATTCGGTTCGAGGTTCGAACCTTGCTGCCGGCAAGCGGTTTAAGGTTTGAACCTCGCTGCTGGCCCCAAATAATAAAAATTTTCAGCACTTTTTAATTGATGTTTAAATCCTGGTTTGAAACTCTATTTTTTTTAACAATAAAAATACATCATAACTTATCAAATTTTAAAAAATGGTATTTTTCTTCCTTAGTTTAATGTTTTTTATTTCATTAAATGTGTTTTCATGATCAAAGTCAAAATAAGTTAAATTTGAACTACAAGACATGAAATAATTAACCAAAATTTATAGAAAAAACATATTCATGTTTTTTACTCTACTATTAGTTATTATCCAATAAATCTAAAACCATTATAAAAAATGTATCTTTATATCCACACTCACAATCAAACACAATTTATATTTAAATTCAAATATCACAACAAAAATGACATATCACATCCAAATTCACATTCAAACTTCACATATCATATCAAAAATCACATATCACATCCAAATTCACATATACATCCAAATTCACATCCAAACTTGACACATCACGTTTATTTGAAAGAAAGTAAACAGACACAAGTCCAGGCTGGGAAACCATCTTACACATCGAATCACACACCAAACCAAAACGCACTTCTGGCCCAAACCCAAAAGGAAGCTATGGTTTGCTCTTCTTGTTCCTCGGTCCACTCTCTTCAAGCGATTCTTTCACTGCAAAACAAAATTCATCAACTTATACTAGCATCACTAGCAATTAATTTTAGGCAATTATTATCAGCAGATTGTAGAATAGTAAACTTTGACAAACCTGAGATATCATTTTTAAGATCAGCCCTTTGCTTTGCCTTCTCTGAAATGTGCACCCCATCACGTTTAATTCTGGCACTCTGACGAAGCACCACAGTTGGCACCACATTCTTCATTGTTCTGGCAGGGTTCTTCCGTCTCTTCCTATTCTCAGCAAACCCAAACCTCTTTCTGGTTAAACAGATGAAAAGACTCAACTTGCCAATTCTCAAACAACTCAGCATCATCAGGCAGTATGAACTGCTCTCCCGCGTTCACATCATCAACACCCCTTGACCGATCATCAATATTCGAATCCGAAATAGGCTCAACAGGTACAAGGGGGAGCATTCTCTTGAACTATTTCACTAGGCCTGGACATGCATTAGCAAATGATTCAATTATTCATTATATCACATACTACAACTCACAATTCACATCAAATGAATCAATTATTCATTAGCAAATGAAATTATAAAGTGCAATAGCGGCAAGCTTTTTACATGATCCATATGGTTCCATGAAAAAATAATAGAAACCCTTGCAGCTACAAACAAGTGAAGTAGTGAACAACTTCAAACAAATGTAACTGGTGTGCTAGAATTTTCTGCAAATACATGAAGGTTTATCATGCAAATGGTGTTTAAAGACACCATAAATAAATCCCATTAACATAGAAGAAATCAACTCGTATATAAAGTGAACTTTTGAATAAACCATGCATTTGACTGAATTGTTGTTACCTACATGTATAAGTACATTTGAAGCTAGCTATGCATGGCTAGTTCTTTAATTTATTGCCTCTCTCTTCCAATGAAATAATGCATGCATGCAACTATTTTCTATCTTGAAAAATACATACAAGTGGCGGGGACGGGCTCCGGGGGCGGCGCCGACGGGCTCCCAGTACAGCGGTGACGGGCGGAGGGTGGCGGCGACGTGCACCGGGACGGCGGCGACGGGCGGATGGGGGCGATGCGAGAGTGAAAAGTATATATAGGTGTATTAGTAGTGGCGGGCATGCTGACGTCATCCTGCCCGCCACTTCTATTTTCTCTTAGTAGTGGCGAGCGATGATGTCACCAGCCCGCCACTACTAATCCGCCAGCCGCTAGTGCTCTACTTAGTAGTGGTGGGCTGCTGACGTCACCCGACCGCCACTACTAATAGCGGTAGGGATTATATATCTAGCATACACTGCCTACAATGTCGACAAAGACTTTATAGCGTAGTGGTGTGGGGGGCTCGCTTGGGGCTATTCAGTTCGAGGTTCGTATCTTGCTACCGGCAGGCAGTTTAAGGTTGGAACCTTGCTGCTAGCCCCAAACAATAAAAATTTCCAGCACTTTTTTTATTGATGTTTAAATTCTCGTTTGAACTTGAATTTTTTTTAACAATAAAAATACATCATAACTTATCAAATTTAAAAAATTGGTATTTTTATGCCTCAGTTTACTGTTTTTTATTTCATTAAGTGTGTTTCTATATATGATCAAAGTCAGAATAAGTTAAATTTTAACTAATTAATCACATTCATGTCACATGAAATAATTAACCAAAATTTATAGAAAAACCATATTCATGTTTTGGACTCTAAACATAAATGATCTATCATTGCACTAATTTTCCATCGCCATCGGTGCGTAGTTAAGGAATCACACTGCCAAATGACATTTTTGCTTCAACCACATTGATCCTTGATATGTCAACAAAAAATGACACCTCATCAAACTAATTGTATTCTTCTTCGTCTTTGACTCCATCAACTCCAACAATTCTTTGTTTTCCTCGAGCAACGATGTATTTCTTCTCGTCTTTAGGATCAAGTATGTAAAATACTTGCGCCACAGACTGAGTAAGTATCCAAGGGTCATCTTTATAACCCACCTTATTAAGGTCAATATTGGAACGACGGATCGGACTAGCATGTTTTCTTAGTGGAAATGTAGGGACGTAGTGTATTCAGTGCTCTTGGAGCGTGTGCCGTTACAACTGTAGTTGGGGGGTATTTATAGGGCGCCCCATCCCGAGGACCGAACGCCTCTGGACCGCCAACCGCTACATGGCAAGGCGCCAGTCGGTAATACAGACAAAACGGACTATACACAGTACAGACAAGAAGATTCGACTCTTACAGCGTATCAGCCGTGTCGGGCGCTGCCTGCGCCACCCGACACGGCTCACAGGATCGTGATCCTGTCTCCCCGTATAATTGTCCTTCCTTTTCTCGCCAACACTCCCTCGGATTCATTGCCGCGGGCCGAGGGATGGCCTTCGGCAATCCTCTCCCGGAGGGTGGCCTCCGGCATCCTTCTCCCGGAGGGTGGCCTCTGGCTTCGTCGCCCGCAGGCCCTAGCCCCTCTGGCGCCAGGCTTCGGACCCCCTGGTTGTGGGCTCCCTTCATCCGTCGGGATTATCTCCCCCAGCAGTAGCCACTCGCTTCTTTCCTCTCGAGAGCCCTGCATTGAGAGAGGGTGGAAGGCGCACATGATAATTCCGACAACTTTCATAGGAAAAACTACTTACACAGAGGTGCGGGATCCTGCTGCGACGTAGCTTTCTTTTGACCAGTGTGGGGACGCTCCGAAGCGGTCGGGCGCCGGAGGACCAGGGGGGCCAAGGCCCGCTTCGAGGCACCCTTCGGCGGGTCGGGAGGAGTTTGACCGAGCCCAACGGGTGCCCGCGCGCCTTTGACCGCAGGGTCCCGGCACCGAGGAGACGACCAAGAACCGCTTGAAGCAGTTAATGCCGCGCATGTGCAAACAGCATCGGGGAGGCGAACCGTCAGGAACTGGCGTGCCCGAGGCGCCGGTTGAATCTTAAATGCTGCGTGACCATTGCGCGCACGCGGTGAGCAAGCGGAAGATGGACCGGCGGCGGTCTTGCGCTTAAATATGCCCCGCCACAAGGCGCACGGCCTATACTTCCCCTGCCCACTTGTCGCACTCTTTCTCCTCTCTCTCGGCAGCAACCGCCTGCTCTCTGAGCGCTTGCTCCTTGCTTCTTTCTCGCCTCCTTTCGTCATGGTGGAGAACGCAGCCCCAGCTATGGCGATGGACCCTCGCTTCCTGCAACGCCAGATGGCGGCGGTGGCTGCAGCGGCTGCGATGGCGCCCGGTGCAGATGAGGTGCGTGACTGCACAACAGCTCCGTCTCGCTTCGGAGCGGTTTCGGGAGCAGACACTGGAGCTCGGCCCGTCGGCGTGCACCGACGCATCGATCGAGCCAGTGACCAGAGCCCGCCTCGGCCCTGAAGCACTAGTGAGGAAGCCGGGCCGGGAAACGGTCCCGCAGCCGCGAGAGGGTGAAGTCATCGTCTTCGAGGCTTTCTTTGACGCGGGACTGGGGTTCCCCGCTTCGGAGCTCCTCGTCAGGGTGCTGGACGCCTTCCACCTGGAGCTCCCACAGCTATCCCCAAACGCCGTGGCCCGCCTCGCCATCTTCGAGTGGGCCATGCGCGCCGAAGGCTGCGAGGGGAGAGCGGAGGTCTTCGCGCAGATGCACGAAGCTCTCTGTCAGCCGAAGAAGAAGGGGGGGCGAATTCTGGCCTTCGGTAGCATCAACTTCTAGCTCCGGAGGAGGTATGCGGACTCCTTCCCGGCGAAGGCCATCAACGACAGATGGTACTCCATGTGGGTGAACCGCTGGTTCTACGTCCACATGGGGCTCAGCTCCGAGCTCACCGGGCCCCCGCGCCACATATGGTTTCGGAGGGAAGCGCGCGTCGGGGCCAACGCTGGCTCGATCTCCGCAAGGATGCAACTCCTCCAGATAGTTACCTGCCGGATGAGCATGCGGGACCTGGCGGAGCAGCCAAGATGAATCAACACCGATGGAGCTCTCCCGCCATCTTGGTAAGCTTCTGCATTCCCTAGCCTTGTTTCCTTCTTCCGTGCTTCGAAAAATACTCCGGCCCTGAACCTCGAATACAGGGTCGCTTGTCGCCCGGACCCCCGAGGAGGTGGCCCGCACAATGGAGAAGACGCCGCCGAGCAAACGCCGCCGAGGGGCTGGTCCGTGAGCAAGTGGTGGAGATCGAAGGCCTTCGGCTCCGGGCCGCCAGGGTCGAGGTGCTCGAGGCCCAGGTGGCGGAGACAGACTCCCTCAAAGCCCGCGTCGCGGAGCTGGAAGGGCTCCGGGCTCGGGCCGCTCGAGTGGATGAACTGGAGGCGGAAGTTGACGCCCTACGGGTCCGAGCCGCCGAGGCGGAAGGGCTTCGGGCTCGAGCCGCTGAAGCGGAACGACTCGAAGGAGAAGTTTCTGCACTCTGGGCTCAAGTCTCGGAGATGGACAATCTTTGAGAGGCGGCAGCTAACGCCGAGGCCCTCGGGGCCCGAGTGCTTCATCTCGAGCGGGCTGAGGCAGACCTCGTTGCCCGGAATGGGGAGATAATCGAGGAGCTCGCGGAGGCAGAGAAGACAGCGGCTGATACAGCGGTGTCCCTTAGGAGGGTGTTAGCACGATATGGCACCGGGTGCGGCGCGTTCGACATCGCCCGAGAGCCTCTGGTCCGCCGGGTAAAGTTTATCCAAGCAGCCGTTCGGCAAATACACCTCACCGTGTTGACGTACGGTGAGGTGTCTGCTCGGGTGGACGCCTTCGGACTTCTACAACACCTCGAGGCTTCTGGGCTCCCTCTTCCTTCGCCTTCGAGTCCACACCCGGTCACCTTCGTAGTGGACCACCTCCTGATTGCCGAGCTCGGCAGTGACTCAATCTGGAGGGCGCTTAAGGCGATCTGGCAGACCGAGGGCCCCGCAGCGATCAAGACCTGGTTGGAGGAAGCACTTCGCTCCGGTGGTCCTCCGGCGCCTTCGAAGACTTCGGCCTCGGCCCGGCAGCCAGACCCGAAGGTGTAGCTTCCTCAGGACTCCCACGCTATATACCCTATAATAGCTCCAGGAACTTGGTTAATATCAATAAAGAGTACCTTCTTTGAGGTCATTCAGGGTGTTCATGCTTGTGACTGCGATGTCGAAGTACTCGAACTCGACGATGCTATTCGACACCGATGGGCTATCCTCGGCACCCTTGAAAGCTTCTTTTAATCCTTCTTCTTCGTTCTTGACTCGTGACAAACGCTGTACGTTGTATGCCACCTTTTTGCTTTGTTCAATATACATGGCCGAGGCTTTTCTCCTTGCTCCTTTCCCCTTCCCCTCCTTAGCGAGTAGGCGGCTTTCCGGTTGGTCGCTAATTGGCTAGGAGGAAAGGCTCGATGGGTATACTGTACTAACGAGGGTAAGGTACCTTGGAGCTCGGAACCCGAGTGAGGGTGTGTCAAGCCGGGGCTCGGAAGCCAATTCGGGAGCGCGTCGAGTCGGGGCTCGGAAGCCAATGCGGGGGTGCGTCGAGCCGAAGCTCGGAACCCGAGTGGGGGTGCGTCAAGTCGGGGCTCGGAAGCCAATTCGGAGGTGCATCGATCCAGAGCTTGGAACCCGAGTGAGGGCGCGTCGAGCCGGGGCTCGGAAGCCAATTCGGAGGTGCGTCGAGCCGGAGCTCGGAACCCGAGTGAGGGCGCGTCGAGCCGGGCCTTGGAAGCCAATTCGGGGGTGCGTCGAGCCGGAGCTCGGAACCCGAGTGAGGGCGCGTCGAGCCGGGGCTCGGAAGCCGATTCGGGGGTGCGTCGAGCTGGAGCTCGGAACCCGAGTGAGGGCGCGTCGAGCCGGGGCTCAGGAAGCCAATTCAGGGGTGCGTCGAGCCGGAGCTCGGAACTCAAGTGAGGGCGCGTCGAGCCGGGGCTCGGAAGCCAAAAATCGAAACTTTTAGTGTTGTTGCGCGATCACTACGGGCGAAAACGATCGTCGACGATTTTATTACTTAATTGGGATACAAGAGCAGGTGTTCTTGGCCACTGGTGGGATACACATATGCAATTACGGAAAGTATCGCTTCAGGTGCTCCGCATGCCAAGCATGCTTCAATTCCTCGCCTTCCAAGGTAGCGAGACAGTAGGAGCCGGGGCGGCCGGAACTGGTTACAATGTATGGTCCTTCCCACTTGTTGCCCAGTTTCGTCAGAGTGGCCACCGCGCGAAGGACGAGGTGCCCTGGCTGGAACTCATTGCGCTTGACCTTGGGATCGTACCAAGCACTCGTCTCCTTTTGATACTGGGAGAGATTGGCCACGGCTCGGAGCCTCGTTTCTTCTGCTAGGTCAAGGGAGACGGC
The DNA here is from genome assembly GCA_019279435.1 of Zizania palustris. Classification (NCBI taxonomy): domain Eukaryota; kingdom Viridiplantae; phylum Streptophyta; class Magnoliopsida; order Poales; family Poaceae; genus Zizania; species Zizania palustris. The sequence continues at coordinate 90,434,894 of JAAALK010000080.1, forward strand.
ACGCTCTTGATCAGCCTCAGGTGCTATGGCGCGTAGCGAGCCGGCTCGAAGCTCCATTTGGGGTCATCGCTTCGTCGCCAAAGAGGAGGCGGAACGGCGTGAATCCGGTGGCTCGGGAAGGGGTGGTCCGTATGGACCACAAGATCTTCGGTAGTTCTTCAGGCCACAAGCCTTTGGCTAGTCCCACGATGCGCTTGTTCAGGCCCGAGAGTATGTGCCCATTGGCTCGCTCCACAGCTCCATTAGACTGAGGATGCCGTACCGCGGCGAAACTAGAGCTGGACTCCTAATTCGTCGCAGAATGCCCGGAAGGCCCCATCGTCGAATTGCGTTCCGTTGTCCAATGTGAGCTGCCTGGGTACTCCGAAACGGCACACGATATTCTGCCAGAAGAATTTCTGGACGCTCCAGGATGTGATGGAAGTCAGTGGCTCGGCTTCGACCCATTTAGAGAAGTACTCGACGGCGATGACCGCAAAGCGCAAATTGCCTTTCGCTCTAGGAAATGGCCCAATGAGGTCCATCCCCCATTGAGCCAACAGCCATACCGGGGGGATGGGCCGTAAGGCTGACTGGGGGGCGGTGGCTCCGCCGCCCCATCCACTGGCACCCTTGGCAGGTGCGGACGAGACCTTCGGCAGTCTACAACAATCATGGGCCAATATACGCCTTGTCGGAGACCTTTGCCAGCGAGGGCCCGTGGAGCCAGGTGGCTTCCACATAGCGCCTCATGGATTTCTCAGAGCATGGTCACTTCGTCCGAGTGCGAGATGCAACGGAGTAACGGAGAACATACTCCCGACTTCTATAGGTTGCCATCGATGACCTGGAAGGACCTGGCGCAGGAGCTAGAGGCGAACTTGGTCTGGACTAGGATGATCATCTTCGCTGCCCGCTAGCGTGCGCAGGATGGGCTCCCGCCAATCATCGCCGACCGTACACAAGACTGGAGCTGGCCGGGGCGACGGCGGGGCTTGGACGATGCAGAGGTGGACGCTTCGCCGCGAGATGGGCGCCAAAGGCTGGAAAATTTCCTCGAAGAAGGCGTTCGGGGGTAGCGCTTGGGCTCCTGCTCCGGCTTTGGCAAGGGCATCAGCTTGGCCGTTTTCGCCTCGCGGGATGTTTTGAACGGATATGCCTTTGAATGAAGCTTTGAGTCTGCGGATGGCATCGAGGTAGGAAGCGAGGTGCGGGTGCCTAGCCTGGAAACTCTTATCAATATATCCGCGACTATTTGAGAATCGGTCTTGATGACGACATGTGCCGCACCTAGCGCGTGCGCCTTGCGAGACCTAAAAGGACTCCTTCGTACTCGGAGATGTTGTTGGTAGCCTTGAAGTTTAGCCGAGTGGAATACAGGGCCTGTTGGCCGGAGGGGGAGACGATAACTACTCCGGCCCCAGCCCCCGAAGCCTGGTAAGCACCGTCTGAGTAGACGGTCCAGATCCCCTCGCTTGCTTTGGTGCCTGCGCGATCAGAGGTCATCGTCCACTCCGCGACGAAGTCGGCGAGGATTTGGTACTTGATGGCTGTCCAGGGCGACGGAGGAGATCCCAAATGGGGCCAACTCCACCGCCCACTTTCCGATGCGGCCGGTGGCATCCTTGTTCCGGAACATGTCGCCTAGTGGGTAGGCAGTCGGGATGATGACATCATGAGCCAGGAAGTAGTGCCGAAGCTTCCGGGATGCCATGACAAGGGCGTAGGCCACCTTCTCGAGCTCGGAGTACCGAGCCTTAGCTCCGGTGAGGGCTTCGGAAATGAAGTAGACGAGGCGTTGAATCAACTTCCCGTCGAGTTTCTCCTCTTGGACTAGAGCCGCACTTGCCGCACTGCTGGAGGCGGCGAGTGTAGGACCGAAAGTAGCGACCAGAGGGGAGGGTGAATGGGCGCCTTAAAAATTCTTTCGAATATATGGCCTGTTCCCAACACCCAACGCACCTCAAATAACTAAGCAGCAGAAAATAAACAGATAGCCTAAGTCTAAAGGTATCTAGCCTAGAAGCAACTGATGTCAAACAGATAAATAGTATACACAAGACTAGGCAAGGGAAACGTCTCAGTATAATATTTTAAGTACACTAAGAATTAAATGAGAAGTTACCGTTCGAAGTATGTCTCCTGTTCGAAACTTGACGAAGCCTGCTTCGCTGGTCGAAGCCTGCTTCGTAGTGTCGAAGCCTGCTTCGGAGGTCAGTTTCGAAGCCTGCCGAAGGCTATTGAAAGGATGCCGAAGGTATGTTTTGGTCTAGCCGTTCGAAGTGACAGAAAGCGAAGTAAGCTTCGAAGCGAAATGTGACAAAGTCGGAGCCTGCTTCGAAGTGTGTAGTTCGAAGGCAAGGCTTCAAACCGAGTGCTTCGAAGCTAAACCTTCGAACAGAAAACTTCAAACACAACACACAGACGGACGACCTTCAAACAAAGAAGCGAAGCCTATCACACCACAGATACCAAATTCGAAGCCTATACTTCTACCTTCGAAAAGAGCGAGCTTCGAAAAGAGAAGCGAAGGTTGACACGCAACAGAGAGACCAAAACGAAGTCTATCAGTGAGATTAGCTTCGAAGCTAACTCCGAAGCCTAGCGAAGTATTGACTTCGAACAGCTCGTGACTGAGAACACCTTCGCAAAGACTATCGAAGTATGTGACGCTGTCAGAGTGCAAAATGTTCTGCGAATCTAGAAACACAGCACAAAAAATGAAGCCGAAGTTCAATCGAAGCCTTCGAAGATGTTAGATCAAAGCTTGCCTCACGGAGCTGAGGGGCTTCGAACAGAGAGGGGGCTTCGTCTGAGAACAGCCAGAAAAGTTACTCAGCCCTGTCAGCTTCGATCAAAAAGCTGCGCAGTAAAAGCAAAAAGCTAGGCACTAGAGTACTGTTGCTACAGTGTAGTAGTACTACTTGCAACAGCAAGAACTAGTACTACTTGCGTGAAGAACACAAGCAACAGAAGCAAATAGTGAACAAAAATGCACTTGGTAGACAGCGATTCAGATTCACAATAACTAAAACGCACGCCTCGCACTCAACAGGGAACAAAATCTTACTGCATTAATGAAGAACAAAATGAATGCAAGCAGAAGAACAAGCCTCTGGAGGCGCACAGAAACAGGAATAAGAGAGAGAGAGAGTGCACAGGAATCAAAGATGACCCAAGGAATGATGGAAAAAGTGATTTCTAGAAGGGTAGACCAAACCCTAGGGAGTGGGGCCCTATTTATAGGCTGCCCAACACTAGGAATATTCTACCAGCCCCTTAGGGTTTTTACAGACGCAAGAATAAAGGAAAAGACTCTACTGCCCTTAGGTATTTTGACAGACACGACTGACTGACTGTGGGCCTAGAGATACAGATGACTTATCCGGAAGCTCAGCTTTCGTAGCGACTATGGCTTCTCTTCTGGACAGTCGGATACAAGATCGACGGTCGTCAGTTTTGCACCGAAACTGACAAAGCCTCCACCAGCTTTGTACCAGGTACCCGGATTGGGCCGGCCCGATTCCGCAGCTCTCTCAGCCCAGCAATCACTCACCGCCCGTGTACCTGAGTCAACCCTGGTCAACAGTCCAGTGGGTCTTCTGCTACTTCTGGCCCATGTACCCGGATTGGGCCATCCCGACTTCGCAGCCTCCTATGCCCGACAGTCGCTCACTACTCGTGTACCTGAGTCACACGCGGCCCATGAAACAACATATCTCTTCTTCTTTTGTCCTCTTTGACTATCGTTGACAATGACTCATCACTTCTGGAGCCATGAGGCCCACGCTATTCAGCATGGCTCCTCAATCTCCCCCTTGATGAGTGCATTGTCAACACTTCAACTCTTCAGCTCTTCAGCACCTGCGAACAAATGTGGAAACACGAAAACAAAGCACAAGAAAACAAAGAAGAAGAAAAATAAGGTAAAAGTTAACCCTAATGACCAAAAGCAGAACAAAAGCAAGAAGTGGTCATTATGGTTAACCAAAACATAAAAGCTCAAAATGAGTGCGATCTCAGAACAACAAGGAACAAGGATATCAACAGAGTAAGGACTCCCCCTTAAACTCTGATCCCAAATTGCACTAGTGCTGTCGCAAAACAAAGGAACTCTGGTAGGAAAGAATAACCCAAAATCTCGCAGAGTGGAAATCATCCAAACCAACTGTGAGCAGCAGCTAGCAGCAGCTACGTACTCAGCCTCTGTGGTCGAAAGAGCAACTCCAGATTGCTTTCGAGAAGACCAAGAGACAAGAGAAGAACCAAGAAACTGGCAAGTACCGGAAGTCGACTTGCGATCCAACCGGCACCCACCAAAGTCGGCATCCGAAAATCCAGATAAATCGAGAGAAGATGATGCTGAATAGAAGAGACCAAGATCAGGCGCATAAGTGAGATACCTGAAGATGCGCTTGACAGCCTGCCGATGAGACGCGCGTGGTGAAGACTGAAAATGCGCGCAAAGTCCCACGGCGAACTGTATGTCCGGTCTTATTGCCGTCATGTACAACAGCGAACCGATCATCCCTCGAAACTCCCTTTCATTGACCTTGATGCCGCTCTCATCCTTGTCCAGACCACCAGAGGTGCCCATCGGGGTCATTTGCGGCTTCAATTCACCACCAAAGTCAAATTTCTTAAGCATGTCGTGAGTGTACTTACCTTGGTGGATGAAGGTGCCGTCCTTGGTCTGCTTGATCTGGAGCCCTAGAAAGTACTTGAGCTCACCCATGAGGCTCATCTCAAACTCGTTGTGCATCTGCTCAGAAAACTTGGACACAAGAGAGTCAGTAGTACCGCCAAAGATAATATCGTCCACGTAAATCTGAGCGACTAAGAAATCTGAAGCATCTCTGAGCAAGAAAAGAGTTTTGTCCACAGAACCCATCACAAAGCCCTTCCCCAACAAAAATTGCTTCAACCGGTCATACCAAGCCCTGGGGGCTTGCTTCAACCCGTATAAAGCTTTGTGCAACTTAAAAACATGTCGAGGAAACTTAGGGTTCTCAAAACCGGGGGGTTGCCTTACATGAACCTCCTCTTCTATGTACCCGTTCAGAAAAGCACTCTTAACATCCATTTGAAAAAGCTTAAAACCCTTCGAAACGGCAAAAGCTAAAAGAATACGAATGGACTCAAGACGGGCAACAGGAGCAAAGGTTTCTTCAAAGTCAATACCTTCCTTCTGGCAATAACCCTGGGCAACTAGTCGAGCGTTGTTGCGCACCACAACCCCATCTTCACCTTGTTTGTTCTTGAACACCCACTTGGTGCCTATGGGGTTGCATCTTGGTGGTGGCTCAACTAATGTCCAAACCCGATTGCGGACAAAGTTCTCAAGCTCTTCTTGCATAGCATTAATCCAATTAGAATCAGAAAGAGCATGAGAAACGTCTCTGGGCTCAAAAGATGCAACAAAAGCAGATTCAGCAAACACAGCAAGAGAGGCAGAAGAACGCAAAGTTCTCTCAATCAGATCACCTATGATGAGCTCTGAGGGATGGTCACGCTGAACTGCTCGGGTTCCCTGGTGATCTGAAGTCGCCTCACCGGAGTCAGCAGCAGGCACCTCTGTACTCGACTGAGGGGGCTCGATCGTAGTGGAAGAAGTGATCAGAGGTCCGCCCTCATCCTCAGTCGAAAGTCTCAAAGGTGTGGGCTCTGCGGGGGATGCAGAAGGCCCACCCTCATCAGCAGCTGGAGTATCCTCATCTTCCTCGAAGATGGACTCTCCGAGCTCATCATCATCACTAGAAGGCTCAAAATTAGGAGTTAAAGAAGGCAAGGACTCATCAAATGAAACCTCACAAGTCTCGACAAGCAACTGGGATTCGAGGTTCCAAACACGAAAACCTCGAGAATGCAAAGCGTAGCCAAGAAAAACACCATCCCAGCAACAAGACTCAAACTTGTCCAAATGCCCTCCCTTCTTGAGCACAAAGCACTTGCAGCCAAATGCTCGCAAGTGGCTCACCTTGGGCTGTCTGCCAAACCGCAATTCATATGAAGTCTTACCAAGGTATGCTCTAAGAAAGATGCGGTTGGCCAGATAGCAGGCTGTGTTCATGGCTTCAGCCCAAAAGCACCTAGGAGTCCTGTGCTCATCGAGCATCGTCCTGGCCATCTCGACTAGCGTGCGGTTCTTTCATTCCACAATGCCGTTCTGTGGGGGAGTGTAAGGAGACAAAAACTGTTGGTCCAGACCCTGATCACTACAGAAGCTGATGAACTGAGAGTTCTTGAACTCAGAGCCGTTGTCGGAGCGAATTGCTCGCATCCGACCATTGTTCTCATTCTTCAGCTTCAAAATCAGGTCATGAACAAACTGAAAAGCTTCATCCTTAGACTCCAAAAAGAAAACCCACGAGAATCGAGAAAAGTCGTCAACAATCACAAGTGCATACCACTTCCCACCGACTGAACGTACCCGAGCTGAACCAACAGTGTCCAAGTGTAAAAGCTCGCCCGGATACGAAGTCATCACCTGAGTCACATGTGAGTGAGAAGCGGCAACCATTTTCCCATGACGACAGGGATGACAAACTAGATCCTTCTCCATCTTAAGCTTGGGCAATCCTCGGATGAGGTTCATGGAGCTCAACCTGACTAGCAGATCAAAACTCAAATGACCTAACCTCCTATGCCACTTCCAGAGCTCAGAGGAGGATCCAACAATCAAACAGCGAGAAGGGCCAAAAGAACTAGAGAAGTCAATTCGAAAAACTTTATCGAATGGTAAGATCTGGCAAATCAAAGACCCTCTAGAATCAAACACAGAAGAGTTGCCCTTCTTAAAACGCACTTCCAAACCATCCTCAAGAAGTTGCGAAACAGAAATCAAATTGAAGTTCAAATTCTTAACCAAAGCAACATTCTTCAAAAAGAAATGATCTGAAATGCGAATAGAGCCTATGCCACTTACCTTCCCTTGACCACTATTCCCGAATGTGATGTACTCTTTGGAGCTCGGGGGAGTGAGACTGGAGAACCATCTGTGATGTCCCGTCATGTGGTGAGAACATCCTGAGTCCATGATCCAAACGTCCTCCAGTCCCCGATCCTGCACAATCAGTGGCTGTAAGTGGGAGCAAATGGTCCGGCACCAGGTTTGGCAAAAGAGCTAAACCAGTGTCGAGCCATCTGCTCAAAATATGGAAAGCGAAAACCATCAAAAGAGTTTGGACCAAAACGCGGCTCAAAGCGCGGTCCTCGGTTATGCCTAACCCTGCGGCCACGAGGTCCAGAACCGTAGCCAACACAGTCTGGAACTCTGCCAGAACGGACACCACCAATTGGAGCACGGGAAAGAAAGCCGTCTCCTCTACCACCACCTACACGACGCGGCCTGGCCTCCAGCCTCTCCCCGCGCCGAGGAACACGCAGTCTACCACCCTGCTGGTAGAACTGCTCCTGATCACCATGAGCTTTCTCTGCTCTCTCAACCCGCTTCCTCCTCAAGCAAAACTCTACAAGATGCCCGTCTCTCTGGCAATACTCACAATGATAGGTGGGCTTCTTGGGATGTGGTTGAGGTTTAGGATTCTTGGGCTTGGTAGTGTTTGGTGTGGTCTTCTTGGGCTGAGAGGGTCCAGGAAGAGAGTCAAGAGAAGTGTGGAGGTGTTTGGGCTTTGGAACCCAGATAGGTTTCTTGGGTGGAGCTTTAGGTGGTTCATGGATCACTCCATCCTTGGGCTGACAAGCCTGAAAAGACTCAGTGGAGTGAGTCTTGGGATACCTCTGCTCTGGAGTCATTTTACTCCACTCCACTGCCCGGCTAATGGCACTCTCAAAGTCAGCCTTGGTGTAGGTATAACCTACTCCAAACCCATCCTGCCTCTTGAACTGCTGGATCATCATGCCAAGCTGAGGCTCTCTAGCACTGATCCAACTCAGGATGGAACGGAGGTAAAAGTTCTCATTCTGAGAAACTGCTAGCTCCTCTCTCAAGGAAGCTAGAACCTCTACCTGAGACAAGCAGGTCTCACACTCACTCTCTACTTGGACAGACTTTTCGGCTTTCAGCTTGATCAACTCCATTCTAAGAGACAGACAGTTCTCACAGACAGTGGGTGGAACTGACAGTGTCTCAAGCTCTAGCCTAGTCTGGGCAAGCTCAGCTCTCAACCTCTCCAAATCACCCAAATACTCATTGCCCTTGGATTTCAGCTCAGCTAAGGCACCTAGATGAGATGGGCAATGAACACAGGGTGCGACGACAGTGGCTTGAGCATCTTTCAGCTCCAGCTGAGCGCTTTCATGCTCAGTGGCCAAAGCGTCCCTCTCATCAACCCTTTCTGTGTACCTGGACTTCAGAGTCGACAGGTCACACAGAAGCACCTCACACTTCGGGCACTCACTGCTATCACCCAAGCAAGGAGAAGAAGATAGACTCTCAATTCTGCCGTTGGCCACGGCAAGCTCACTCTCTAACTCATCTATCCTCTTCTTAGCCCCCTAAGCAGTTTTTCCCGATATTTCAACTCCTGACGATTGCTCTCAAGTAAATCAACGATTTCGCGCTCGTAGGATGATACCTTGTTGTCGTCGTCAGAGTCGTCGGAGGAGCTCTTTTCTTCCTTATCCCCAAGAGCCATTGAATAGAAGCTCTTGCGGGATCTTCGGCGCTGATGAGAGCGGCTCTTCGGCTTGTCTCCGAAGGCCATGAAGCAGAGTCCCGCCGGATCGTCCTTGTCCTTCCCCTTCCTGATGGCGATCTCCTCATCGCTTGAGCTCGATGAAGAGGAAGAAGACGTGGACTGCTTTGAGTAGCTCTTCTCCATCTCGGCGAAGAAGGCCTTGTCGCGCTTCTTATTCTCTCGCCGGTAATCCTTCAGGGCCTTCTTGAAGAATCGGGTCTTCGGCTTGCCCTTGTTGAAGGATGAGCACTCATGATTGCCGGAGTCGTGGAAGCTACCACCGGTGCCCTTCTTGTGACCATTGCGCTTGGGGCAGTCGGCGATGAAGTGTCCTGGATCACCACACTCAAAGCATCCGGATTTTGTGCCGTGTCTTTTGAATATTCTCTTATCATAGACATGATGCACCCGGTTGTTAAACAGACACAAATCATCATCTCCCAACAACTCAAGCTGGTCCTCAGTGATAGACATTAAAGAGAACCCAGGACAGCTCACAGAAGAAGAATCAATAGAAGGTGTAGCAAGGGCCAGGGATTTTGATCCAGAACCAGTGAGATTTGATCTCAGCTGGATATCTACCTCAGTGGCCTTCAGCTTGCTAAACAACTCAGAAATGGTCAAGGTATCGTAAGAAGTGCTCTCAACGATATAGGATACCTTGATCTCCCAGATCTTTGGGTCCAAGGTATGGAGAACCTTGAGTGCCTGCTCGTAATCTGAGACTAACTGAGCACCCTCAGCCTTGTTGTCCCGAAGCTTGTTAATGATCAATTGAAAGTGACCAAACAAAGCCTCAGCAGATTCACCCGGCTTCTGTGTGAAATTCTCATATTCACGCCGGTAGGTCTGATAGAGCCGAGCCTTGACCTGTGCTGTTCCCTCATGGTGTGCCTTGAGGGTAGCCCAGATCTCTCTCGCAGTGGAGAGATGACTCACACGGTCAAACTCAGTGGGACCTAAACCAGAAAACAGAATGTTCACAGCCTTACTGTTACTCAGATGCTGAGCAATGATACCAGCAGTACCATGCTCAGTGACCGACAATATGACAAACATGGTGTGAACGCAAATTTCCCAAATGTCCGAACCCTGGCTCATGAGATAGGCTCGCATGCGAGTCTTCCAATAGTTATAGCCATAGGCTTCCAAGGACGGGACCTTGCCAGGAGACGTCATGGTCACTACTGGGGTTTAGAACCGGTTAAGGTATGGAAAAACCCTAACCTCGCTCTGATACCACTTGTAGGACCAAAAGTAGCGACCAGAGGGGGGGTGAATGGGCGCCTTAAAAATTCTTTCGAATATATGGCATGTTCCCAACACCCAACACACCTCAAATAACTAAGCAGCAGAAAATAAACAGATAGCCTAAGTCTAAAGGTATCTAGCCTAGAAGCAACTGATGTCAAACAGATAAACAGTATACACAAGACTAGGCAAGGGAAACTTCTCAGTATAATATTTTAAGTACACTAAGAATGAAATGAGAAGTTACCGTTCGAAGTATGTCTCCTGTTCGAAACTTGACGAAGCCTACTTCGCTGGTCGAAGCCTGCTTCGCAGTGTCGAAGCCTGCTTCGGAGGTTGATGACGAAGCCTGCTTCGGAGGTCAGTTTCGAAGACTGCCGAAGGCTGTTGAAAGGATGTCGAAGGTATGTTTTTGGTCTAGCCATTCGAAGTGGTAGAAAGCGAAGTAAGCTTCGAAGCGAAATGTGACAAAGTCGGAGCCTGCTTCGAAGTGTGTACTTCGAAGGCAAGGCTTCGAACACAGCTTCGAACCGAGTGCTTCGAAGCTAAACATTCGAAAAGAGACCAAATTCGAAGCCTATCACACCACAGAGACCAAATTCGAAGCCTATACTTATACCTTCGAAAAGAGCGAGCTTCGAAAAGAGAAGCGAAGGTTGACACACAACAGAGAGACCAAAACGAAGTCTATCAGTGAGATTAGCTTCGAAGCTAACTCCGAAGCCTAGCGAAGTATTGACTTCGAACAGCTCGTGACTGAGAACACCTTCGCAAAGACTATCGAAGTATGTGACACTGTCAGAGTGCAAAATGTTCTGCGAATCTAGAAACACAGCACAAAAAATGAAGCCGAAGTTCAATCGAAGCCTTCGAAGATGTTAGATCATAGCCTGCCTCACGGAACTGAGGGGCTTTGAACAGAGAGGGCGCTTCGTCAGAGAACAGCCAGCAAAGTTACTCAGCCCTGTCAGCTTCGATCAAAAAGCTGCGCAGTAAAAGCAAAAAGCTTGCACTAGAGTACTGTTGCTACAGTGTAGTAGTACTACTTGCAACAGCAAGAACTAGTACTACTTGCGTGAAGAACACAAGCAACAGAAGCAAATAGTGAACAAAAATGCACTAGGTACACAGCGATTCAGATTCACAATAACCAAAACGCACGCCTCGCACTCAACAGGGAACAAAATCTTACTGCATTAATGAAGAACAAAATGAATGCAAGAAGAAGAACAAGCCTCTGGCGGCGCACAGAAACAGGAATAAGAGAGAGAGTGCGCAGGAATCAAAGATGACCCAAGGAATGATGGAAAAAGTGATTTCTAGAAGGGTAGACCAAACCCTAGGGATTGGGGCCCTATTTATAGGCTGCCCAACACTAGGAATATTCTACCAGCCCCTTAGGGTTTTCACAGACGCAAGAATAAAGGAAAAGACTCTACTGCCCTTAGGTATTTTTACAGACACGACTGACTGACTGTGGGCCTAGAGATACAGATGACTTATCCGGAAGCTCAGCTTTCGTAGCGACTACGGCTTCTCTTCTGGACAGTCGGATACAAGATCGACGGTCGTCAGTTTTGCACCGAAACTGACAAAGCCTCCACCAGCTTTGTACCAGGTACCCGGATTGGGCCGGCCCGATTCCGCAGCTCTCTCAGCCCGGTAATCACTCACCGCCCGTGTACCTGAGTCAACCATGGTCAACAGCCCAGTGGGTCTTCTGCTACTTCTGGCCCATGTACCCGGATTGGGCCAGCCCGACTTCGCAGCCTCCTCTGCCCGACAGTCGCTCACTGCCCGTGTACCTGAGTCACACGCGGCCCATGAAACAGCAGATCTCTTCTTCTTTTGTCCTCTTTGACTATCGTTGACAATGACTCATCACTTCTGGAGCCATGAGGCCCACGCTATTCAGCATGGCTCCTCAGTGAGGTAGACCAATAAGGGACTGTCGGCCTGGGGTGTGGTGAGGGCCACGAGACCAGAGAGATATTCCTTGATCTGCTCGAAGCAGTCCTGACATTCGGGGGTCCACTCAAAATGCTTAGAACCTCGAAGCGCCTTGAAGATGGGCAAGCTTCGTTCCGCTGATCTTGCTAAAAATCGGCCGAGGGCTGCCAACCGCCCGGCTAGCTTCTGCGCTTGCTTCATGTTCTGAGGGGGGGACATGTTCTGCAATGCATTAACCTGTGTTGGGCTGGCTTCGATGCCTCGGCTGGAAACCAGATACCCGAGCAGCGTTCCTACGTGTGCTCCGACGACACATTTCTCTGGGTTGAGTCAGATTCCACACCACCGAAGGCTGTCAAAAGTCTCAGTTATGTCCGAGCCGTGATGGTTCTTGGTGGTACTTTTGATGATGATGTCGTCCATGTATGCTTCCACATTACGCCCCATCTGATGACCCAAAGCTTTGGAGATCAATCTTGAAAAGGTAGCCCCGGCATTGCAGAGGCCGAAGGGCATCCGGGCGTAACAGAACACTCCCGCAGGGGTGACGAAGCTTGTTTTGACTTGGTCTTCGGGTTTTAACTAGATCTGGTGATAGCCGGAATAAGCATCGAGAAAATTGAGGATCTCTGCTCTGGCTGTAGAATCGACTAGCTGGTCGATGCGGGGCATGGGGTAGGGGTCACGGGGGCAAGCTTTATTCAGAGAAGTAAAGTCGATACACATGCGCCACTTTCCAGATGTTTTCTTCTGGACAAACACTGGGTTGGAGAACCACTCAGTATGACCCACTTCCCGGATGACCCCCACTCGAAGAAGCTTCTCTGTCTCAGCCTTGGTGAGCTCGGCCCGTTCGAAGGAAAGCTTCCGGAGCCCCTGGCGGACCGGCCGAGCCTTCGGGTCAACCGCCAGCGAGTGCTCAATGATCGAGCGGTCGACGCCGGTAAGGTCTTCGTCGGACCATGTGAAGATGTCGAGGTTGCCGCGGATGATGCCCTCGAGCTGCGCTGACACCTCCGGCTCCAGACCCTCTCCGAACTTGATCGGGTACTCCTTCCCGTCTTGGATTAAGATCTTTGTAATGACCTCCCCCTCCGGGAGAGGTTTTGCTGGGCGGCACTTCTGCCCGGGGTCCCCGCCTCCGGGGAGGCTGGCTCCTTCGGCGCCTTCACGGACGTTGTGAATCTGTCGTGGCTCCAATGGAGCCGAGTGACCGCACTCGACCCGGCGGGCTGCGGCCTGGTCACCCAGGATTGACAACACCCCTCCTGGAGTTGGTATCTTGAGGCATAGGTAGTTGTGGTGCGCGATGGCTCCGAAGCGATTGAGCATCCCCCTTCCGAAGATGGTGTTGTAGGCGTACGGAGCATCGACCACATCGAACAGGATCTCCTCGCAGCGCTGAAGGGGGGAGGCGCCGAAGGTCACCTCCAGCGTGACCTGGCCCAGGGCATCGAGCGGGGGGCCTACGAAGCCTTGGAGCGGACGTGAAGCCGACAGTAGGTGCTTGCGCGACAGGCACAACTGATCGAAGGCCTACACGAAGATGATGTCAGCGGAACTCCCTCCGTCAACCAGGATGCGACGCACCTCAACTCCGGCAATGTCCGCTGAGATAATGAGGGGGTCGGCGTGCGGGAACTTGACTCCGGAGGCATCTTCAGCGGTGAAGGTGATGGGAACATGGGACCATTCTGGGAGGGCCGAGGGGCCGGACGTGCCAATATGCCCGACCTCCCAAACGTAGTCCCGCCGCTGTCACTTGGACAGGGCCCCGAGGGCTCCCCCTCCAGATATGGGGAGGACCACTCGCTTCCCCCGATCCGGCGCATCCTTGAGCTTGGGGGCCAGGGCCCTGCCGAACTCCGGGGCCAGGCCCATGACTTCCGGCTCGTCACGGCGCCCGACTACCTGGACCGCTTCTGGGCGGGGGATAGGGATCCCCCTGTCGGTGGAACCATGGCCGGCGTTGCGCTCGAGGTAGTCGCTGCGGAGGGCGAGTATGGTCCGGCAGGAGTCGGTGTCATGGCTTCGGTTTTCGCCGTGGACGCTGCAGTAGAAGGTGGCTCCTCCGGGGAGCGCCCGAGATAGAGCCTTGGCCCTAGCGGAGCGACCTCCGCCGGACGTGTGCAGGTACTTAGCGGGGGCTCGAGGGGTAATACTGAGAACCTCCCCCCGCAGGTGCTTCTGGCCCCGCCGGGAGTCCCGGTGGACGGAGTCCTGCCGACTGGAATCTTGGCGGCGAAAGTCTGGAGTGGGGTGGTTTCCTCGGTTGAGGTCTGGTGGGGCTTCATACGCCCTAGCGCTCGAGGTCCGGACAGGGACTATCATTGCCTGCCGGCGCATTTGGCCCTCTTCGGACCAAGCGTATTCCTCGAAATACGTCATAAGCTGCGCCACCGAGGTGATAGGTTTTCGGTGGAGCTTGTCGAGGAGGCCTGGGTGGGTGATGCCTTCCCGGGTGTAGGACCGAAAGTAGCGACCAGAGGGGGGGTGAATGGGCACCTTAAAAATTCTTTCGAATCAATGGCCTGTTCCCAATACCCAACGCACCTCAAAAGACTACGTAGCAGAAAATAAACAGAAGGCCTAAGTCTAAGGGTATCTAACCTAGAAGCAACAGATGTTAAACAGAGAACTATTAATGAAGTGCAACTAGGCAGATGAACACTGTGTAACAGGCCTAAACTTCCCAATGAAATGATCTAAGTATATGTAAGGTGAGATGAGAAGTTACTGTCCAAATTTGTCTCCTGTTCGGAACTTGCCGAAGCCTGCTTTGCCCGTCGAGGTCTGCTTTGGAGATGGTAGACGAAGACTGCTTCGCTGGACGAAGCCTGCTTCGGAGGTTGGTGACGAAGCCTGCTCCGGAGGTCAGTTGCGAAGCAAGACGAAGATGCCGAAGGTGTTTTGGTCTAGCCTAGTTCGAAGTGGCAAGAAGCGAAGTATGCTTCGAAGCGAAGTATGACAGAGCCGGAACCTGCTTCGAAGTATGTACTTCGAAGGCAAGGCTTCGGACACAGCTTCGAACCGAGCACTTCGAACCTAAACCCTCGAACAGGAAACTTCGAATGCAACACACAACGGACAACCTTCGAACAAAGAAGCGAAGCCTGTCACACGACAGAAACCAAGTCCGAAGCCTATACTCTACCTTCGAAAAGAGCAAGCTTCGAAAAGAGAAGCGAAGGGTGACACGCCACACAGAAGTCAGTGCGAGGCCTAGCGGAACTACAAGCTTCGAACCCAACTTCGAAATCTATCGAAGTATGAACTTCGAATAGCTAGAGCCGAAGCCCCTTCGCACTGTCGTTCGAAGTATGCGATGTTGTCCGTTCAGAAAATACTTTGAAGCTTAGCAACACAGGACGCAAACCGAAGATCGAAGATCGAACGAAGCCTTCGAAGATGTTAGATCGAAGCCTGCCTCACGGAGCTGAGGAGCTTCGAACAGAGAAGGGCTTCGCCAGAAACACAGCCAGAAAAGGTGATAGAGCATGTCAGCTTCGATCAAAAAGCTGTGCAGTAGAAGGTGAAAAGCTGCACAGAACACTGTAGCTGCAGTAAAGCAGTACTACTTGCAACAGCAAGAACTAGTACTACTAGCGTGAAGAACACACCCAGCCGAAGCTTCCAAGGCCTCAAAAATCATGGGAAAAACTTGCTATGCTAATGAAATGTAGCCATTAAAAACTTTGCAGATGCTGCACACAACGAAATAGGGCCTTTACTGCAACATTAAATGCAAGGCATTAACACAGGAGCAAAAACTTCCTAGCGGCGCAAGCAAGGAACAGGAGAAGAGAGAGGCAAGGCAAGAGACAAAAAGTGACCCAATAGAGTGGATTTTATTTCAGCCAAAAGGGTAGTCCAAAACCTAGGGATTGGGGTCCTATTTATAGGCAGTCCAACACTAGGAATATTCTACCAGCCCCTTAGGGTTTTTACAGACTCAAAAATAAAGGAAAAGACTCTACTGCCCTTAGGAATTTTTACAGACACGACTGACTGACTGTGGGCCTAGAGTTACAGAAGACTTATCCGGAAGCTAAGCTTTCGTAGCGACTACGGCTTCTCTTCTGGATAGTTGGATACAAGATCGACGGTTGTCAGTTTTGCGCCGAAACTGACAAAGCCTCCACCGGCTTTGCACTAGGTACCCGGATTGGGCCGGCCCGATTCCGCAGCTCTCTCAGCCCGGCAATCACTCACCGCCCGTGTACCTGAGTCAACCCTGGTCAACAGCCCAGTGGTCTTCTATTGCTTCTGGCCCATGCACCCGGATTGGGCCAGCCTGACTTCGCAGCCTCCTCTGCCCGACAGTCACTCGCTGCCCGTGTACCTGAGTCACACGCGGCCCATGAAACATCAGATCTCCTCTCTTCTTCAGTCATCTTTGACTATCGTTGACAATGACTCATCACTTCTGGAGCCATGAGGCCACGCTATTCAGCATGGCTCCTCAATCTCCCCCTTGATGAGTGCATTGTCAACACTCCTCTTCTTCAGCTCTTCAGCATCTGCGAACAAATGTGGAAACACGAAAACAAAACACAAGAAAAACAAAGAAGAAGAAAAATAAGGTAAAGATTAACCCTAATGACCAAAGCCGAACAAAAGCAAGAAGCGGTCACTATGGTTAACCAAAACGTAAAAGCTCAAAATGAGTGCGATTTCAGAACAACAAGGATATCAACCGAGTAAAAACTCCCCCTTAAACTCTGATCCCAAATTTTCTCCCCCTTGTTGACAAGTGAACTCATCAAGCACTCAATAGAGACACAGACTCCCCTTGAAATGCAACTCCCCCTCAAACTATGCAGTGAATTCAACTGGAGTGCATAAGGAGTGTAGAAAGCATGCTTCTCAGATATGATTGACTGGAAATTACAACATCTAACAAGTATAGCAAACGACATACTGTCTAAGACACATGACATGATCAGTGCAACAGATGATATCAAAAGAAAGTCATTAGCACGCATTTTTTCAGTTTTTGCAAACAAAAGGGATCACCACATTTTCCAGTTGACAAGCAAGGTAGAGCATGAGATGCAGAAGCTAACTGATATTTACCAAGACAAGCATCGTCCAAAACAAGGTGCTTCAGCAAACTTGTTATCTTTTAAATGTTCAGGCTTTTTCAATTTTCCTTTTGCATTTTTGCCAAGGGTTATTTGCATGTCAAACCTTATGCTAACCGACCAAGTCAAGCCTAGGCCAGAATTGGACCATCAGAAGCTTAAGACATTGATCTTGGCATACACTACACTGTCCTGGTTCATACCAAGGTGCTATGGTAAGCAGTCCAGAACAATGCAATGCGACAAAGCAAACCCACTTGGATCTTTTCAACTCAAGCATAAAAAGGCATGGAATTTTCATTCATTTTTGATTTTTTATCATTTTTATAGCTCATTTTCCATGTTAAAGCATAAAGATGTCCAAGTTGCATATTTGCATCTAAGTCAGAAACTAGCTACAAGGTATGTAACAGCTAGCAAGAACATTCAGCTTACGCATGCTAGTTACCAGAAGCAATGGTGATAATTTTTCAATTTTAAAGCATAAAAGCCATGCATATGACAGATATCAGACATATCATTTGAACTGAAGCAAAGCATGAGCATCGACAAGTAGTCAAAAAGCATGTACCAGCTAGAATAAGTAAAGCAGTCAATCATATAACAGAAGCAAGCTTAAAAGTGTGATATGGGAATATGAAAGATATGAACACACACAGAAAGACTCAAGAAAAGAGTAAAAAGAAAGAAAACTAACGGCAAAATATCCTAAAAGGATACACAACACCCAAATCCCCTCGTAAATGCTCAAAGGTAGACTGATCTAGGGGTTTGGTGAAAATGTCAGCCAACTGATGATGGGTATCAACATGAACAAGGTCAATGACACCTTTCTCATATTGATCCCGCAAGAAGAAGTGAAAGCGCACATCAATATGTTTGGTTTTTGAATGGAGACATGGGTTTTTCCCTACACTAATTGCACTGGTGCTGTCGCAAAAACAAAGGAACTCTGGTAGGAAAGAACAACCCAAAATCTCGAAGAGTGAAATCATCCAAACCAACTGTGAGCAGCAGCTAGCAGCAGCTACGTACTCAGCCTCTGTGGTCGAAAGAGCAACTCCAGATTGCTTTCGAGAAGACCAAGATACAAGAGAAGAGCCAGAAACTGGCAAGTACCGGAAGTCGACTTGCGATCCAACCGGCACCCACCAAAGTCGGCGTCTGAAAAGCCAAATAAATCAAGAGATGATGATGCTGAATAGTAAAGACCAAGATCAGGCGCATAGGTAAGATACCTGAAGATTACGCTTGACAGCCTGCCGATGAGACGCGTGTGGTGAAGACTGGAAACGCGCGCAAAGTCCCACGGCGAACTGTATGTCTGCTCTTGTTGCCGTCAAGTACAACAGCGAACCGATCATCCCTCGAAACTCCCTTTCATTGACCTTGACGCCGCTCTCATCCTTGTCCAAACTCCCAGAAGTGCCCATTGGGGTCATCTGCGGCTTCAATTCACCACCAAAGTCAAATTTCTTAAGCATGTCGTGAGTGTACTTACCTTGGTGGATGAAGGTGCCGTCCTTGGTCTGCTTGATCTGGAGCCCTAAGAAGTACTTAGCTCACCCATGAGGCTCATCTCAAACTCACTGTGCATCTGCTCAGAAAACTTGGACACAAGATCATTAGTAGTACCCGCCAAAGATAATATCGTCCACGTAAATCTAAGCGACTAAGAAATCTGAAGCATCTCTGAGCAAGAAAAGAGTTTTATCCACAGAACCCATCACAAAGCCCTTCCCAACAAAACTGCTTCAAACCGGTCATACCAAGCCCTGGGGGCTTGCTTCAACCCGTATAAAGCTTTGTGCAACTTAAAAACATGTCGAGGAAACTTAGGGTTCTCAAAACCGGGGGGTTGCCTAACATAAACCTCCTCTTCTATGTACCCGTTCAGGAAAGCACTCTTAACATCCATTTGAAAAAGCTTGAAACCCTTTGAAACGGCAAAAAGCTAGAAGAATACGAATGGACTCAAGACGGGCAACAGGAGCGAAAGTTTCCTCAAAATCAATACCTTCCTTCTAGCAATAACCCTGGGCAACTAGTCGAGCCTTGTTGCGCACCACAACCCCATCTTCACCTTGTTGTTCTTGAATACCCACTTGGTGCCTATGGGGTTGCATCCTGGTGGCGGCTCAACTAATGTCCAAACCCGATTGCGGACAAAATTCTCAAGCTCTTCTTGCATAGCATTAATCCAATTGAATCAGAAAGAGCATGAGAAACATCTATGGGCTCAAAAGATGCAACAAAAGCCGATTCAGCAAACACAGCAAGAGAGGCAGAAGAACGCAAAGTCCTCTCAGTCAAATCACCAATGAGGAGCTCTGAGGGATGGTCACGCTGTACTGCTCGGGTTCCCTGGTGATCCGAAGTCACCTCACCAGAGTCAGCAGCTGGCCAACCTCTGGACTCGACCGAGGGGGCTCGATCGTAGTGGAAGAAGTGATCAGAGGTCCGCCCTCATCATCATTCGAAGTCTCAGAAGGTGTGGGCTCTGCGGGGGATGCAGAAGGCCCACCCTCATCAGCAGCTGGAGTATCCTCATCTTCCTCGAAGATGGACTCTCCGAGCTCATCATCACCAGAAAGCTCAAAAGAAGGAGTCAAAGAAGGCAAGGACTCATCAAAAGAAACCTCACAAGTCTCGACAAGCAGCTGGGATTCGAGGTTCCAAACACAAAAACCTCGAGAATGCAAAGCGTAGCCAAGGAAAAACACCATCCCAGCAACGAGACTCAAACTTGTCCAAATGCCCTCCCTTCTTGAGCACAAAGCACTTGCAGCCAAACGCTCGCAAGTGGCTCACCTTGGGCTGTCTGCCAAACCGCAATTCATATGATGTCCTTACCAAGGTAAGCTCTAAGAAAAATGCGGTTGGCCAGATAGCAAGCCGTGTTCATGGCTTCAGCCCAAAATGCCTAGGAGTCCTGTGCTCATCGAGCATCGTCCTGGCCATCTCGACTAGTGTGCGGTTCTTTCGTTCCACAACGCCGTTCTTGGGGGAGTGTACGGAGAAGAAAACTGATGGTCCAGACCCTGATCACTACAGAAGCTGACGAACTGAGAGTTCTTGAACTCAGAGCCGTTGTCGGAGCGAATGCTCGCATCCGACCATTGTTCTCATCTTCAGCTTAAAATCAGGTATGAACAAATTGAAAAAAAGTTTCAGCCTTAGACCCAAAAGAAAACCCACGAGAATCGA
>JAAALK010000080.1:90456003-90502475 GCA_019279435.1 Zizania palustris
GCGTGAGCGCGCGAGCGAGAGAGCTGACGGGTGGGGCCGTGGTGTCGGGCGCGCGCGCGAGGGAAGGCGATCGGCGCCGACAGGTGGGGTCGGGCTGTCAGCCAGAGGCGGGCGAGGTGACGGGCTGGGCCGGCCGGGAGAGAGAGAAAGGGAGGAGGGAGGCCCGTTACTGTTTCAAAACATTTCTGAATAAAATAATTCCAGAAAATAGATTAAAATCTTAGGGCTACTTCCAAGCTTGGTAAAAATTTATAAAATTCTCAAAAATATATTTTTGGCCTTGGGAGTTTATACAAAAATTTTAAGCTCCTGGTTTGGTCATTAGCTCTATGTTGTAGTTCAAAATGGTATAGAAGGGTATTAAAAGTATTTTCAGAATAATAAATTCAAGAAATTGAATTAAATAATATTTTTATTACTTTGAAAATTTGGGGTGGTACACCACCTACCATTGTGAGTATTGTCAGAGAGACGGGCATCTTGCGGAGTTTTGCTTCAGGAGGAAGCGGGTTGAGAGAGCTGAAAAAGCTCGTGGTGGCCAGGAGCAGTTCTACCAGTAGGGTGGTGGACTGAGAGTTCCTCGACGCGGGGAGAGGCTGGAGGCCAGGCCGCGTCGTGTAGGTGGTGGTAGGGGAGACGGCTTTCATGCCCGTGCTCCAGATGGTGGTGTTCGTTCCGGCAGAGTTCCAGGCCATTTTGGTCACGGTCCTAGACCTCGTGGCCGAGGTTTTAGGCAGAACCATGGACCGCGCTTTGAGCCGTGTTTTGGTGCAAATTTTTATGATTATTTCTGCTTTCCATCTTTTGAGCAGATGGCTCGACACTGGTTTAGTTCTTTTGCTAAACCTGGTGCCAGACCATTTGCTCCCCCTTACAACCACTGATTGTGCAGGATCGGGGACTAGATGATGTTTGGATCATGGACTCAGGATGCTCTCGCCACATGACGGGACAGCGCAGATGGTTCTCCAGTCTCTCTCCCCCGAGCTCCAAGGAATAAATCACCTTCGGGAACAGTGGTCAAGGGAAGGTACACGACATTGGCTCAATTCGTATCTCAGACCATTTCTCTTTGAAGAACGTTGCCTTGGTTGGAAATTTTAACTTCAATTTGATTTCTGTGTCGCAACTTCTTGAAGGATGGTTTGGAGGTTCGTTTTAAGAAGGGCAGTTCTTATGTGATTGATTCTAGTGGGTCTTTGATTTGCCAGATCTTACCTTTTGGTAAGGTTTTTCGGATTGACTTCTCTAGTTCTTTTGGCCCTTCTCGCTGTATGATTTCTGGATCCTCCTCTGAGCTCTGGAAGTGGCATAGGAGGTTAGGTCATTTGAGTTTTGATCTGCTAGTCAGGTTGAGCTCTATGGACCTCATTCGAGGATTGCCCAAGCTTAAAATGGAGAAGGATCTAGTTTTCCATCCCTGTCGTCACGGGAAAATGGTTGCCGCTTCTCACTCACATGTGACTCAGGTGATGACTTCGTATCCGGGCGAACTATTACATATGGACACTGTTGGTCCAGCTCGGGTATGCTCAGCCGGTGGGAAGTGGTACGCGCTTGTGATCGTTGATGATTTTTCTCAATTCTCGTGGGTTTTCTTTTTGGAGTCTAAGGATGAGACTTTTCATTTCGTTCATGACCTGATTTTGAAGCTGAAGAATGAGAACAATGGTCGGATGCGAGCAATACGCTCTGACAACGGCTTTGAGTTCAAGAACTCTCAGTTCGTCAGCTTCTGTAGTGATCAGGGTGTTGATCATCAGTTTTCTGCTCCTTACACTACCCCATAGAACAGCGTTGTGGAACGAAAGAACCGCACGCTAGTTGAGATGGCCAGGACGATGATCCATGAGCACAGGACTCCTAGGCGTTTTTGGGCTGAAGCCATGAACACGGCTTTCTATCTGGCCAACCGCATTTTTCTTAGAGCTTACCTAGGTAATACTTCTTACGAGTTGCGGTTTAGCAGACAGCCCAAGGTAAGCCACTTGCGAGCGTTTGGCTGCAAGTGCTTTGTGCTCAAGAAGGGAGAGCATTTGGACAAGTTTGAGTCTCATTGCTGTGATGGAGTTTTTCTTGGCTATGCTTTACATTCTCGAGGCTTCCGTGTTTGGAACCTCGATTCCCAGCAGCTTGTCGAGACTTGTGAGGTTTCTTTTGATGAGTCCTTGCCTTCTTTGACTCCTTCTTTTGAGCTGTCTAGAGATGGTGAGCTCGAAGAGTCCATCTTTGAAGAAGCTGATGACACTCCAGCAGCTGTTGAGGGTGGGCCTTCTGCACAGCCTGCAGAACCCACACCTTCTGAGACTTCGACTGATGACGAGGGCGGACCTCTAATCACTTCTTCCACTTCGATTGAGCCCCCTCAGTCGAGTCCAGAGGTGCCAGCTGTTGACTCCGGTGAGGTGACTTCAGATCACTAGGGATCCCGAGCAATTCAGCGCGATCACCCCTCAGAGCTCATCATCGGTTATTTGTCTGCGAGGACTTTGAGTTCTTCTCTTGACTCACTTGTTGTGTTTGCTGAATCTGCTTTTGTTGCATATTTTGAGCCCAGAGACGTTTCTCATGCTCTTTCTGATTTGAATTGGATTAATGCTATGCAAGAAGAGCTTGAGAATTTTGTCCGCAATCGGGTTTGGACACTGGTTGAGCTTCCACCCAGATGCAACCCCATAAGCACCAAGTGGGTATTCAAAAACAAGCAAGGTGAAGATGGGGTTGTGGTGCGCAACAAAGCTCGACTAGAGTGCTTTTCTAAACGGGTACATAGAGGAGGAAGTCTATGTTAGGCAGCCCCGTGGTTTTGAGAACCCTAAGTTTCCTCGACACGTTTTTAAGTTGTAGAAAGCTTTATACGGTATGAAGCAAGCCCTAGGGCTTGGTATGATCGGTTAAAGCAGTTTTTGTTGGGGAAGGGCATTGTGATGGGTTATGTGGATAAATCTCTTTTCTTGCTCAGAGATGCTTCAGATTTCTTAGTCGCTCAGATTTATGTGGACGATATTATCTTTGGTGGTACTACTGAAGTTCTTGTGTCCAAGTTTTATGAGCAGATGCACAGTGAGTTTGAGATGAGCCTCATGGGTGAGCTCAAGTATTTCATAGGGCTCCAGATCAAGCAGACCAAGGACGACACCTTCATCCACCAGGGTAAGTACACTCGAGACATGTTGAAGAAGTTCGACTTTGGTGTAGAGCTGAAGCCTCACATGACCCCAATGGGCACATCTGGGGGCCTGGACAAGGACGAGAGCGGCGTCAAGGTCAACGAGAGAGAGTTTCGAGGGATGATTGGTTCACTGCTGTACTTAACGGCGACGAGGTCAGACATACAGTTCACCGTGGGACTTTGCGCGTGCTTATAGTCTTCACCACGCACGTCTTATCGGCAGGCTGTCAAGCACATTTTCAGGTATCTCACCTATGCACCCGATCTTGGTCTTTATTACTCAGCATCATCATCTCTTGATTTATCTGGCTTTTTGGACACTGACTTTGGTGGTTGCCAGTTGGATCACAAGTCGACTTCCGGTACTTGCCAGTTTCTTGGTTCGTCTCTTGTTTCTTGGTCTTCTCGAAAGCAGTTTAGAGTTGCTCTTTCGACCACTGAGGCTGAGTATGTAGCTGTTGCTAGCTGCTGCTCATAGTTGGGTTGGATGATTTCCACGTTGTGAGATTTTGGGTTGTTCTTTCCTAGCAGAGTTCCTCTGTTTTGCGACAGCACCAGTGCTATTAGTGTAGGGAAAAACCCTTGTCTCCATTCAAAAACCAAACACATTGATGTGCGCTTTCACTTTCTACGGGATCAATATGAGAAAGTTGTCATTGACCTTGTTCATGTTGATACCCATCATCAGTTGGCTGACATTTTCACCAAACCCCTAGATCAGTCTACTTTTGAGCGTTTACGAGGGCATTTGGGTGTTGTGTATCCTTTGTAGGATATTTTGAGTCAGTTTTCTTTCTTCTTTACTCTTTTCTTTAGTCTTTTTGTGTGTGTTAATAACATACATACTCACATATCACACTTTTGAGCCTGCTTCTGTTATATGATTGATCTGCTTTACAAAGTCTAGCTAGTACATGCTTTTGATTACTTGTCGATGATCATGTTTTTTCTTCAGTTCACTTGATATGTCTGATATCTGTCATATGCATGGCTTTTATGCTTTAAAATTGAAAAATGATCACCATTGCTTCTGATAACTAGCATGTGTAGGCTGAATGCTTTTGCTATCTGTTACATGCCTTGTAGCTAGTTCCTCACTTAGATGTAGATATGCAACTTGGACATCTTTATGCTTTAACATGGAAAATGTGCTATAAAAATAATGAAAATCAGAAAAATGAAAATTCCATGCCTTTTTATGCATAATTTGAAAAGATCCAGGTGGGTTTGCTTTGTCGCATTGCATTGTTCCGGACTGCTTACCATAGCACTTTGGTATGAACTATGACTATGTAGTGTACGCCAAGACCAAT
Organism: Zizania palustris; assembly: GCA_019279435.1. Classification (NCBI taxonomy): domain Eukaryota; kingdom Viridiplantae; phylum Streptophyta; class Magnoliopsida; order Poales; family Poaceae; genus Zizania; species Zizania palustris. The sequence goes on from JAAALK010000080.1 coordinate 90,460,489, forward strand.
GTCTTAAGCTTCTGATGGTCCAGTTCTGGCCTAGGCTTGACTTGGTCGGTCAGCATAAGGTTTGACATGCAAATAACCCCTGGCACAAATGAAAAAGGAAAAAGAAAAAGCCTGAAAATTAAAAAGATAACAAGTTTGCTGAAGCACTTTGTTTTGGACAATGCTTATCTTGGTAGATATCAGTTAGCTTCTGCATCTCATGCTTTACTTTGCTCGTCAACTGGAAAATGTGGTTATGCTTTTGTTTGCAAAAATTGAAAAATGCGTGCTAATGACTTTCTTTAGATATCATCTGTTGCACTTATCATGCCATGTGTCTTAGACAATATGTCTTTTGTTGTACCTGTTAGATGTTGTAATTGCAGTCAATCATATCTGAGAAGCATGCTTTCTTCACTCCACCTGCACCCTAGTTGCATTCATTCCATATCTTGAGGGGGAGTTGCATTTCAGGGGGAGTCTGTGTATCTTTCGAGTGCATTTAGTCTCGCTTGATGAGTCCACTTGTCAACAAGGGGGAGAAATTTTGGGAGAAGAGTTTAAGGGGGGGTTTTGGCTTTCTCTGGGATTTGATTCACGAGGAGTTTTTGTCCCGTTTGTCCTTACTCTTTTGATATCCTTGTTGATGATTCTGAGATTGCACTCGCTTTGAGCTTTTACTTTTGGTTAACCATAATGATGGCTTCTTGTTTTTGTTCGGCTTTTGGTCATTAGGGTTAAACTTTTACTTTATTTTCTTCTTCTCTATTTTTCTTGTGCTTTGTTTTCGTGTTTCCACATGTGCTCGCAGGTACTGGATAGCTGATAAAGTGATGTGTTGACAATGCACTCATCAAGGGGGAGATTGAGGAGCCGTGCTGAATAGCGTGGGCCTCATGGCTCCAGATGTGATGAGTCATTGTCAACAGTAGTCAAAGATGACTGAAGAAAGAGAGAAGACCTGCTGCGTCTGGCCGCTTGTGACTCAGGTACACGGGCAGCGAGTGACTGTCGGGCAGAGGGGCCGCGAAGTCGGGCTGGCCCAATCCGGGTACATGGGCTAGGAGCAGCAGATGATCCACTGGGCTGTTGACTAGGATTGACTCAGGTACACGGGCGGCGAGTGATTGCCGGGCTAAGAGAGCTGCGGAATCAGGCCGGCCCAATCCATGTACCTTGTGCAAAGTCGGTGGACGCTTTGTCTGTTTCGGCGCAAAACTGACAACCGCTGATCTCGCATCGGACTGTTCAGAGGCGAAGCCGTAGTCGCTACGAAAGCTTCATTTCTGGATAAGTCATCTGTAAATAGGAGTTTACTATTTTTTACTTAGGCCCACAATCAGTCAGTCGAGTCTGTAAAAATATCCTAAGGGCAGTTTGGTCTTTTCCTTTTATTTCAGCGTCGGTAAAAACCCTAAGGGTCTGTGGGAATATTCCTAGGCTATTGGGCTGCCTATAAATAGGGCCCCAATCCCTAGGGTTAGGTCACCCTTTCTGAAAAACCACTTTACTAATCAAGAGATTGGGTCATTTCTCTCTGCTTCCCTGTTTGTGTCGCCGCTGTTTGTTCGAGAGCCATCATCGCGTTCTGTTTTCACACGACTAGCACCTGGTACTTCATCTTTGTTCTTCTAGATTTCTGACGTTTTGCTACGACTCTGCATCATTTTGCGTGATTTGTTCTCCAGCATGCGGTAGCATTGATTTATTGCTACATGATGTTTCTGTCTTCTGCCATCACTGTGAGTCTGTTTTTTCCTGTAGCATCAGAGATGCGCGCCTGAGTTGAATCAATCGATTCTTGTGTTTTTTATTGAAGATACGCTTTGATGATCAGCTAATAGTACCTATCCCCTAGAGGTGCAGTTTCTATTCTATAATTTTTCATGCACCAGCCTCTAGTATCTGTGCACTGTTGTTTTTCGAATTAAGCCTCGCAGACTTCGCAGTTTTCTTTTTATCTGGAGGTCAGACTTCGCTAGGCGTAGGCCTTACAGTTGTATACGTTGTCTTGCGAAGTCCGAACGGTTTTAACTCTTTGGTGTTTGCGCTTGCGAAGCTGTGTGTGCTGTCATCCGAAGGCAATACAGCCATGGAGCTTACAGCCTTCAGAGTATCTTCCATGTGGCAGAGCCTCGCTCTATCTTCTCCGAAGTCTCACACGTGTTTCCTGTGTGTGCTGTCTCTTGCGAAGCATGTTTTTGTTCGAACTTAATTTTTCCTGCAGGCTTCGAATTTGAAGTGTGTGTGATAGCAATCGCTAGCTCCGGTAGTCTGCAGGCTTTGTTTGTGTTTCGTGCGAAGCCGTTTGTGAAGGTAGCTGCGTAGCTACATGTTGCAGGCTTCGATTTTTTGCTGGCTTAGGTCTTTCGGACAGTGAGTGTTGTACGGTTTGAAGTCCCTGCTTTGCTGAGTCGTTCGAATTGTTGGCTCGTTTCGAAGTGTGCTACTTCGGTGTCTTTAGCTCAGCAGGCTTCGAAGGTTTCGAAGGCTGTGTTTCGAAGTCTCTGCTTTTCTTAGAAGTGTTGTTCGTATATTTCGTCTTGTTCTATTTCGAAGCTACATCGTACCGAAGTAGGCTTCGCATTTTGCAACACACGTCAACAACCTTCGCACAAGGCACTTCGCACCAAAGCATGCTTAGCAGCCTGCTACACTCTTCACCGAACTAGCTTCGACTCCATCAACAGACTTCATCACTGTGTACTTCGAAGCAGGCTTCGTCAAGTACCGAATAGAAGACAACTTTGAACAGTAACTCTTCATCTCTTTTTACGTGCACTCAGATTAATTGTTGTGGTGTGTTATTTCCTTGAACCTTGATCTGCCCATGTGTTGAATACTTAGTTAAATCTGCCTATTAGCATTGTGTTGGTGTTTCTTTGTCTAGGACACCGGTCGTTTGTAGGCTAGATACTTTTAGGCTTTGTTGATCTGTTTGTCTTTTCCTGCTAAGTCTTTTGAGGAGCGTTGGGTGTTGGGAGCAGTCCATTGATTCGAAAGAATTTTTAGGCGCCCATTCACCCCCCTCTGGTCGCTACAATCGGTCCTACAAACTCCTATTGTTCTTCCATCTCTTATGTAATATGGGAAGCACTGAATGACTTCCTCAGTCGTGTAGCCCTCTCTCACGGAACCCTCTGGATAAGTATGATTTCATACGTAACCCTGAAAGATAACCATTAGATGCTCGTACGCATACATATTGTGCATGTACGTTGGACCGAGAAGAAAGATTTGGTCTGCTATATGTATCATATAGTGCTCCATAATATCAAAATATGAAGGAGGAAAGCACATCTCAAGCGGACACATAGTCTCCCTCATTTGTTTACGTAATTCATTTAACTCTTCAGTGTCGATCACATTCTTTGATATGACATTGAAGAAGTGACACATGCGTGTTATCACCATCTTCAGAAATGAATGTCTGATTCCTCTTACCGCGATGGTGACAATATTGTTTATATTTGTTGAGAATCCTGTTGGAACTCTAATTCCATGTAGACACCTGCAGCTTGATCTTTTCTCGTCAATTGTGAGGTTATAGCTAGTAGTTGGCAGGAAAAATTTTCCATTGGCCCTTTCCTGTGGGTGAAGCTCGGGTCTAATTCCAAGAGTTTGAAGGTCCCTTCGTACTTTGAGTCCATCTTTTGATTTGCCCGGTATGTCTAACAAAATACCGATGGTGCTTTCGAAGACATTCTTCTCAACGTGCATTGTATCGATAGCATGACCAGCCTCTTCTTTCCGAAAACAACTTTGATATTCTTTACCATTTCAAATAGAAATTTGCCATCTCGATGTCGTGGAGGCTGTCCAAGCTCGATTACTAAGGCTGGAACTTTCCTCTCCGTCTTTCTTGCATGATGGTTTGCAATAACATTTTTATTCCTCTTCTGCAACCTCTTATTCTTCTTCTGGTGGTCATTATAGTCCTCCACACAGTCATTTAGACGTTTGTATCAACTTGCGTTGCACTGCGAACATCTCTCTAACAATCCATTCTCTTTTCGATATAGGATACAGTGGTTCGGGCATGCATGAATCTTCTAAACGCCCAAAGTCAACGGACAAATCATCTTCTTTGCTTGGTACATATCAGATGGTAGACCATTGGGTTTCGGCAAAACCTTTTTTAGGAGTTGTAAAAGATCTGAAAAACTAGTGTCAGACCATCCATTGCTGGCCTTCAGTTTCATAAGCTCAAGAATTGTGTACAACACAGTATACTGCTTATCGCCACTGTGGCGTTCCTCGTAAAGAAGGTTTTTTGATGCTTTGTCAAGTGCTTCAAAGTTATCGTATCCTTTGGTTGTAGTTCTCTGCAACAGCACCTCAGGCGCAACATTTCGCATCAGTTCCTCCACATCAAAGGCGTCATCATCATCATGTTGATCAACATCATCATGTGTTATGTCGGATGTATGATCAAAACCTCTTCTATGTTCACGAGCATCTTGCGACACATCAGAATCTTCAGGAGGGTTTTGGGCCATCTCACCGTGTTTCATCCTATAATAGTTCTTCACGAAACCATTTTTTAAGAAGTGAAATCATATGTTTTCACGATCTAAACACGGATACATCGCTTCGTTTTTACAAACTTTACAAGGACAATATATTGCCTCTTCACTCTGACGGGAAGCATATTGTGTGGCAGCTTCAGTAAATTCAGTTACTCTGTTAAAATATGCCACCACATCTCCATCGTTGGACGAGTACATCCAGGACCTGTGCTCCATCTAAAACATATATTATTTGAAAAAATATTAATAAATTCATTATTGTTAATTTTAGTAATTTACAAATTGAAAATATATTGATTTATTATCGCTCGTAACAACATTAATTAAAAATGATTTAATTCAAACTATGTATTAAGTTGAAAAAAATTATTAAATAAATTAACTACATTGGTTTCTCTCCCTCCAAACAACATAACTCTAGATCTATAATCATAAATAAAATTAAAAAAGATATTAAAATGACGTAAATCAATATACAAGTGATGAATAATTGTGAGGAGGGTCATATTTGTTCATTTGGGAGAAGGAAACACTCTAAATGGAAGATTATTTGAAACTTTCTATTCACAAACCCTAAATTAGTAAAACGCTAATAACTCATTATATACATGATTAAATACAAAATAAATGTGAGATTCGGCATGGATTTACCTCCTAGAATGAAATCCTTCAAAAGAAACGAAAACAAAGCCTCCCCCTCTTTATCTAGATTTTGTCACCATTGTACAAACAAAATTAAATGCAAACTCTGGTAGAGCTCGCGGAGGAAGAAGCTGCACATTTATAGCTAGAATAGTAGTGGTGGTCGCAAGTGATGTAATCAATACTTTAGTGGCGAACAGCGTAGCAACGGCGAGCAACACCAGCGCCCGCCACTACTATTGGTAAAATAGTGGCGGTCCGGGATGCCGTCAGCACCGACCGCCACTACTTTACCAATAGTAGGGGCGGGTGCTAGTGCTGCCGTCAGCACCAGCAACTGTAGCGGCATGCATCTAATGGCCCGCCACTATAGTGTTTTTGCCCAACGCCACTACAGTAGCGATTTGTAGTAGTGGATCCTCTATGTTGTCGATATTATCACAATAAGGAGAGATATATATTCAAATATAAACAAATATACACTTTATTGATAAGATATAATCTATTGTAATCAAACTTGCTAATGGTATGAAAATCATAATAGGACTTGGAAAATTGGTTAAAGAAAATAATTTCTTCTTTAATGTACTAAATAAACAAAGATCATCAAATTTAAGATAGCCTAAAGTATTATAAGAAGATAGCTGCAATACAAGTTCTTCCTTCATACTATCATTGTGAGTAACAAATTTTAAATCAGAATTTAATGGTGCATGAATAGAATTAACATGTTTGTTTTTTGTGGTATGAACATAAGTAAAAATTATTAACCAATTCTTCTTTATCACAAGTATGAACAACAATCAAATCAACTTGTGACAAGAAATTTAGTAATATGTTAAAACATTTCTTGCTCTTAAATAGCATGTATAGTTGGCATATGTAGTTTAGTTTGTGCATATTCACCTTGATTGTTTTTTGAGAAATGTACATTATCGTTCACTACTACAAACCACCATTGTAGTGGCGTTGGGCAAAAACACTGTAGTGGCGAGCTATTAGACGTCCGCCACTACAGTGGTTCTAGGCACTGCCGCGTCAGCGATCGCCACTACTAGTGGCGGTCGGTGCTGACGTCAGCACCAACCGCCACTAGTATAGCCACTAGTAGTGGCGGTCGCTGATGACGTCAGCACCGACCGTCACTACTATAGTCACTAGAAGTGGCAGACAGAAAACTTCCCATCGCTGTTACGCTGTCCGCCACTAATGATATGATGACATCACTTGCGACCGTAACTACTATTCTGACTATAAATACACAACTTCTTACTTCCCGAGCCCGAGGCTACCGGAGTTCGCATTTTTGTCCGTACAATGGCGACAAAAATCTAGAAAAAGAGGGGGGAGGCTTTGTTTTCGTTTCTTTTGAAGGATTTCTTTATAGGAGGTAAATCCATGCCGAATATCACATTTATTTTCTATTTAATAATGTATATAATGAATTAATAGTGTTTTACTAATTTAGGATTTGTGAATAGAAATTTTCAAATATTCTTCAATTTATAGTGTTTCTTTCTCCCAAATGAAGAAATATGACCCTCCTCACAATTATTCATCACTTGTATATATTTTTACGTCATTTTAATCTCTTTTTTAATTTTATTTATGATTATAGATCTAGAGTTATGTTGTTTGGAGAGAGAAACCAATGTAGTTAATTTATTTAATAATTTTTTCTACTTAATACATAGTTTGAATTAAAGAATTTTTAATTAATGTTGTTATGAGAGATAAATCAGTATATTTTTAATTTGTAAATTACTAAAATTAACAATAATGAATTTATTAAAATTTTTTAAAATAATATGTTTTAGATGGAGCTTAGGTCCTGGATGTACTCGTCTAATGATAGAGATGTGGTGGCATATTTTAATAGAGTAACTGAATTTACTGAAGCTACCGCACAATATGCTTCCCGTCAGAGTGAAGCGGCAATATATTGTCCTTGTAAAGTTTGTAAGAACGAAGCAATGTATCCGTGTTCAGATCATGAAACCATACGATTTCACTTGTTGAAAAATAGTTTCGTGAAGAACTATATATGGACGAAACATGGTGAGATGGTTGAAAACCTTCCTGATGATTCTGATGTGCCAAAAGATGCTCATCAACATAGAAGAGGCTGTGATCATAAATTGGATATAACACATGATATTGATCAACATGATGATGATGATGCCTTTGATGTGGACAAACTGATGTGAAATGTTGTGCCTGAGGTGTTGTTGCAGAGAACTACAACGAAAGGCTACGATAACTTTGAAGCACTTGAAAAAGCATCGAAAAACCTTCTTTACAAGGACAATATATTGCCTCTTCACTCTGACGGGAAGCATATTGTGTGGCAGCTTCAGTAAATTCAGTTACTCTGTTAAAATATGCCACCACATCTCCATCGTTGGACGAGTACATCCAGGACCTGTGCTCCATCTAAAACATATATTATTTGAAAAAATATTAATAAATTCATTATTGTTAATTTTAGTAATTTACAAATTGAAAATATATTGATTTATTATCGCTCGTAACAACATTAATTAAAAATGATTTAATTCAATCTATGTATTAAGTTGAAAAAAATTATTAAATAAATTAACTACATTGGTTTCTCTCCCTCCAAACAACATAACTCTAGATCTATAATCATAAATAAAATTAAAAAAGATATTAAAATGACGTAAATCAATATACAAGTGATGAATAATTGTGAGGAGGGTCATATTTGTTCATTTGGGAGAAGGAAACACTCTAAATGGAAGATTATTTGAAACTTTCTATTCACAAACCCTAAATTAGTAAAACGCTAATAACTCATTATATACATGATTAAATACAAAATAAATGTGAGATTCGGCATGGATTTACCTCCTAGAATGAAATCCTTCAAAAGAAACGAAAACAAAGCCTCCCCCTCTTTATCTAGATTTTTGTCACCATTGTACAAACAAAATTAAATGCAAACTCTGGTAGAGCTCGCGGAGGAAGAAGCTGCACATTTATAGCTAGAATAGTAGTGGTGGTCGCAAGTGATGTAATCAATACTTTAGTGGCGAACAGCGTAGCAACGGCGAGCAACACCAGCGCCCGCCACTACTATTGGTAAAATAGTGGCGGTCCGGGATGCCGTCAGCACCGACCGCCACTACTTTACCAATAGTAGGGGCGGGTGCTAGTGCTGCCGTCAGCACCAGCAACTGTAGCGGCATGCATCTAATGGCCCGCCACTATAGTGTTTTTGCCCAACGCCACTACAGTAGCGATTTGTAGTAGTGGATCCTCTATGTTGTCGATATTATCACAATAAGGAGAGATATATATTCAAATATAAACAAATATACACTTTATTGATAAGATATAATCTATTGTAATCAAACTTGCTAATGGTATGAAAATCATAATAGGACTTGGAAAATTGGTTAAAGAAAATAATTTCTTCTTTAATGTACTAAATAAACAAAGATCATCAAATTTAAGATAGCCTAAAGTATTATAAGAAGATAGCTGCAATACAAGTTCTTCCTTCATACTATCATTGTGAGTAACAAATTTTAAATCAGAATTTAATGGTGCATGAATAGAATTAACATGTTTGTTTTTTGTGGTATGAACATAAGTAAAAATTATTAACCAATTCTTCTTTATCACAAGTATGAACAACAATCAAATCAACTTGTGACAAGAAATTTAGTAATATGTTAAAACATTTCTTGCTCTTAAATAGCATGTATAGTTGGCATATGTAGTTTAGTTTGTGCATATTCACCTTGATTGTTTTTTGAGAAATGTACATTATCGTTCACTACTACAAACCACCATTGTAGTGGCGTTGGGCAAAAACACTGTAGTGGCGAGCTATTAGACGTCCGCCACTACAGTGGTTCTAGGCACTGCCGCGTCAGCGATCGCCACTACTAGTGGCGGTCGGTGCTGACGTCAGCACCAACCGCCACTAGTATAGCCACTAGTAGTGGCGGTCGCTGATGACGTCAGCACCGACCGTCACTACTATAGTCACTAGAAGTGGCAGACAGAAAACTTCCCATCGCTGTTACGCTGTCCGCCACTAATGATATGATGACATCACTTGCGACCGTAACTACTATTCTGACTATAAATACACAACTTCTTACTTCCCGAGCCCGAGGCTACCGGAGTTCGCATTTTTGTCCGTACAATGGCGACAAAAATCTAGAAAAAGAGGGGGGAGGCTTTGTTTTCGTTTCTTTTGAAGGATTTCTTTATAGGAGGTAAATCCATGCCGAATATCACATTTATTTTCTATTTAATAATGTATATAATGAATTATTAGTGTTTTACTAATTTAGGATTTGTGAATAGAAATTTTCAAATATTCTTCAATTTATAGTGTTTCTTTCTCCCAAATGAAGAAATATGACCCTCCTCACAATTATTCATCACTTGTATATATTTTTACGTCATTTTAATCTCTTTTTTAATTTATTTATGATTATAGATCTAGAGTTATGTTGTTTGGAGAGAGAAACCAATGTAGTTAATTTATTTAATAATTTTTTCTACTTAATACATAGTTTGAATTAAAGAATTTTTAATTAATGTTGTTATGAGAGATAAATCAGTATATTTTTAATTTGTAAATTACTAAAATTAAAAATAATGAATTTATTAAAATTTTTTAAAATAATATGTTTTAGATGGAGCTTAGGTCCTGGATGTACTCGTCTAATGATAGAGATGTGGTGGCATATTTTAATAGAGTAACTGAATTTACTGAAGCTACCGCACAATATGCTTCCTGTCAGAGTGAAGCGGCAATATATTGTCCTTGTAAAGTTTGTAAGAACGAAGCAATGTATCCGTGTTCAGATCATGAAACCATACGATTTCACTTGTTGAAAAATAGTTTCGTGAAGAACTATATATGGACGAAACATGGTGAGATGGTTGAAAACCTTCCTGATGATTCTGATGTGCCAAAAGATGCTCATCAACATAGAAGAGGCTGTGATCATAAATTGGATATAACACATGATATTGATCAACATGATGATGATGATGCCTTTGATGTGGACAAACTGATGTGAAATGTTGTGCCTGAGGTGTTGTTGCAGAGAACTACAACGAAAGGCTACGATAACTTTGAAGCACTTGAAAAAGCATCGAAAAACCTTCTTTACAAGGAACGCCACGGTTGCGATAAGAAGTATAATGTGTTGTACACAACTCTTGAGCTTATTGAGAAACCAAGGGTTGTTTCGGTCTGAATGATGAGTGATTGAAAAGGATGAGCGTCTGAGCGGATGAATGGTCGAGAGTATGTGGAGTGCATCGAGGGTTTCGATGTGGAGTGAAGGTGTGGCTGCAGAGGGTTTTGGCAGTGCGTTGTGTTCTTGTTTTGGCTTGTCTTTTTTGTGCAGGGTGGAGATGCTGACCGACTGTCGACAGCGGGTGATCGAGGGTCTAGCGGGGAGCTTGATGACTAGGATCAGGGAGGCCGGGCAAAGTTGGAGAAGATATCAAGAGTGCATAAAGAGATGGAGCGAGACTCAGATGGATGGCTGACTGCGACGACGTGTCGATCGTGTTCGCGAGAGGGAGGCCAGGACAAGCATTCGCACGGCTCGAGGGGATCGAGAGCGGAAGTGGCTTGCTGGCGCTCGGAGTCGCGAAGCGGTGTCACGAGTCGAAGAGTTGAAAAGGCTTTGTCGGTTTTTGCTGAAAACCGTCGAAACTTTTACTGTTTTTACTATTTCAATAAAATAGTGTTAAAGTGTTAGTTTAAATTATTAGTGTCATAGTGTTTACTTTTTAGAGTATTTTTGGAGTACAAATATTCTGAAAATATTCTAAAGAGGGGTCATTTGTAATTTTTAGAGTAATTAGGGTATTTCTATTTGTATTTTCAGTTTTGTAATTAGTGTCTTTTTTAGTGGGCTTAGTGCAAATTATGTCTTCTAGAACATGGAGTTGTTGGGATAAATATCCGCCTCCATGGCTGTCATCTGGGTGAGGACATCTAGAACAATCCGAAGAAATAAAATTGGTTTTTGCTTCCAGAACTTGTTCTACCGAGAGCTTTGCTGCTGAATTCAGGTGATTATGAACAGCGCCAGGTAGATTTTGCCGGAAGTGCCACACCGCTGCCGACAATGATTTGCTACAGCACTTAGCGCTAGAGGTAAATTTCCTACTGAATGCGATTTTGAGAGCTCATTTTCTTGTGTTTTTCCTGCAGAACTCGATGTGGATGCTTATACATATTTTGTTGTGCATGTTTTGAATGTTCCATTTCGAAATTTGGATCAAGGTTCTGATAGTCTGTGTATTTCTTTTGCCCAATCCAAGTGATACATCTGAAATAGATACTAGTTTCTTGTGGTTCAGACTGATATAGTTTCTGGTGTTTAATTCTGTTGCTTGAAAATCTGAGGGGCTAGAACTTTCAATGATCCAGAATTTTCGATCAAATATAGAGACATCAATTTGGTTTTTTCCACTTGCTGAGCTTGGTCATCCGGGAAACTTTTCTCTGTTCCTGCGATGGATTTTTGACGGTGAACAGCGCTGGTTCTTGCCGGATTGCTACATCCTTGCCGCATTGCTAATTGTTGCTTCTTCACATTTGTTTCTTCTGAGAGAATCTTGGCTGATGCTATGGAATTACCGAGAGCTTCTTCTTTGGCGAAATTTTGTTGATCGTGAATAGAGCCAGGCGTTGTTGCCATTTTCGCTACAGTGTTGCCATGAGAAGCTTTGCTGCTGTGATTGTGTTACCAGAATTTTATATCAACCAGAACTTTCGTAGAACCAGAAATCAAATTGAGTTTGGCTTCTTCACATTTGTTTGATCTTCCGTGAGGTTTTTGGCTGCTGCAATCAAATTACCATGAATACTGCGTAGATTTGCTACAGAGAATTGCTGGATTGCCGGTTGTGCTACATCAAGCGTCTACAAATTCCAGTAAGTAAATTTTCAATTTGTTGCTCATGAACTTCTGATGTTTCGGTGTATATTTGTTGATGATCTGATACAGTGAGTGTTATATTCTTCTCTGAAGTATTTCAATACTTGATCCTGTGAAAGTTTACACTGATTTCATGGTGTAGTAATTCAGTTTATCATCTGTTTTTATAATCTGATTGCTGATTGATAAACTCTTGATCCTTGTGACTGAAGTTATAGGTCTAGGTTATATCTGTCTGAATTCTGAAAATGAAGTTTGCTCAGAAATAGAAATATTCAAATTCGACTACATACTGTTTTCTGAATAGGTTTGAAAGTACTTGATCTGAAGTAATGTATAAGTGACCAATCTTGTATTCAGTAAATTTCAGAATACTTTTCTATCTGTTGATTTCTAGTTTTGGAAATACAGTCTGAAAACTACATTTCTAGGATCATTTTTGAATCTGTTCAGATTATTCAAATGTTTTGCATCAGTGCATTTTGAAGAGAATTCTCAGATTGTGTCAATCCGTCTAGTGTGTTTTCGGATAAGGAATAGTGCTGTTTTAGAATTTGTTTCAAAGAACTTTGATTGTGTATGAGCAGAACTATAAAGTTTCAGGTTCCATATTGCTCATCATGTTTTGATTTATTTTGTGCTGATATAGAGTGAATCTGAAATTGAATCTTGCAATTTGAACCAATTGAACAAATATGCTTTGCTGAAATTACCTTTACTATTCACCGTCCGAAAAATCCAGAAGTGTGTGAATTCCAATTGTAATTGAATTAAAATGTTCTGATTTATTCTTACACTTGAGTTTGATCCTTAGAATGAGTGTTTTGCTAGTGATTGGTTGACAAGCTTAGTCAACATTGGTTTGGGCATTTGAATTCGTTTGAGCTCAACTTTTGTACTGATTGATTTGAAACTTCAATTTGTGTTTTTAGAGGTGCGTTGGTTGATTTAATTAGGTCATCACTTTTAAAGAAAGTGTTGAGGCGCCTATTCACCCCCCTCTAGTCGCCATTCTGATCCCACACTTATGACACTGAAGGCCAGCAATGGTTGGTACGACACTAGTTTTTCAGATTTTTTGCAGCTCCTAAAAAAGGTTTTGCAGAAACCCAATTGTCTGCCATCTGATACGTACCAAGAAAAGAAGATGATTTGTCCGTTGACTTTGGGCGTTCAGAAGATTCATGCATTCCAGAACCACTGTATCCTATGTCGAAAAGAGTATGAACTGTTAGAGAGTTGTCTGTAGTGCAACGCAAGTCGATACAAATCTGCAAATGACTGTGTGGAGGAAAGTTGTAGAAGAGGAAGAAGAATGTTATTACAGACCAGCACGGATATAATACAGAGAGGAAAGTTCTAGCCTTAGTTGTGGTACCTACCAGTGATTGATCGCTTGAAATGTATATTCTCTAATCCCAGAGATGCTGAACTATTAATATGGCATTTTGCTGGGCAAAAGAAGGACGAAAAACTTTGGCACCCTTTGGATGCTATGCAGTGGAAATCATTTGACCTGGCCCATCCAGATTTCTCGAAGGATCCCAGAAATATTAGGATGGGACTTACCACGTATTGAATACATCCCTTTGGTGAGATGAGGAACCAACACGGTACGTGGCCGGTCTTTCTGTGCTTGTTCAACATTCCATCATGGTTGTGCCATAAAAGAAAATACCTTATGCTCAGTACTCTAATTTTCAGTACAAAACAACCTGGCAATGACATTGATATCATTCTATAACCTTTGATGGAGGATATGAAACGTTTATGGGAACATGGTGTCCGTGTGTGGGATGAGCACCAGAAAGAACACTTCAATCTAAGAGCCATGATCTTTTGCACCATAGCTAACAACTCGGGACGTATGTCCCTAACAAGACAGGTTAAAGGAAATACAACATGTATAGTGTGTGTGGACCAGACAGAATCTGTGCATCTTCCAATATTCATTAAGATGATATATATGCGACACCACAGATTTTTATGAAGAAACCACAAATATCGAAGAAATAGGTACCATTTTGACAATACAATCGAGCTTGGACAGCCGCCACGACATCGAGATGGCAAATTTCTATTTGAAATGGTGAAGAATATCAAAGTTGTTTTCAGAAAGAAGAGGAAGAGATCTGAAAAAATTTCAAAGGACACTCCATTTAAAGAGCAGTCAATCTTGTTTAGGTATTTTCCTGATTGAAGGAGTTGGAGATTTGTCATGCTATCGATACAATGCACGTTGAGAAAAATGTCTTTGAAGGCACTATCGGTATTTTGATAGACATACCGGGCAAGTCAAAAGATGGACTCAAAGTACGAAGGGACCTTCAAACTCTCAGAATTAGACCCGAGCTTCACCCACAGGAAATGGCCAATGGAAAAATTTTCCTTTTGGCTGCTAGCTATAACCTCACAATTAACGAGAAAAGATAAATCTGCAAGTGTCTACATGGAATCAGAGTTCCAATAGGATTCTCAACAAACATAAAGAATATTGTCTCCGTAGAAGATTTGAGGATGAGCGGCTACAACACTCATGATTGTCATGTTATTCTTGGGCTATTCCTCGCCATCGTAGTAAGAGGAATCAACCATTCATTTCTAAAGATGGTGATAACACACATGTGTCACTTCTTCAGTGTCATATCAAAGATGGTGATCGACACTGAAGAGTTAAATGAATTACTTAAACAAATGAGGGAGACTATGTCTCAGCTTGAGATGTGCTTTCCTTCTTCATATTTTGATATTATGGAGCACTATATGATACATATAGCAGACCAAATCTTTGTTCTCTGTCCAACGTACCTGCACAATATGTATGCGTACAAGCGTCTAATGGTTATCTTCAAGGGTTACGTACGAAATCGTGCTTATCCAGAGGGTTCCATGATAGAGGGCTACACGACTAAGGAAGTCATTGAGTGCTATGCACATTACATAAGAGATGGAAAACCAATAGGAGTTCCTGTGTCCCGGCACCATGGAAGACTCACCGGTATAGGAACTAAAGGCAGGAAAATCATACGAGACAATAGCTACCAAAACAGTAAGAGAATCACATCACATTGTAATGCATCAGTTGGTGATTATGAGACTAGATGTTGAACAACACCTGCAAGAGCTTTGTGAAAAGAATGAAGATTGCGATGAACAATGGATTATGAAAGAGCACAAAATTCATTTCACATCATGGCTGAGGGATCTAAACCTTTCGATTGGACAAACCAACGAAGAGATGATGATAAATAAATTGTCTTACGGTCCATTGAGCATGGTTAAAACATGGCAAGCGTATGACATCAATGGTTTCACATTCTATACCAAAGAAAATGATCAAAAGAGTCAGTGCTAAAATAGTGGTGTCAGAGTAGATGCAGAAGACAGCACTGGACAAAAGAATGCTTACTATGGATACATCGAAGAAATATGGGAACTTAACTACGTGAACTCTATATAAATCCTTGTATATAAGTGCTAGTGGGTCAGACATCTAGAAGGTGTGGAGGTGGATGATTACGGGTTTATGATAGTTGACAGTTGGGGGAGATAATCCCGACGGATGAAGGGAGCCCACAACCAGGGGGTCCGAAGCCTGGCGCCGGAGGGGCTAGGGCCTGCGGGCGATGAAGCCGGAGGCCACCCTCCGGGAGAAGGATGCCGGAGGCCACCCTCTGGGAGAGGATATCTGAAGGCCATCCCTCGGCCCGCGGCAATGAATCCGGAGGGAGTTTGGCGAGAAAAGGAAGGACAAGTATACGGGGAGACAAGATCACGATCTTGTGAGCCGTGTCGGGTGACGCAGGCAGCGCCCGACACGGCTGATACGCTGTCAGAGTCAAATCTTCTTGTCTGTACTGTGTATAGTCCGTTTTGTCTGTACTACCGACTGGCGCCTGGCCATGTAGCGGTTGGCGGTCCAGAGGTGTTCGGTCCTCGCGACGGGGCGCCCTATAAATACCCCCCAACTACAGTTGTAACGACACACGCTCCAAGAGCACTGAATACACTACGTCCCTATATTTCCACTAAGAAAATCTGCTGGTCCGATCCGTCGTTCCAACAGTTGGCGCCGTCCGTGGGGATCTTAGTTCAAGAAGCTAGCGTCCTCTACAACCACTCACCAAAGCATGTCGGGTCAGAAGGGGGCGAGCATGGTTCCTCTGCGCCGGTCGGCCCGCACCACTGGGATCGAGCCTGCTCCGGTCCCTGACCCCACTCCTCCGGCCCCCGCTGTTGCGCCCGTCGGGGCGCCCTCCCTGGAGCCAACCCAGGTGCCGGAGGGGACGCCCGAGGCCCGGGGCCCTGTTGGCGTACCTGAGCCAGCCTCCGTCAACCTGGCAGGTTTGCCGGAGGGGCCGCCGGAGCGGCGTCCTCCAAGCGGACCCCCGGTGGTGTCCCTTCGGACCGACTACGTCCGCTCGCGAGACCCCGATACCGCTTCAGGAGGAAGCGATAGCCAAGCTGACGCCCTGGCCGCCGAGAACTCTCGGCTGAAGGCAGAATTGGCTCTGTGGCACCAGGAGGCGTCGCTCCGCCCTCCGGAGCCCCTCCGCGCCGCGAAAGCTGTGGCCGTGGCGCTGAGCGATGACGAGGATCCAACGGAGGAAGAAAATGTGTTCTACGACGAGGAGTCCCCCTGCACCCGGACCTCCAGAGGGTGCGCTTCGATTCAAAGTTTCGCGCCGCCAAGCTTCCCAAGTACTCTGGCGATAGAAGCGTCCGGAGGGAGCAGGGACACCATGGCTAAATTCTTCCCCCTAGCACTCGAAGGGATCGCGCTCCGATGGTTCTGGTCGCCCTGACGTGGGACCATCCATACGTGGGACCAGCTGAGAAAAAAATTCGTCAACAATTTCCAGGGGACCTTCGTGGCCCCAATGTCCACCGGGAGCCTCTTCCAAGTAAAGCAGCAGCCCGGAGAGACTTTACGGCAGTACTCCCAGCGCTTCGCACAAACCAAGGCCCAGATCAAGGGACTCTCGGCTTCCTCGGTCATCGATGCTGCCCGGTGAGGAGCCATGCTGAATAGCGTGGGCCTCATGGCTCCAGAAGTGATGAGTCATTGTCAACGATAGTCAAAGAGGACTGAAGAAGAGAGGAGATCTGCTGTTTCATGGGCCGCGTGTGACTCAGGTACACGGGCAGCGAGTGACTGTCGGGCAGAGGAGGCTGCGAAGTCAGGCTGGCCCAATCCAGGTGCATGGGCCAGAAGCAATAGAAGACCCACTGGGCTGTTGACCAGGGTTGACTCAGGTACACGGGCGGTGAGTGATTGCTGGGCTGAGAGAGCTGCGAAATCGGGCCGGCCCAATCCGGGTACCTGGTGCAAAGCCGGTGGATGCTTTGTCAGTTTCGGCGCAAAACTGACAACCATCGATCTTGTATCCGACTGTCCAGAAGAGAAGCCGTAGTCGCTACGAAAGCTTAGCTTCCGGATAAGTCTTCTGTAACTCTAGGCCCACAGTCAGTCAGTCGTGTCTGTAAAAATTCCTAAGGGCAGTAGAGTCTTTTCCTTTATTTTTGAGTCTGTAAAAACCCTAAGGGGCTGGTAGAATATTCCTAGTGTTGGGTTGCCTATAAATAGGACCCCAATCCCTAGGGTTTGGACTACCCTTTTGGCTGAAATAAAATCCACTCTATTGGGTCACTTTTTGTCTCTTGCCTTGCCTCTCTCTTCTCCTGTTCCTTGCTTGCGCCGCCAGGAAGTTTTTGCTCCTGTGTTTAATGCCTTGCATTTAATGTTGCAGTAAAGGCCCTATTTCGTTGTGTGCAGCATCTGCAAAGTTTTTAATGGCTACATTTCATTAGCATAGCAAGTTTTTCCCATGATTTTTGAGGCCTTGGAAGCTTCGGCTGGGTGTGTTCTTCACGCTAGTAGTACTAGTTCTTGCTGTTGCAAGTAGTACTGCTTTACTGCAGCTACAGTGTTCTGTGCAGCTTTTCACCTTCTACTGCACAGCTTTTTGATCGAAGCTGACAGGCTCTATCACCTTTTCTGGCTGTGTTTCTGGCGAAGCCCTTCTCTGTTCGAAGCTCCTCAGCTCCGTGAGGCAGGCTTCGATCTAACATCTTCGAAGGCTTCGTTCGATCTTCGATCTTCGGTTTGCGTCCTGTGTTGCTAAGCTTCGAAGTATTTTCTGAACGGACAGCATCGCATACTTCGAACGACAGTGCGAAGGGGCTTCGGCTCTAGCTGTTCGAAGTTCATACTTCGATAGATTTCGAAGTTGGGTTCGAAGCTTGTAGTTTCGCTAGGCCTCGCACTGACTTCTGTGTGGCGTGTCACCCTTCGCTTCTCTTTTCAAAGCTTGCTCTTTTCGAAGGTAGAGTATAGGCTTCGGACTTGGTTTTCTGTCGTGTGACAGGCTTCGCTTCTTTGTTCGAAGGTTGTCCGTTTGTGTGTTGCATTCGAAGTTTCCTGTTCGAGGGTTTAGGTTCGAAGTGCTCGGTTCGAAGCTGTGTCCGAAGCCTTGCCTTCGAAGTACATACTTCGAAGCAGGTTCCGGCTCTGTCATACTTCGCTTCGAAGCATACTTCGCTTCTTGCCACTTCGAACTAGGCTAGACCAAAACACCTTCGGCATCTTCGTCTTGCTTCGCAACTGACCTCCGGAGCAGGCTTCGTCACCAACCTCCGAAGGAGGCTTCGTCCAGCGAAGCAGGCTTCGTCCAGCGAAGCAGTCTTCGTCTACCATCTCCAAAGCAGACCTCGACGGGCAAAGCAGGCTTCGGCAAGTTCCGAACAGGAGACAAATTTGGACAGTAACTTCTCATCTCACCTTACATATACTTAGATCATTTCATTGGGAAGTTTAGGCCTGTTACACAGTGTTCATCTGCCTAGTTGCACTTCATTAATAGTTCTCTGTTTAACATCTGTTGCTTCTAGGTTAGATACCCTTAGACTTAGGCCTTCTGTTTATTTTCTGCTGCGTAGTCTTTTGAGGTGCGTTGGGTATTGGGAACAGGCCATTGATTCGAAAGAATTTTTAAGGCGCCCATTCACCCCCCGTCTGGTCGCTACTTTCGGTCCTACAAGTGGTATCAGAGCGAGGTTAGGGTTTTTCCATACCTTAACCGGTTCTAAACCCCAGTAGTGACTATGACGTCTCCTAGCAAGGTCCCGTCCTTGGAAGCCTATGGCTATAATTATTGGAAGACTCGCATGCGAGCCTATCTTATGAGCCAGGGTTCGGACATTTGGGATATTTGCGTTCACACCACGTTTGTCATATTGCCAGTTACTAAGCAGGGTACTGCTGGTATCATTGCTCAGCATCTGAGCAACAGTAAGGCTGTGAACATTCTGTTTTCTGGTTTAGGTCCCACTGAGTTTGAGCGTGTGAGTCATCTCTCCACTGCGAGAGATATCTGGGCTACCCTCAAGGCACACCATGAGGGAACAGCACAGGTCAAGGCTCGGCTCTATCAGACCTACCGGCGTGAATATGAGAATTTCACACAGAAGCCGGGTGAATCTGTTGAGGCTTTGTTTGGTCGTTTTCAGTCGATCATTAACAAGCTTCGGGACAACAAGGCTGAGGGTGCTCAGTTAGTCTCAGATCACGAGCAGGCGCTCAAGGTTCTCCATACCTTGGACCCAAAGATCTGGGAGATCAAGGTATCCTCTATCGTTGAGAGCACTTCTTACGATACCTTGACCATTTCTGAGTTGTTTAGCAAGCTGAAGGCCACTGAGGTAGATATCCAGCTGAGATCAAATCTCGCTGGTTCTGGATCAAAATCTCTGGCCCTTGCTACACCTTCTGTTGATCCCTCTTCTGTGAACTGTGCTGGGTTCTCCTTGATGTCTATCACTGAGGATCAGCTTGAGTTGTTGGGAGATGATGATTTGTGTCTGTTTAACAACCGGGTGCGTCGTGTTTATGATAAGAGAATGTTCAAAAGACACGGCACAAAATCCGGATGCTTTGAGTGTGGTGATCTAGGACACTTCGTCGCCGACTGCCCCAAGCGCAATGGACACAAGAAGGGCACCGGTGGTGGCTTCCACGACTCCGGCAAGCATGATAGCTCCTCCTTCAACAAGGGCAAGCCGAAGACTCGGTTCTTCAAGAAGGCCCTGAAGGACTACCGGCGAGAGAACAAGAAACGCGACAAGGCCTTCTTCGCCGAGATGGAGAAGAGCTACTCCAAGCAGTCCACGTCTTCTTCCTCTTCATCGAGCTCAAGCGATGAGGAGATCGCCATCAGGAAGGGGAAGGACAAGGACGATCCGGCGGGTCTATGCTTCATGGCCTTCGGAGACAAGCCGAAGAGCCACTCACACCAGTGCCGAAGATCCCGCAAGAGTTTCTGTTCCATGGCTCTTGGGGATAGAGAAGAAAAGAGCTCCTCCGACGACTCCGACGACGACGACAACAAGGTATCATCTTATGAGCGAGAAATTGTTGATTTACTTGAGAGCAATCGTCAGGAGTTAAAGTATCAGGAGAAACTGCTTAGGGGGGCTAAGAAGAGGATAGACGAGTTAGAGAGTGAGCTTGCCATAGCCAACGGCAGAATTGAGAGTCTATCTTCTTCCCCTTGCTTGGGTGATAGCAGTGAGTGCCCGAAGTGTGAGGTGCTTTTGTGTGACCTGTCGACTCTGAAGTCCAGGTACACAGAAAGGGTTGATGAGAGGGACGCTTTGGCCACTGAGCTTGAAAGCGCTCAGCTGGAGCTGAAAGATGCTCAAGCCACTGTCGTCACACCCTGTGTTCATTGCCCAACTCATCTAGCTGCCTTAGCTGAGCTGAAATCCAAGGGCGATGAACAGTTGGGTGATTTGGAGAGGTTGAGAGCTGAGCTTGCGCAGACTAGGCTAGAGCTTGAGACATTGTCAGTTCCACCCACTGTTTGTGAGAACTGCCTGTCTCTTAGAATGGAGTTGATTAAGCTGAAAGCCAAAAAGTCTGTCCAAGTAGAGAGTGGGTGTGAGACCTGCTTGTCTCAGGTGGAGGTTCTAGCTTCCCTGAGAGAGGAGTTAGCAGATTCTCAGAATGAGAACTTTTACCTCCGTTCTATCCTGAGTTGGATCAGTGCCAGAGAGCCACAGCTTGGCATGATGATCCAGCAGTTCAAGAGGCAGGATGGGTTTGGAGTAGGTTATACCTACACCAAGGCTGATTTTGAGAGCGCCATTAGCCGGGCAGTTGAGTGGAGCAAAATGACTCCAGAGCAGAGGTATCCCAAGACTCACTCCACTGAGACCTCCCAGGCTTGTCAGCCCAAGGATGGAGTGATTCATGAAACACCCAAAGCTCCACCCAAGAAGTCTATCTGGGTTCCTAAGCCCAAACACCTCCACTCTTCTCTAGACTCTCTTCCTGGACCCTCTCAACCCAAGAAGACAACACCAATCACCACTAAGCCCAAACATCCCAAGCCTCAACCACATCCCAAGAAGCCCACCTATCATTGTGAGTACTGTCAGAGAGACGGGCATCTTGCGGAGTTCTGCTTCAGGAGGAAGCGGGTTGAGAGAGCAGAGAGGGCTCGTAGTGATCAGGAGCAGTTCTACCAGCAGGGTGGTAGACTGCGTGTTCCTCGACGCGGAGAGAGGCTGGAGGCCAGGCTGCGTCGTGTAGGTGGTGTTAGAGGAGACGACTTTATTGCCCGTGCTCCAGTTGGTGGTGTTCGTTCCGGCAGAGTTCCAGATCGTGTTGGCTACGGTTCTAGACCTCGTGGCCGCAGGGTTAGGTAGAACCGAGGACCGCGCTTTGAGCCGCGTTATGGTCCAAACTCTTTTGATGGTTTTCGCTTTCTATCTTTTGAGCAGATGGCTCGACACTGGTTTAGCTCTTTTGCTAAACCTAGTGCCGGACCATTTGCTCCCACTTACAGACACTGATTGCGCAGGACCGGGGATTGGAGGATGTTTGGATCATGGACTCAGGATGCTCTCGCCACATGACGGGACATTGCAGATGGTTCTCCAGTCTCACTCCCCCGAGCTCCAAAGAGTACATCACATTCGGGAACAGTGGTCAAGGGAAAGTAAGTGGCATAGGCTCAATTCGCATTTCAGACCATTTCTCTTTAAAGAATGTTGCTTTGGTTAAAAATTTGAACTTCAACTTGATTTCTGTCTCGCAACTTCTCGAGGATGGTTTGTGTTGGGGGAAAATATCTCATCTTCGGGGTTATTGTCAAAGCAGCATGAAGACAGCCAACTAGTTCGAAGACTGTCCGAAGACCTTCTTCGAAGATGCTCGGAACCTGGTTCGAAGCCCGAAGACAGGCACTGGTTCGAAGTATGCCTTCGAACCAAAGCCCTTCAGGATCTTTTCTGCCAGCTAAGATGTAAGACTTATCTTCTATCCTATTAGATTAGTCTTTTACCATTTTAGCCCTATTAAGGAAACCGAATAGTTTCCTTAATGTCGGTTGTAATAGAGGGGTAAATAGGTCTTTTCCTTAATGTTTAGGCCTATAAATACCCCCCATTTCATCCTGTAATAGGGACCGATTACAAGTGATTCAATACACACTTTCGAACTATTCTAAGCTATTATCCTTTCGGAGGTTTAGAACAGTTTGCCTCGCAAACACTTCGTTTGTTAGTTTCTTTTCTACAGAAACCTGTTAGCGTAATCTTTTACGCCAACAGTTGGCGCCGTCCGTGGGGAACCTAGTCCAAAAAACTTCGTTCTCTACCAACTTCTTACATCATGCCTCCTAAGCGGAGCGCACCTCGCAATCCTACTCGGAGGTCTTCTCGGATCTCCGGAGAGATACCCTTCGACACAGTCGAAGTCGGAGGGTCTTCGACTATTCCTCCACCTCAAACTCCGCAAGGGGCTTCTATCCCTCGAGGATACGAAACCTCTCCGCCAACCCCTTCCATACTCCGACCGCCCGGAGCCACTCCGCCACCCTCTATTCCGATTCGAACTGATCATACCAGTTCTCAAGACCCGGAAGGTCCTTCCGGAGGAGATGAAGATAGCCTTGGAGACATGGCCACTCAAATGGCCAATCTTCAAGCCGAGGTAGCGAGGTGGCGACAAGAGGCTGCGAACAGGCTTCGCCCTCAAGCCACCCCAGCTATCCCCGAAGTGCACGAAGACGACGATCTTGATTATCCCGAAGCCCCGGAGAACGCCTCTTACGACAATGAATCTCCGTTGCATCCCGAGCTTCAGAAGGTTCGCTTCGATCCAAAGTTCAAAGCTTCGAAGCTTTGCAAGTATGCTGGAGACGAAGATCCCAGTGAGTTTGCGCGTTCTTATGCCCTAGCAATTGAGGCTAGTGGCGGAGACAGAGAAACTATGGCGAAGTGCTTCCCGTTAGCCCTTCAAGGAGTGGCGTTGAGATGGTTCTGGTCTTTAAAGCCAGGATCAATCGCTTCATGGTCACAGTTGAAGAAGAAGTTTATAAGTAACTTTCAGGGCACCTTCGTGCCCCCCATGTCGACAGGAAGCCTTTTCCAAGTGAAACAGCTCCCCGGAGAAACATTGAGGCAGTACTTCAAGCGCTTCGCTCACACGAAGTCGCAAATTCGGGGGTTGTCCACATCCTCGGTGGTTGATGCGGCTCGAGAAGGCGTCAGTCATAAAGGCCTTCTGGATAAACTGCATCGAAAGAGCATCACCACAGTATCACAGCTGATGTCGTACTTCGAGGAGTACTCAAAGTCAGAAGAAGGTTGGCTTCGGAGGACTACTGCTACTTCGACAGTATTGACAGAAGTTAAAGCAGAGGTGAAGACTTTGGCACAGCCGCAAGAACCAGTCTCCGAAGTGCAACATGATAGAAGAAGAGGGCAAAAGCACCCTCGCTCTGAAGTCTTAAACATTGCACCCCCGCAGAAGTTTGCACCAAGAGCTCCACAGTTTGCGGGGAACAAGTCCAGCGGTTGGAGGCCGCCAGGGAAAACGGCTGGCAAGGGCCAGACCCTTTTTTGCTGTATTCATGGAGAGAATCGAAGCCATGCAACTGACACCTGCAAGGCTATTCTTACCCTTCGGGGAGAATACTTGGAGAGAACTTCGGGTCGAGGTAGTACCGACCGAAGTCCAGCAGCAGCAGTGCGCCCGGAGCCGGTCCAGGCTGTGGCGCGGATAGAAAATTTTGATGCTGCAAGGCATCCTCCGGTGGCCAATGTTATGCCACCTCCGAAGCAAGAAGAAGGGCAAGATAGAGGGAAGAGAGTAGTTCTCCCTATCTCCGGAGGAGGTACCCTCGGAAGCATGTCCAAGAGACAGCGAAGAGAGTACGTTCGAGAAGTAGGCCACATTGGGACTTCGTCATCTGCAGCTGCAATGCCGGAGTGGTCTCATGTTCCAATATCTTTCTCTACGGAGGATGCAACTGGTATCAAGTTCCCGCATGCAGATCCATTGGTTATTACTGCTGATATTGCAGGGACAGAAGTCCGAAGGGTGCTAATTGACGGAGGTAGCTCGGCAGATATCATATTTGTACAAGCCTTCGATCAGTTATGCATTTCCCGGAAGCATCTCCTCCCAGCGGCTCGTCCTCTGCAAGGCTTCGCAGGACCTCCGCTAGATGCACTTGGCCAGATAGGCCTGGAAGTAACCTTCGGAGAAGGTTTACTAGCACGAACTGAAGAAGTTATCTTTGATGTGGTAGATGCCCCGTATGCTTATAATGTCATCTTCGGACGGGGTATGTTGAATCAGTTCGGAGCTGTGGCGCATCACAACTACTTGTGCATGAAGATGCCCACACAAGCAGGAGTCCTGACAGTCTTCGGAGATCAAGCCATGGCTCGGAGGGCAGAATATGGTCATGGTCCCCCTCTTGATCCGAGGCAAGTAAACAGTGTCCAAGATAATGGAGAAATTTTTTCAGCCTCTTCCGAAGCTTCGAGGAAGTCATTTCCAAGACCATGTCCTGAAGGAGAGATTGCAACGAAGGTCATTGTCAAAGATGGTAAAGAATACACTTTTCAATTTGGTAAATATTTACCTCCCGAAGTTGCAACTTCCTTGGAAAAGGTCGTAGAAGAAAATTTGGATGTCTTCGCCTGGTCTGACGAAGATATAACCGGAGTCGATCGGGATATTATTGAGCACAGTTTGCTTGTAAACCCGAAGGCCCGGCCTATCCGACAAGGGCTCCGGAAGATGTCCGCAGAGAGAGCTGCTTTAGCTAAGGACGAAGTTGAAAAACTGTTGAAGGCTGGGATTATCAGGGAAGTGGCCCATACAGAATGGTTAGCCAACCCAGTCTTCGTCAGGAAAAAGTCCTCCGAAAAGTGGCGCATGTGCATTGATTTCACATCTTTGAATAAAGCGTGCCCACGTGACCCCTACCCCATGCCCCGAATTGATCAACTAGTTGACTCCACTGCAGGTTCGGAGTTACTAAGCTTCCTCGACGCTTATTCCGGTTATCATCAAATATGGTTGAAGCGCGAAGATGAAATCAAGACGAGCTTTGTAACTCCTTCGGGAGTCTTCTGCTATGTAAGAATGCCCTCCGGCCTAAGAAATGCCGGAGCTACTTTTTCAAGATTAGTTGCTAAGGCTCTAGGTCATCAACTAGGTCGCAATGTGGAGGCCTATATGGATGATATTGTAATAAAGAGTGCTTTAAAGCACCAACATAGCCTAGACTTAGCAGAAACATTCAATAGCCTTCGGGCATGTGGGATCCGTCTTAACCCCGAAAAATGTATATTCGGAGCTAAGGCTGGAAAGTTGTTAGGGTACTTAGTTTCAAGCAGGGGAATTGAAGCTAGCCCTACTCAAATAACTGCTGCTGCAGAAGATGGCTCCTCCGGAGAATTTAAAGCAAGTGCAAAAGCTGACTGGACGTCTGGCCGCACTTAGCAGGTTTTTATCAAGGTCTGCGGAGAGGAGCTTGCCAATCTTTAAAGCTTTGAAAGGGTCCGAGGATTTTGCATGGACACCGGAGTGTCAGAAAAGCTTCGAAGATATTAAAGATTATCTCAGCAATCTTGCTACACTTACGGTGCCTATTGCGGACGAAACCCTACTTCTATATCTTGCAGCTACAGGCTCAGCTGTTAGCGCAGTCCTTGTCAGAGAACCAGATATCAATGGGAAGTTGGTCCAAAATCCTGTCTATTTTGTATCCGAAGCATTGTCAGGAGCGAAGACAAGATACTCCGAACTTGAAAAGTTCGTTTATGCTCTGATAATGGCTTCGAGGAAGCTAAGACATTATTTTTTGGCTCATAATGTAATTGTACCAACTTCGTATCCCTTAGGAGATATGCTCCGAAGCAAGGATTCCACTGGAAGGATTGGAAAGTGGGCAGTAGAACTAGCACCCTTCGGCATATCTTTCCTGGCAAGGACAGCTATCAAATCTCAAGTCCTAGCAGACTTCGTAGCAGAGTGGACTCCACCTACGAAGTTGACTCCGGAGAAATCAGATGACGGAGTTTGGACTATTTACTCCGATGGGGCTTTTCAAGCATCCGGAGCAGGCATTGGGGCAGTATTAATTTCACCATCAGGACAAAGAGCAATGTACTCCGCAAGACTCAACTTTAAGTCTACCAATAATATAGCGGAGTACGAAGGAATTTTATTGGGACTCCGGAAAGCACGTGCTCTAGGGGCTACAAGGATAATTATAAAAACAGATTCTCAGATAGTAGCAGGGCACGTGGACAAAAGTTTCCAAGTCCGACATCCACAGCTTGCAAAATACTTGGAAGAAATCCGCAAGATCTAAGCACATTTCAAGGGTATTTCCATTCGGAGTATACCAAGAGCTGAAAATGTGCAAGCGGACATTTTAGCGAAGGCTGCTGCCGGAGCTGTGGATGTGCCTGACGAAGCTTTCTATGAGGAGCTCAATATACCTTCGGTGCCACAAGTTGCTTCTGCAGAGATTCTCTGCATTCCTAGTGCAGATTGGAAAGATTCGATTATAGAACTCTTGCAAGGAGGAACAAATTTGCCCGAAGAGCCCCAATTGTCAAGATTAAAGCTCAGAGCAAGAAACTATCAGTTAATCAACGGTATATTATACAAGGCCGGAGTATGTTCCCCTCTACTCCGATGTATATCTCAAGCCGAAGGCCAAGAAATTCTTCGAGAAATTCACGAAGGCCTTTGTGGAAGTCATTTAGCCCCTAGAGCTCTGGCAGGAAAAACACTTCGCCAGGGGCTTTATTGGCCCACAATAACAGCTGATGCGGAGAGCTTGGTCCGCACTTGTCAAGCATGCCAGTGGATGGGTCGACGGAGTCATCGCCCACCAACAGCTCTTCAAGTCATTGCTCCGGTATGGCCTATGGCCAGATTGGGTATGGATCTAATTGGTCCCTTTCCGTTAGCAAAGGGAAATCTGAAGTTCGCAGTGGTAGCCATTGAATATTTTTCTAAGTGTGGTGATACTTTTGTTTGCAAAAACTAAAAAATGTGTGCTAATGATTTTCTTTAGATATCATCTGTTGCACTGATCATGCCATGTATCGTTACAGTATGTCTTTTGCTGTATCTGTTAGATGTTGTAATTGCAGTCAATCATATTTGAGAAGCATGCTTTCTACACTCCTTCTGCACTCCAGTTGAATTCACTGCATATCTTGAGGGGGAGTTGCATTTCAGGGGGAGTCTGTGTCTCTTTTGAGTGCTTGATGAGTTCACTTGTCAACAAGGGGGAGAAAATTTGGGATCAGAGTTTAAGGGGGAGTTCTTACTCTGTTGATATCCTTGTTATTCTAAAATCGCACTCATTTTGAGCTTTTATGTTTTGGTTAACCATAATGTCCGCTTCTTGCTCTTGTTTGGCTTTTGGTCATTAAGGTTAAACTTTTACCTTATTTTTCTTCTTCTTTGTTTTCTTGTATTTTGTTTTCGTGTTTCCACATTTGTTCGCAGGTGCTGAAGAGCTGAGAAAAGAGGAGTGTTGACAATGCACTCATCAAGGGGGAGATTGAGGAGCCATGCTGAATAGCGTGGGCCTCATGGCTCCAGAAGTGATGAGTCATTGTCAACGATAGTCAAAAGAGGACTGAAGAAGAGAAGAGATCTGCTGTTTCATGCGCCGCGTGTGACTCAGGTACACGGGCAGCAAGCGACTGTCAGGCAGAGGAGGCTGCGAAGTCGGGCTGGCCCAATTCGGGTGCATGGGCCAGAAGCAGTGGAAGACCCACTGGGCTGTTGACCAGGACTGACTCAGGTACACGGGCGGTGAGCGATTGCCGGGCTGAGAGAGCTGCGGAGTCGGGCCGGCCCAATCCGGGTACCTGGTGCAAAGCTGGTGGAGGCTTTGTCAGTTTCGGTGTAAAACTGACAACCGTTGATTCTGTATCCGACTGTCCAGAAGATAAGCCGTAGTCGCTACGAAAACTTAGCTTCCGGATAAGTCATCTGTAACTCTAGGCCCACAGTCAGTCAGTCGTGTCTGTAAAAATTCCTAAGGGCAGTAGAGTCTTTTCCTTTATTTTTGAGTCTGTAAAAACCCTAAGGGGCTGGTAGAATATTCCTAGTATTGGGCTGCCTATAAATAGGACCCCAATCCCTAGGGTTTGGACTACCCCTTCTAGAATTCACTTTTCAATCCATTGGGTCATTTTGCCTCTCACGTTCTCTCTCCTGTGTGCGCCGCCAGGCACTGGTTCATCCTTTTTTCCTTGCATTTACTTTGCTCCTGTGAGATTGAATTTTTTGTTAGTTGTTGAGGTGTGTGCGCATTGATTCCTCTGATTCAAGAAGCTTCGGTTTGTTGTGCTGGTTGATTTTATTCCTGAGGTTGTGTCCCTGTTGTGTGTGTTCTTCGTGAGAAGTAGTACTAGTTCTTGCTGTTGCAAGTAGTACTGCTTCTGTGGCTACAGTACTCGCTGCCAGCCTTTTTACCTTCTACCGCACAGCTTTTTGATCGAAGCAGACTGGATTGAATGCCTTTTTGACTGTTTTCTGGCAAAGCCATTATCTCTGTTTCGAAGCCCCTCAGCTCCGTGAGGCAGGCTTCGAACGTATACTCTCAGAGGCTTCGTTCGAACTACGGACTGGTTTTGTATTCTGTGTCTGACTTCGGAGTATTTTTCAAAACTGTCAGCATCTATACTTCGAACGCCTGTACGAAGGTACTTTGTCTTGAGTGCTTCGAAGTCCTCACTTCGACTGGTTTCGAAGTTGACTTCGGAGCTTGCTCCTCTGTTACACTTCGTTTTGCTTTCTCGGACGTGTATCAGCCTTCGCCTGTTGATTCGAAGCTTACTCTTTTCGAAGGTAGGGCTTAGGCTTCGAACTTGTCTTTCTATAGTGTGACAGGCTTTGCTTCTCTGTTCGAAGGTAGTCCGTGTGTACTTTGTGTGCGAAGTTTTTTTCTGTTCGAAGGTTTGCTTCGAAGCTTTCGGTTCAAAGTTGTGTTCGAAGTTTAGTCTTCGAAGTGCACACTTCGAAGCAGACTCCGACTCTGTCACTTTGCTCCGAAGCTCTTGGTTCGAAGCTGTGTTCGAAGCCTTGTCTTCAAAGTACATACTTCGAACCAGGCTCCGGTATTGTCATACTGCGCTCCGAAGTACACTTCACAAACTTGCCACTACGAACTAGGCTAGACCGTGACACCTTCGGCATCTCGGACAGGCTCCGTCACCAACCTCCGAAGCAGACCTCGACGTGCGAAGGGGGCTTCGCCAAGTTCCGAACAGGAGACAAATTTGGACAGTAACTTCCCTTTCATCTTACACATACTTAGATCATTTCATTGAGAAGTATAGGCCTGTTACACCTCGTTCATCTGCCTAGTTGCACTACTTTAATAGATCTCAGTTATCATCAGTTGCTTCTAGGTTAGAAACCTTTAGACTTAGGCCTTGTGTTTATTTTCTGCTACATAGTCTTTTCTGAGGTGCGTTGGGTTTTTGGGAACAGGCCATTGATTCGAAAGAATTTTTAAGGCGCCCATTCACCCCCCCCTCTGGTCGCTACTTTCGGTCCTACAGCCCCCCTCAGTAGATTGGCTCTGGTCTGTTGACTCAGACGGAGTTATCCTGAACTCGGAGCAGGGAGGGGGTCCATCTTCCCTTTGCCTTTTCCAGGCCCCATTTGAGTGGCTCGTGGAATTGGCTCCGAAGTTGTCGAAGGTCCAGGAACTGTATCTTCGGGATGGACCTCTTCCATGGAAGTGGACTCTGTAAAAACAAAGGTATTATACATTGTATAATTTTGCGAAAAAAAGGATAAAAGAATTATTCGAAGCTTACCTTCGACATTTTGGCGGTGGGTGAGCATTGGACTGCTTGGCGGATCGAAGGCAAGATCTTCGTCAGAATCAAGCGTCAAATCTTCGACTGTCGGAGCATTTTCCTGAACAGCCGTTGTTGCTTCACCCGGAATCGAAGCTGCAGTGACTTCGACTCCACTTTCATCCACAGGGGCTCCATCCTGAGGTAAATCTTCTTGAACAGCCGGAGTCCTCGCTTGCTCAAGATTCTCTTGAGACTCTGGCACGTTAGTAGTTTCGTCAATTCATACAGCCCTTTGGGCTGCATCCTCGTCAATCAACCTCACGAGCAACCTACCTTCATCCTCCTGAGAATTGGAGATTGAAGCTCTTGGGCTTGAAGGCGCGAGAACTTTTTGCTTTCGAGCCACCTTTTTAACCGGAGTCTTGGCGGAGCTCGAAGTTCCAGCTTCGGTTTTCCTCTTCTTTGACCCTTTCTCCGAAGGTACCCAATCCATCAGAGGGGGCGGAACAATTTCCAGCAGCGCCCATACTCTGTTGGATCATTCCCAACTACCAACCAATTTGATTCTGCATTCTTTCTCGGTCGGAGTTGGAACGCCCAAAATCTTCTCCGAAGCCCGTACGATTTGTTCCGAAGTTATAGGGGCTGAAGAAGATAAAAAACGAGTTAAGTTTGTTAATTCTTCGAATAAATATACATAGAGTATGTTGTTTTCGAAGTTACCTGCAGGACTCGAAGTTGAGGAAATTTTTCGAAGACCGCCTTCCGAATCTTCCTCGAAGATGATAGGCCGGTTGGCCATTAGGGGAGAAATTTGAAGCCCTAGGAATTCTTCGGCTAAGTCCCGCATACTCAAACGACGACTGGTTTTTTGGAGCAAGCTCAAGCGAGCTTCGAGTTGGCCTAGATCCGAGTGCACTAAGGCTTCCTTTCGGAAGTGGATTTCTTGCAGAGGTCCAGCTAGGCGGCTGCTCGCCCCAACTTCAGTGTAAAACCATCTCAAGATCCAATCAGTATACCATCTAGCATTAATGGCCTTGGTAGGAAACCGGAGAGCATATTCGTCCCGGAGTCTGAAGTTGATACTTCCGAAGGCCACTACTATCTTTTCACCTCCGGAGCCTACGAAGGTCTTCGGTTGACATGATGCTCTGTGTAGTGCTGTGAAGATCTCCGCTCTTCCTTCACAACCTTCAGTTCACAACGCCCATTCGAAGATGGCAAGACGTGCTACCGCATTCGGAGAGAGTTGGGGGAGAGTGACATGAAACAAGTCCAATACATCCGCTAAAAAGTCGACTGCCAGAAGCCCCAACCCAGCTTCGAAGAAAGCTTCGAAAACAACCACTTCACCGGGTCTTGGTGATGGAATGATTTCCTTCCCAGGTTTGCGAATCATAACCCTAGAACTGATCTTGCCCTCTACTGCGGCCGCAAGTGATTCTCTTATGCAGGTTGAAGGCCCTAGCTGATAAGATTGATCCATATATTTTGTTGACGCTGGACAGAGGTCTTGATGGCCAACATTTTGGGGATTTTCCCCCGCCGTCGCCATTGCTGCTGCTGCAGGTGTCAGAGCAGTCGCCGCCAATGTAGCGGCCGCCGCTGCCGCCACAACTTGCTGCCGAGTCAAGGTTGAAGCCGTTCCAGGACCCTTGAAACTGGTTTTCGCCATTAGATGTCTTGGGTTCCTTTGAAGGAAAAACGGAGGCTAGGGTTCGAGAGTTGGTTTGTTTGCACAAAAGCGGTGGAAAGTTACAAGAAAGGGTTGGGCCCTCTATTTATAGCTCAGACCCCAATTTTTTACCGTTTGCTTATGCCGTTTCGCATTCTTGACCGTTACTTTATTCTGGAATTAACGCATTATGTAACTTCCGTCAGAAGGAAAAAGCCAACGGCTATTTTTTCCAAGTCTAAAAAGACTTTCGGATTTCCCAAGTTAATTCTAAAATACTTCGAATGCAATTCATTTAGAAAATAATTTGAAGTTCGCATCTCTATACATTTCGGAGGTGTATTGAGTCTGCTAATCTTTGCACATGAATATGTTTCCTTGCGTACACTGCTTCCCTAACATCATAGATTTAACGGAGAAGCGTATTTGAGGGGCTACTGTTGGGGGACAATATTCCATCTTCAAGATTATCGCAGCAACAAGATAAAAACTGGTGATTAAGATGAAGATGTCCGATATATAATTTCGGAGATGCATCCAGTCAAGTTCGAAGTATGATGACGGGCTCTAGTTCGGAGTACATCTTCGAACATGGACTCTTCCAGGAACCTCTTTGCCAGCTAAGATGGAAAACTTATCTTCTTTCTAACTAGATTAGTCTTTTACCATTTTAGCCCTATTAAGAGTACCGAATAGTTTCCACTATGTGGGTTGTAATAGAGGGGTAAAAAGGTCTTTTCCTTAATGTTTGGGCCTATAAATACCCCCGTTTTATCCTGTAATAAGGACCGAATACAAGTTATTCAATACACACTTTCGAACTATTCTAAGTTATTATCTTTTCGGAGGCTTGGAATAGTTTCCTTCGCAAACACTTCGTTTGTTAGTTTCTAATCTTCAGAAACCTGTTAGCGTAATCTTTTACGCCAACAGGGATCATATAGTAGAACCATGTACTACGACTCATTTTTATCCTATAGCAATCGTGTCGATACATTGGACACTAGCTAATAACATTTATCATAGGGTGACAAGGAGTTTAGGCTAGAGAGCATGGCTTGGGTTGCACATCAAGGTCGGGGGATCCTAAATAAATATATTGTAAGGGTTCATTTGACTAATGCATGTATAACCTATGTGTTTTAGCGATAGTTTAATCAAACATGGGTTCAACATGCTCAAAAGATTAGTTTGGTGACTTGCCTTGTTCAACGAATGGGGAGGGAGGAACTTCCGGGAAATATTCCGGCTCCTCGACGGCGTCGTAGTCTTCCCAATATAAAAAGTAAAATAAATACAACATCCAATCTAAACAATATAAAATCACACAACAAGCATATGGGTTTAAGGTGGTTTAAAGTAAAGAAAAATAGAGTTGTTAAGGTTCTGAAATTCATTTTATAAATAATTTTAAAGGAATTAAAGTGAAGTGTTGTTCTTTGAGAAAGGGTTTTAAATGTGAGTAATCTCATTTTAAACATCCTAATCAATTTAAATGAAAGGTTCATGGGCAATGTAGTGGTATTCAATATATGAATAGTAAGAAAATAAATATGAATTTTACTGAAATTTAAATAATTGAATTTACATTTTTACCCTAAGGGTATTTGAATACTTGTTTAAATAAACATGAAAAAGTCTAAGGTAACATATTGTTTTTATTGAACTAATGGGTAGAGAATAATATTATGAATTTTCTGAAATTGAAATGGCAATTTTTAGAGTTTAAATGCGCCAGATATGAATTTTGAAGTTTAAAAGCATTTTGGAATTTATTTCTAAATTTAAATCCCCTCGGGTCCACGGTGAGCCAGGCCCACGGTGAACCCGCGCACTGTGCGCGTGCGCCGGATCGATCTTGACCGTTGGATCCAGATCCAACGCATGCGGGCGAGGCGGGGCGCTTAAGTGATAACGGACGGCCAGGATTAAAACACGCGAAAGGGTACCACGTGGACGCACGAGATCGAGCGCGAGTTTTAAATACTAATGGACGCACGAGATTAAAACGTACCCCTTCACACAGATCCAACGACGCAGATTAAACCGCACATGGGATTTAATCAGTACCGTTAGATCCAGATCGCACGGCGCGGATTGAATCCGACACGGCACGGGTACTCAGCCCGTGTCGGTCGTCTTCTCCGGCGACGGCGAGCAGGCCAGAGGCCACGGCGAGCGATGGCGGTCGAAGCTAAGGCCTAAAACGGAAAGATGATACTACGGGGATCACGAGGGTACCTCGGCGGTGGTCCGGGGTGAGAAACCATGTTAAAGTATATGGTTTTGATATCCAGATGTGATGAGTGATTGTCAACGGAAGTAAATGGAAGGGAGAGATGAAGACCTGCCGAGTCTGAGGCGCATGTGACTCAGGTACACGGGCAGTGAGCGACGGCCGGGCAGAGGAGCTGCGGAGTCGGGCTGGCCCAATCTGGGTACATGGCTAGGAGCGGCAGATGATCCACTGGTCTGTTGACTGGGTTTGACTCAAGTACACGGGCGGTGAGCGATTGCCGGGCTAAGGGAGCTGCGGGGTCGGGTCGGCCCAATCCGGGTACCCGGTGCGAAGACGGTGGACGCTTTGTCAGTTTCGGCGTAAAACTGACAATCTATCATTAATTCGTTTTTAGGATATTAATATTTAGTTTTTAAGTTTAGAATATTTTTATTCGAGTCAGTTAATTTTTCTAGGAATATTTTAGTAATTTTCGGAATTTATTTTAGAGTCAGTTTATTTTACCCGAGGGTAAAGTAGTCTTTTCATGTATTAGGATTTGCCTATAAATAGGCCCCTATCCCCTTGAGGGATAGTTGACTGTTTCCTTCGAAATCAATCTACAGTCCAGGATTTTTCGGCCGCCACTGTTTTTTTTCTGGTTTTCAATCTGCGCTGCCGTATTCCTTGTTTTGGCCGCCGGGTTTCTCTCCGACGTTGCGTGAGCCAGAGAGGCAGCAGTTTGCGCCTTGTCCAGCACGCGGCTGGCTTCCTGTACCTACAAATCTTGGCGTGATTCATGGTATGGGGAACCAGTAGCAGCATGCACAACCACGTTGCAGAGAAGCACCCAAGAACAAGAATGAACAGTTCAGTCTGCGCATGAACAGTAACCATCTTTCTCGTTTCACGTGAACCTATTTTAATTTTTCCACGGCTGTTCTTTGCGGCAAGATTTTTCTCCAGCGCAGGCAGGTTCTCTTTGTTTCCTTCTCCGTTCACACGGCCAGATACTAGACACAGCTTTTTGCTGCAAGTTCGGCCGGTGTGCACAGGATCCGGGGGCCCCACAAGGAAAACAACGCTGCTGTTTTTGTCTAGTTAATTGGCACGCAAAATGAGGCCGGTAGAACAGAGGATTTTTTCAGCAGGTTAATTCTAATCTAATCTCCTATTTCCTAGGTAGATTAGTTAGATAGATAGTCATCTATTTTTAATTAGCCTGTGAATTTGATTGGTAATCTCGTGGTTAACTTTTATCTGCTAAAATATTATTAGAGCTCGCATATTTTATTTAAGTATGATTAATTTGTTCATATATAAATATATATATTATTAGTCGAAGTAATATTTTTATTCTAAATTCTCATGAAATATTTTATGTTTATCACTGAAATAATTTTTGAATGATCCATGTTTTATTCATTTAATTAGTAATTTTTTTAGAGTGAAAAATAAATATTTCGTGATTTATCTAGGTGTTCTTACTTTACTATAGTTTAGCAAGAAATTTTTAGGCGCCCATTCACCCCCCCTCTGGTCGCTACTTTCGGTCCCACAAGTGGTATCAGAGCGTTGGTTAGGTTTTTTTCTAATATCTTAACCGATTCAAAACCTAGGTAGTGACCATGACGTCTTCTGGTAAAATCCCATCCCTAGAAGCTTTTGGCCACACTTATTGGAAGACTCGCATGCGAGCATACCTTATGAGCCAGAGCTCGGACATATGGGAGATATGTGTTCATCCTAGTTTCACCATAATGACTATTGCTGCGGATACTGCTGCTGATGTAATTACCCAGCATCAAAATAATAGTAAGGCGGTGAACATTTTATTTTCTGGTCTAGGTCCTAGTGAGTTTGAGCGTGTTAGCCATCTCACCACTGCTCGTGAGATCTGGGCTACCCTCCAGGCACACCATGAGGGGACAGCTCAGGTCAAGGCTAGACTATATCAGACCTACCGACATGAGTATGAAAATTTCTCACAGAAGCCGGGTGAGACTGTTGAGGCTTTGTTTGGTCGTTTTCAATCGATCATTAACAAGCTTCGTGTTAACAAGGCCGAGGGTGATCAGCTGGTCTCAGATCATGAACAGGCGCTTAAGGTACTCCATACCTTGGACCCTAAGATCTGGGAGATCAAGGTTTCTTCTATTGTTGAGAGCGCGTCCTATGATACTTTGACCATCGCAGAGCTTTTTAGTAAGCTCAAGGCCTCAGAGGTCGATATTCAATTGAGATCAAATCTCACTGATTCTGGCTCAAAGACTCTGGCGCTTGCGACACCGTCGGCTGATCCTAATGCCATGAGTTGTACTGCTTTTTCCTTGATGTCTATCTCCGAGGAACAACTTGATACTCTAGGAGATGATGATTTGTGCCTGTTTAACAACCGGGTGCGACGTGTCTATGATAAGCGAATGTTTAAGAGACACGGCACAAAATCCGGATGCTTTGAGTGTGGTGACCCAGGTCATTTTAACGCCGACTGTCCCAAACAGAAGAATTACAAGAAGGGAACCAGCGGCAACTCCTACAACTCTAGCAAGTACGACAACTCCACGAAGGGCAAGCCCAGGACAAGATTCTTTCGAAAGGCTCTAAAGGATTATAGGCGTGAGAATAAGAAGCGAGACGAGACCTTCTTCGTCGAGATGGAGAAAAGATACTCCAAGAGATCCTCGTCTTCCTCATCATCTTCAAGTTCAAGTGATGAAGATATCATGATCAGGAAGGGGAAGGACAGGGACAATCCGGCGGGCCTCTGTTTCATGGGCTTCAGGGACAAGATGAAGAGTCGCTCACATCACAGCCGAAAACCCCACAAGAGCTTCTGCTCAATGGCTCTTGGGGAGAAGAAAGAGAAGGACTCCTCCGACGACTCCGACGATTACGACGATGAGAATGCATCTTCCTATGAACAAGAAGTTGTTAATTTACTAGAACAGAACAGTCAGGAGTTAAAGTATAGAGAGAAACTGCTTAGAGGGGCTAAGAAGAGGATAGATAAGCTTGAGAGTGAGCTTGCTACAGCAAATGGTAAGCTTGAGAGTCTGTCTTCTTCCCCTTGCTTGGGTGATAGTGGTGAGTGTCCTAACTGTGAGGTGCTGTTGTGTGACCTGACCACTCTTAAGTCCAGGTACACAGAGAGAGTAGATGAGAGAGACGCATTGGCCACTGAGCTTGAGAGCGCTCAGCAGGAGCTAAAAGATGCTCATGTCACTGTCGTTGCACCTTGTGTATACTGCCCATCCCATTTAGCTAGTATAGCTGAGCTGAGAGACAAGAGTGATGAGCAGTTGAGTGAGTTAGATGAAGTGAGAGCTGAGTTGGAGCAGACTAAGCTAGAGCTTGAGACCTTGTCAGTTCCATCCACTGTTTGTGAAAACTGCCTGTCCATTAGAATGGAGTTGATCAAGCTAAAGCTGAGAAGTCTGTCGAAGCTGATAAAGAGTGTGAGATATGTTTGTCTCAGGTGGAGGTGTTAGCTTCTTTGAGAGAGGAGCTAGTTGATGTTCAGAACGAGAATTTTTACCTCCGTTCAATCCTGAGTTGGATTAGTGCTAGAGAGCCACAACTCGGCATGATGATCCAGCAGTTCAAGAGACAGGATGGTTTTGGGTAGGGTACACATATACCAAGGCTGATTTTGAGAGCGCCATTAGCCGTGCAGTGGAGTGTGAGTAAGATGACTCACGAACAGAGATATCCCAAGACTCACTCCACTGAGTCCTTTAAGGATAGTCAGCCCAAGGATGGAGTGATCCAAGAACAACCTAAAACTCCACCTAAGAAGCAGATCTGGGTTCCTAAGCCTAAAACTCTTCACACTTCTCTTGATTCTTTACCTGACCCTCTCACACCAAAGATGATACACCAAACATCACCAAGCCTAAGAATCCCAAGTCTCAACCACATCCCAAGAAGCCTACCTATCACTGTGAGTTCTGCCAGAGAGACGGGCATCTTGAGGAGTTTTGCTTCAGGAGGAAGCGGGTTGAGCGAGCAGAGAGAGCTCGAGGTAGGCAGGAGCAGTTCTACCAGCAGGGTGGTAGACAGAGAGTCCCTCGACGTAGAGAGAGGCTAGATGCCAGGCCACGTCATGTAGGTGGTGGTAGAGGAGACGGTTTTCACGACCGTGCTCGCGAGGGTGGTTTCCATTCTGGCAGAGTTCCAGATCATTATGGATTTGATTTTGGACCGCGTGACCATGATTTTAGGCAGAACAGAGGATTGCGCTTTGATCCGCGTTTCAGTCCAGACTCATATGATTCCTTTTGCTTTCCTACATACGCGCATATGGCTCGACACTGGTTCAACACTTTTACTAAACCAGGCATTGGACCGTTTGGTCCCACTCATGATTATTGATCGTGTTTTGGAGTTGTGTATCCTTTTAGGATATTTTGAGTCAGCTTTTCATTGGTATCAGTTTTTTTATTTTCTTCTTATTTTTTATGATGAGTCTTTTTGTGTGCGTTCATATCATGCATAATCATTAGTCACATTTTGAGCTTGCTTCTGCTATATGATTAATCTGCTTTACTTTCTCTAGCTAGTATATGTTTTTGATTACTTGTCGATGATCATGTTCTGGTTAGTTCACATGATATATCTGATATTTGTCATATGCATGGCTTTTATGCTTTAAATTAAAAAAATGATCACCCATTGCTTCTGGTAACTAGCATGTGTAGGCTGAATGCTTTCGCTATCTTTTACATGCCTTGTAGCTAGATCCTTACTTAGATGCAGATACGCAACTTGGATATCTATGTGCTTTAAATATGAAAAATGTGCTATAAAATGATAAAAAATTCAGAAAAATAAAATTTTATGCATTATTATGATTATCAGAAAAGATCCAGGTGGGTTTGCTTTTGTCGCATTGCATTGTTCTGGACTGCTTACCATAGCACTTTGGTATGAATAGGACAATGTAATGTATGCCAGATCAGTGTCTTAAGCTTTTGATGGTCCAGTTCTGGCCTAGGCTTGACTTGGTCGGTTAGCATAAGGTTTGACATGCAAATAACCCCTGGCAGAAATGAAAAAATATAAAGAAAAGTCTAAAAAATTTAAAAGATTACAAGTTTGCTGAAGCACTTGTTTTTGGACAATGCTTATCTTGGTAGATATCAGTTAGCTTTTGCATATCATGCTTTACAGTGCTTGTTAACTAGAAAATGTGGTGATGCTTTGTTTTGTGCAAAGTCGAAAATACGTGCTAATGACTTTCTTAAGATATCATCTATTGTACTGATCATGGTCATGTATCTTAGATAGGTATATCTTTCGCTATACCTGTTCGATGTTGGTTTATTGCAGTTATCATATCTAAGGAAAGCTATGCTTTTCACACTTCACACCTGCACCGCCATCTCATTCATGGCATATTTTGAGGGGGAGCTGCATTCAGGGGTGAGTTTGTGTTTATGTCTCTTTACTGTTGCAATTTAGTCTCACTGATGAGGTCCAATTCGTCAACAAGGGGTGAGAAATTTTAGAGTTATACTTTTTAGTTTATTCTTTGTTGGTAATTCTTGAGGATTTTGCACTTGTTTTGGAGGGGTTTTATTTTTGGTAACCATAATTGACCGTTTTTTGTGCTTTATTTGCTTTGGGTCATTAGGGTTAAACTTTTATTTTCTTTCTTCTATTTTCTTTTTGTCTTTGTTTTCCTTGTTTCCACAGTTTTGCAGGTTCTGGAGATGACCTGAAAAGGTGTGACAAGCACTATCACGGGAGAGATTGAGGAAAACATGTTGAAGTATATGGTTTGATATCCAGATGTGATGAGTGATTGTCAAAGGAAGTAAATGGAAGGGAGAGATGAAGACCTGCCGAGTCTGAGGCGCATGTGACTAAGGTACACGGGCAGTGAGCGACGGCGGGCAGAGGGCTCGGCGGTCGGGCTGGCCCAATCCGGGTACATGGTAGGAGCGGCAGATGATCCACTGGTCTGTTGACTGGGTTTTGACTCAGGTACACGGGCGGCGAGGCGATCTGCCGGGTAAGGGAGTTGCGGGGTCGGGTCGGCCCAATCGGGGTACCCGATGCGAGACGGTGGACGCTTTGTCAGTTTCGGCGTAAACCTACAATCCTATATTAATTCGTTTTTAGGATATTAATATTAGTTTTAAGTTTAGAATATTTTTATTCGGTCAGTTAATTTTTCTAAGAATATTTTAGTAATTTTCGGAATTTATTTAGAGTCAGTTTATTTTACCAGAGGGTAAAGTAGTCTTTTCATGTATTAGGATTTGCCTATAAATAGGCCCCTATCCCCTTGAGGGATAGTTGACTGTTTCCTTCGAAATCAATCTACAGTCCAGGATTTTTCGGCCGCCACTGTTTTTTTTCTGGTTTTCAATCTGCGCCGCCGTATTCCTTGTTTTGGCCGCCGGTTTTCTCTCCGACGTTGCGTGAGCCAGAGAGGCAGCAGTTTGCGCCTTGTCCAGCACGCGGGCTGGCTTCTGTTACCTACAAATCTTGGCGTGATTCATGGTATGGGGAACAGTAGCAGCATGCACAACCACGTGCAGAGAAGCACCCAAGAACAAGAATGAACAGTTCAGTCTGCGCATGAACAGTAACCATCTTCTTGATTCACGTGAACCTATTTTAATTTTTCCACGGCTGTTTCTTTGCGGCAAGATTTTTCTCCAGCGCAGGCAGGTTCTCTTTGTTTCCTTCTCCGTTCACACGGCCAGATACTAGACAACAGCTAGCTTTTGCTGCAAGTTCGGCCGGTGTGCACAGGATCCGGGGGCCCCACAAGGAAAACAATGCTGCTGTTTTGTCTAGTTAATTGGCACGCAAAACGAGGCCGGTAGAACAAAGGATTTTTTCAGCAGGTAAATTCTAATCTAATCTCCTATTTCCTAGGTAGATTAGTTAGATAGATAGTCATCTATTTTTAATTAGCCTGTGAATTTGATTGCTAATCTCGTGGTTAACTTTTATCTGCTAAAATATTATTAGAGCTCGCATTTTATTTAAGTATGATTTTTGTTCATATATAAATATATATATTATTAGTCGAAGTAATATTTTTATTCTAAATTCTCATGAAATATTTATGTTTATCACTGAATTAATTTTTGAATGATCCATGTTTTATTCATTTAATTAGTAATTTTTTAGACTGAAAAATAAATATTTCGTGATTTATCTAGGTGTTCTTACTTTACTATAGTTTAGCAAGAAATTTTTAGGCGCCCATTCACCCCCCTCTGGTCGCTACTTTCGGTCCTACACGGGGACGATGGGGCGTGGCCGGTGACGAGGTAGACGGCGAGGTGGTCTCGGGTCCTTGTCGGCGACGGGTTCCGGCGAAGTTCGTGGATGGCGGAGGGGCGGCCGGGTCGGTGACGTCCTTGCGGTCACGGCGGTGTGGATGGCTAGGGCGGAGGAGGTCGCTAGCGACGGCGAGGGGCGACCAGAGTAGGAGCAGCGGTGAGGAGTCAAAAACCGAAGAGGGGGAGCGCTTTGTTCGTTCTCGCTTGAATGGTCGTGGGGGGTCGAAACGCGGTGGAGGCCAGGGGCTACTTAATAGGGCCACGGCGGAGCGCGCATGCAGGAAAGCCGAAGCGAGGGAGGGCTTTAACTCACCGGCGAGGGCTCGGCCATGCCCGGTGCGGCGTTCCAGGGGCTTAAACGCGTGGTTTAACGGGGGGGGGGAGGAAACGGCGGTGGCGCGGGGGGAAACCGATTAACTGGCGCAATTGAATGCGGGAGGGCCAACAAGGCAGAATCCAAGGCGGGGGGTCGTCGACCGGCGTGATTTGGGGGCGACGGCGCGAGGATACGACGGGTATGACAGGCGGGGGGCACTGGTCCAGCTG
>JAAALK010000080.1:90503475-90533024 GCA_019279435.1 Zizania palustris
GACTTCAGATCACCAGGGAACCCGAGCAGTTCAGCGTGACCATCCCTCAGAGCTCATCATAGGTGATTTGACTGAGAGGACTTTGCGTTCTTCTGCCTCTCTCACTGTGTTTGCTGAATCTGCGTTTGTTGCA
Source organism: Zizania palustris (assembly GCA_019279435.1). Lineage (NCBI taxonomy): Eukaryota > Viridiplantae > Streptophyta > Magnoliopsida > Poales > Poaceae > Zizania > Zizania palustris. The sequence continues at coordinate 90,503,609 of JAAALK010000080.1, forward strand.
TCTTTTGAGCCCAGAGTCATTTCTCATGCTCTTTCTGATTCCAATTGGATTAATGCTATGCAAGAAGAGCGTGAGAATTTTGTCCGCAATCGGGTTTGGACACTAGTTGAGTCGCCACCCAGGATGCAACCCCCATAGGCACCAAGTGGGTATTCAAGAACAAACAAGGTGAAGATGGGGTTGTGGTGCGCAACAAGGCTCGATTAGTTGCCCAGGATTATTGCCAGAAGGAAGGTATGACTTTGAAGAAACCTTCGCTCCTGTTGCCCGTCTTGAGTCCATTCGCATTCTTTTAGCTTTTGCCGTTTCGAAGGGTTTTAAGCTTTTTCAAATGGATGTTAAGAGTGCTTTTCTGAACGGGTACATAGAAGAGGAGGTTTATGTTAGGCAACCCCCCGGTTTTGAGAACCCTAAGTTTCCTCGACATGTTTTTAAGTTGCACAAAGCTTTATACGGGTTGAAGCAAGCCCCCAGGGCTTGGTATGACCGGTTGAAGCAATTTTTGTTGGGGAAGGGCTTTGTGATGGGTTCTGTGGATAAGACTCTTTTCTTGCTCAGAGATGCTTCAGATTTTTTAGTTGCTCAGATTTACGTGGACGATATTATTTTTGGCGGTACTACTGATTCTCTTGTGTCCAAGTTCTCTGAGCAGATGCACAGTGAGTTTGAGATGAGCCTCATGGGTGAGCTCAAGTACTTCTTAGGGCTCCAGATCAAGCAGACCAAGGACGGCACTTTCATCCACCAAGGTAAGTACACTCACGACATGCTTAAGAAATTTCACTTTGGTGGTGAATTGAAGCCGCAGATGACCCCGATGGGCACATCTGGGTGTCTGGACAAGGATGAGAGCGGTGTCAAGGTCAATGAAAGGGAGTTTCGAGGGATGATTGGTTCGCTGTTGTACTTGACGGCAACAAGACCGGACATTCAGTTCGCCGTGGGACTTTGCGCGCGTTTTCAGTCTTCACCACACGCGTCTCACCGGCAGGCTGTCAAGCGCATTTTTAGGTATCTCACTTATGCACCCGATCTCGGTCTTTACTATTCAGCATCATCATCTCTTGATCTGTCTGGCTTTTCGGATGCCGACTTTGGGGGGTGCCGGTTGGATCGCAAGTCGACTTCCGGTACTTGCCAGTTTCTTGGTTCTTCTCTTGTCTCTTGGTCTTCTCGAAAGCAATCTGGAGTTGCTCTTTCGACCACAGAGGCTGAGTACGTAGCTGCTGCTCACAGTTGGTTTGGATGATTTCCACTCTACGAGATTTTGGGTTGTTCTTTCCTACCAGAGTTCCTTTGTTTTGCGACAGCACCAGTGCAATTAGTGTAGGGAAAAAACCCGTGTCTCCATTCAAAACCAAACATATTGATGTGCGCTTTCACTTCTTGCGGGATCAATATGAGAAAGGTGTCATTGACCTTGTTCATGTTGATACCCATCATCAGTTGGCTGACATTTTGACCAAACCCCTAGATCAGTCTACATTTGAGCGTTTACGAGGGGATTTGGGTGTTGTGTATTGTTTTTAGGATATTTTGCGTCAGTTTTCCTTCTTCTTTACTCTTTTCTTGAGTCTTTTTGTGTGTGTTCATACCTTGCATATTCACATATCACACTTTAGAGATGCTTCTGTTATATGATTGAACTGCTTTACTTATTCTAGCTGGTACATGCTTTTGATTACTTGTCGATGATCATGTTTTGCTTCAGTTCAAATGATATGTCTAATATCTGTCATATGCATGGCTTTTATGCTTTAAACTTGAAAAATGATCACCATTGCTTCCGGTAACTAGCATGTGTAGGCTGAGTGCTTTTGTTATCTGTTACATGCCTTGTAGCTAGTTCATCACATAGATGCAGATATGCAACTTGGACATCTTTATGCTTTCACATGGAAAATGAGCTATAAAAATGATAAAATTCAAATATGAATGAAAAATTCCATGCCTTTTTATGCTTGAATTAAAAAGATCCAAGTGGGTTTGCTTTGTCGCATTACATTTGTTCTGGACTGCATACCATAGCACTTTGGTATGAACTAGGACGGTGTAGTGTATGCCAAGACCAATGACTTAAGCTTCTGATGGTCCAGTTCTGGCCTAGGCTTGACTTGGTCGGTTAGCATAAGGTTTGATATGCAAATAACCCTTGGCAACAATGAAAAAGGAAAATGAAAAAGCCTGAACATTTAAAAGATAACAAGTTTTGCTGAAGCACTTTGTGTTGGACGATGCTTATCTTGGTAGATTTCAGTTAGCCTCTGCATCTCATGTTTTACCTTGCTTGTTTACTGAAAAGTGTGGTGATACTTTTGTTTGCAAAAACTGAAAAATGCGTGCTAATGATTTTCTTTAGATATCATCTGTTGCACTGATCATGCCATGTATCGTTACAGTATGTCTTTTGCTGTATCTGTTAGATGTTGTAATTGCAGTCAATCATATTTGAGAAGCATGCTTTCTACACTCCTTCTGCACTCCAGTTGAATTCACTGCATATCTTGAGGGGGAGTTGCATTTCAGGGGGAGTCTGTGTCTCTTTTGAGTGCTTGATGAGTTCACTTGTCAACAAGGGGGAGAAAATTTGGGATCAGAGTTTAAGGGGGAGTTCTTACTCTGTTGATATCCTTGTTATTCTAAAATCGCACTCATTTGAGCTTTTATGTTTTGGTTAACCATAATGACCGCTTCTTGCTCTTGTTTGGCTTTTGGTCATTAAGGTTAAACTTTTACCTTATTTTTCTTCTTCTTTGTTTTCTTGTATTTTGTTTTCGTGTTTCCACATTTGTTCGCAGGTGCTGAAGAGCTGAGAAAAGAGGAGTGTTGACAATGCACTCATCAAGGGGGAGATTGAGGAGCCATGTTGAATAGCGTGGGCCTCATGGCTCCAGAAGTGATGAGTCATTGTCAACGATAGTCAAAAGAGGACTGAAGAAGAGAAGAGATCTGCTGTTTCATGGCCGCGTGTGACTCAGGTACACGGGCAGCAAGCGACTGTCGGGCAGAGGAGGCTGCGAAGTCGGGCTGGCCCAATTCGGGTGCATGGGCCAGAAGCAGTGGAAGACCCACTGGGCTGTTGACCAGGACTGACTCAGGTACACGGGCGGTGAGCGATTGCCGGGCTGAGAGAGCTGCGGAGTCGGGCCGGCCCAATCCGGGTACCTGGTGCAAAGCTGGTGGAGGCTTTGTCAGTTTCGGCGTAAAACTGACAACCGTTGATTCTGTATCCGACTGTCCAGAAGAGAAGCCGTAGTCGCTACGAAAACTTAGCTTCCGGATAAGTCATCTGTAACTCTAGGCCCACAGTCAGTCAGTCGTGTCTGTAAAAATTCCTAAGGGCAGTAGAGTCTTTTCCTTTATTTTTGAGTCTGTAAAAACCCTAAGGGGCTGGTAGAATATTCCTAGTATTGGGCTGCCTATAAATAGGACCCCAATCCCTAGGGTTTGGACTACCCCTTCTAGAATTCACTTTTCAATCCATTGGGTCATTTTGCCTCTCACGTTCTCTCTCCTGTGTGCGCCGCCAGGCACTGGTTCATCCTTTTTTCCTTGCATTTACTTTGCTCCTGTGAGATTGAATTTTTTGTTAGTTGTTGAGGTGTGTGCGCATTGATTCCTCTGATTCAAGAAGCTTCGGTTTGTTGTGCTGGTTGATTTTATTCCTGAGGTTGTGTCCCTGTTGTGTGTGTTCTTCGTGAGAAGTAGTACTAGTTCTTGCTGTTGCAAGTAGTACTGCTTCTGTGGCTACAGTACTCGCTGCCAGCCTTTTTACCTTCTACCGCACAGCTTTTTGATCGAAGCAGACTGGATTGAATGCCTTTTTGACTGTTTTCTGGCGAAGCCATTATCTCTGTTTCGAAGCCCCTCAGCTCCGTGAGGCAGGCTTCGAACGTATACTCTCAGAGGCTTCGTTCGAACTACGGACTGGTTTTGTATTCTGTGTCTGACTTCGGAGTATTTTTCAAAACTGTCAGCATCTATACTTCGAACGTCCTGTACGAAGGTACTTTGTCTTGAGTGCTTCGAAGTCCTCACTTCGACTGGTTTCGAAGTTGACTTCGGAGCTTGCTCCTCTGTTACACTTCGTTTTGCTTTCTCGGACGTGTATCAGCCTTCGCCTGTTGATTCGAAGCTTACTCTTTTCGAAGGTAGGGCTTAGGCTTCGAACTTGTCTTTCTGTAGTGTGACAGGCTTCGCTTCTCTGTTCGAAGGTAGTCCGTGTGTACTTTGTGTGCGAAGTTTTTTTCTGTTCGAAGGTTTGCTTCGAAGCTTTCGGTTCAAAGTTGTGTTCGAAGTTTAGTCTTCGAAGTGCACACTTCGAAGCAGACTCCGACTCTGTCACTTTGCTCCGAAGCTCTTGGTTCGAAGCTGTGTTCGAAGCCTTGTCTTCAAAGTACATACTTCGAACCAGGCTCCGGCATTGTCATACTGCGCTCCGAAGTACACTTCACAAACTTGCCACTACGAACTAGGCTAGACCATGACACCTTCGGCATCTCGGACAGGCTCCGTCACCAACCTCCGAAGCAGACCTCGACGTGCGAAGGGGGCTTCGCCAAGTTCCGAACAGGAGACAAATTTGGACAGTAACTTCCCTTTTCATCTTACACATACTTAGATCATTTCATTGAGAAGTATAGGCCTGTTACACCTCGTTCATCTGCCTAGTTGCACTACTTTAATAGATCTCAGTTATCATCAGTTGCTTCTAGGTTAGAAACCTTTAGACTTAGGCCTTGTGTTTATTTTCTGCTACATAGTCTTTTCTGAGGTGCGTTGGGTTTTTGGGAACAGGCCATTGATTCGAAAGAATTTTTAAGGCGCCCATTCACCCCCCCCTCTGGTCGCTACTTTCGGTCCTACAGCCCCCCTCAGTAGATTGGCTCTGGTCTGTTGACTCAGACGGAGTTGATCCTGAACTCGGAGCAGGGAGGGGGTCCATCTTCCCTTTGCCTTTTCCAGGCCCCATTTGAGTGGCTCGTGGAATTGGCTCCGAAGTTGTCGAAGGTCCAGGAACTGTATCTTCGGGATGGACCTCTTACATGGAAGTGGACTCTGTAAAAACAAAGGTATTATACATTGTATAATTTTGCGAAAAAAAGGATAAAAGAATTATTCGAAGCTTACCTTCGACATTTTGGCGGTGGGTGAGCATTGGACTGCTTGGCGGATCGAAGGCAAGATCTTCGTCAGAATCAAGCGTCAAATCTTCGACTGTCGGAGCATTTTCCTGAACAGCCGTTGTTGCTTCACCCGGAATCGAAGCTGCAGTGACTTCGACTCCACTTTCATCCACAGGGGCTCCATCCTGAGGTAAATCTTCTTGAACAGCCGGAGTCCTCAGCTTGCTCAAGATTCTCTTGAGACTCTGGCACGTTCGTAGTTTCGTCAATTCATACAGCCCTTTGGGCTGCATCCTCGTCAATCAACCTCACGAGCAACCTACCTTCATCCTCCTGAGAATTGGAGATTGAAGCTCTTGGGCTTGAAGGCGCGAGAACTTTTTGCTTTCGAGCCACCTTTTTAACCGGAGTCTTGGCGGAGCTCGAAGTTCCAGCTTCGGTTTTCCTCTTCTTTGACCCTTTCTCCGAAGGTACCCAATCCATCAGAGGGGGCGGAACAATTTCCAGCAGCGCCCATACTCTGTTGGATCAGTTCCCAACTACCAACCAATTTGATTCTGCATTCTTTCTCGGTCGGAGTTGGAACGCCCAAAATCTTCTCCGAAGCCCGTACGATTTGTTCCGAAGTTATAGGGGCTGAAGAAGATAAAAAACGAGTTAAGTTTGTTAATTCTTCGAATAAATATACATAGAGTATGTTGTTTTCGAAGTTACCTGCAGGACTCGAAGTTGAGGAAATTTTTCGAAGACCGCCTTCCGAATCTTCCTCGAAGATGATAGGCCGGTTGGCCATTAGGGGAGAAATTTGAAGCCCTAGGAATTCTTCGGCTAAGTCCCGCATACTCAAACGACGACTGGTTTTTTGGAGCAAGCTCAAGCGAGCTTCGAGTTGGCCTAGATCCGAGTGCACTAAGGCTTCCTTTCGGAAGTGGATTTCTTGCAGAGGTCCAGCTAGGCGGCTGCTCGCCCCAACTTCAGTGTAAAACCATCTCAAGATCCAATCAGTATACCATCTAGCATTAATGGCCTTGGTAGGAAACCGGAGAGCATATTCGTCCCGGAGTCTGAAGTTGATACTTCCGAAGGCCACTACTATCTTTTCACCTCCGGAGCCTACGAAGGTCTTCGGTTGACATGATGCTCTGTGTAGTGCTGTGAAGATCTCCGCTCTTCCTTCACAACCTTCAGTTCACAACGCCCATTCGAAGATGGCAAGACGTGCTACCGCATTCGGAGAGAGTTGGGGGAGAGTGACATGAAACAAGTCCAATACTTCCGCTAAAAAGTCGACTGCCAGAAGCCCCAACCCAGCTTCGAAGAAAGCTTCGAAAACAACCACTTCACCGGGTCTTGGTGATGGAATGATTTCCTTCCCAGGTTTGCGAATCATAACCCTAGAACTGATCTTGCCCTCTACTGCGGCCGCAAGTGATTCTCTTATGCAGGTTGAAGGCCCTAGCTGATAAGATTGATCCATATATTTTGTTGACGCTGGACAGAGGTCTTGATGGCCAACATTTTGGGGATTTTCCCCCGCCGTCGCCATTGCTGCTGCTGCAGGTGTCAGAGCAGTCGCCGCCAATGTAGCGGCCGCCGCTGCCGCCACAACTTGCTTGCCGAGTCAAGGTTGAAGCCGTTCCAGGACCCTTGAAACTGGTTTTCGCCATTAGATGTCTTGGGTTCCTTTGAAGGAAAAACGGAGGCTAGGGTTCGAGAGTTGGTTTGTTTGCACGAAAGCGGTGGAAAGTTACAAGAAAGGGTTGGGCCCTCTATTTATAGCTCAGACCCCAATTTTTTACCGTTTGCTTATGCCGTTTCGCATTCTTGACCGTTACTTTATTCTGGAATTAACGCATTATGTAACTTCCGTCAGAAGGAAAAAGCCAACGGCTATTTTTTCCAAGTCTAAAAAGACTTTCGGATTTCCCAAGTTAATTCTAAAATACTTCGAATGCAATTCATTTAGAAAATAATTTGAAGTTCGCATCTCTATACATTTCGGAGGTGTATTGAGTCTGCTAATCTTTGCACATGAATATGTTTCCTTGCGTACACTGCTTCCCTAACATCATAGATTTAACGGAGAAGCGTATTTGAGGGGCTACTGTTGGGGGACAATATTCCATCTTCAAGATTATCGCAGCAACAAGATAAAAACTGGTGATTAAGATGAAGATGTCCGATATATAATTTCGGAGATGCATCCAGTCAAGTTCGAAGTATGATGACGGGCTCTAGTTCGGAGTACATCTTCGAACATGGACTCTTCCAGGAACCTCTTTGCCAGCTAAGATGGAAAACTTATCTTCTTTCTAACTAGATTAGTCTTTTACCATTTTAGCCCTATTAAGAGTACCGAATAGTTTCCACTATGTGGGTTGTAATAGAGGGGTAAAAAGGTCTTTTCCTTAATGTTTGGGCCTATAAATACCCCCGTTTTATCCTGTAATAAGGACCGAATACAAGTTATTCAATACACACTTTCGAACTATTCTAAGTTATTATCTTTTCGGAGGCTTGGAATAGTTTCCTTCGCAAACACTTCGTTTGTTAGTTTCTAATCTTCAGAAACCTGTTAGCGTAATCTTTTACGCCAACAGGGATCATATAGTAGAACCATGTACTACGACTCATTTTTATCCTATAGCAATCGTGTCGATACATTCGACACTAGCTAATAACATTTATCATAGGGTGACAAGGAGTTTAGGCTAGAGAGCATGGCTTGGGTTGCACATCAAGGTCGGGGGATCCTAAATAAATATATTGTAAGGGTTCATTTGACTAATGCATGTATAACCTATGTGTTTTAGCGATAGTTTAATCAAACATGGGTTCAACATGCTCAAAAGATTAGTTTGGTGACTTGCCTTGTTCAACGAATGGGGAGGGAGGAACTTCCGGGAAATATTCCGGCTCCTCGACGGCGTCGTAGTCTTCCCAATATAAAAAGTAAAATAAATACAACATCCAATCTAAACAATATAAAATCACACAACAAGCATATGGGTTTAATGTGGTTTAAAGTAAAGAAAAACAGAGTTGTTAAGGTTCTGAAATTCATTTTATAAATAATTTTAAAGGAATTAAAGTGAAGTGTTGTTCTTTGAGAAAGGGTTTTAAATGTGAGTAATCTCATTTTAAACATCCTAATCAATTTAAAATGAAAGGTTCATGGGCAATGTAGTGGTATTCAATATATGAATAGTAAGAAAATAAATATGAATTTTACTGAAATTTAAATAATTGAATTTACATTTTTACCCTAAGGGTATTTGAATACCTATGTTAAATAAACATGAAAAAGTCTAAGGTAACATATTGTTTTTATTGAACTAATGGGTAGAGAATAATATTATGAATTTTCTGAAATTGAAATGGCAATTTTTAGAGTTTAAATGCGCCAGATATGAATTTTTGAAGTTTAAAAGCATTTTTGGAATTTATTTCTAAATTTAAATCCCCTCGGGTCCACGGTGAGCCAGGCCCACGGTGAACCCGCGCACTGTGCGCGTGCGCCGGATCGATCTGGACCGTTGGATCCAGATCCAACGCATGCGGGCGAGGCGGGGCGCTTAAGTGATAACGGACGGCCAGGATTAAAACACGCGAAAGGGTACCACGTGGACGCACGAGATCGAGCGCGAGTTTTAAATACTAATGGACGCACGAGATTAAAACGTACCCCTTCACACAGATCCAACGACGCAGATTAAACCGCACATGGGATTTAATCAGTACCGTTAGATCCAGATCGCACGGCGCGGATTGAATCCGACACGGCACGGGTACTCAGCCCGTGTCGGTCGTCTTCTCCGGCGACGGCGAGCGGGCCAGAGGCCACGGCGAGCGATGGCGGTCGAAGCTAAGGCCTAAAACGGAAAGATGATACTACGGGGATCACGAGGGTACCTCGGCGGTGGTCCGGGGTGAGAAACCATGTTAAAGTATATGGTTTTGATATCCAGATGTGATGAGTGATTGTCAACGGAAGTAAATGGAAGGGAGAGATGAAGACCTGCCGAGTCTGAGGCGCATGTGACTCAGGTACACGGGCAGTGAGCGACGGCCGGGCAGAGGAGCTGCGGAGTCGGGCTGGCCCAATCTGGGTACATGGCTAGGAGCGGCAGATGATCCACTGGTCTGTTGACTGGGTTTGACTCAAGTACACGGGCGGTGAGCGATTGCCGGGCTAAGGGAGCTGCGGGGTCGGGTCGGCCCAATCCGGGTACCCGGTGCGAAGACGGTGGACGCTTTGTCAGTTTCGGCGTAAAACTGACAATCTATCATTAATTCGTTTTTAGGATATTAATATTTAGTTTTTAAGTTTAGAATATTTTTATTCGAGTCAGTTAATTTTTCTAGGAATATTTTAGTAATTTTCGGAATTTATTTTAGAGTCAGTTTATTTTACCCGAGGGTAAAGTAGTCTTTTCATGTATTAGGATTTGCCTATAAATAGGCCCCTATCCCCTTGAGGGATAGTTGACTGTTTCCTTCGAAATCAATCTACAGTCCAGGATTTTTCGGCCGCCACTGTTTTTTTTTCTGGTTTTCAATCTGCGCCGCCGTATTCCTTGTTTTGGCCGCCGGGTTTTCTCTCCGACGTTGCGTGAGCCAGAGAGGCAGCAGTTTGCGCCTTGTCCAGCACGCGGCTGGCTTCCTGTACCTACAAATCTTGGCGTGATTCATGGTATGGGGAACCAGTAGCAGCATGCACAACCACGTTGCAGAGAAGCACCCAAGAACAAGAATGAACAGTTCAGTCTGCGCATGAACAGTAACCATCTTTCTCGTTTCACGTGAACCTATTTTAATTTTTCCACGGCTGTTCTTTGCGGCAAGATTTTTCTCCAGCGCAGGCAGGTTCTCTTTGTTTCCTTCTCCGTTCACACGGCCAGATACTAGCCACAGCTTTTTGCTGCAAGTTCGGCCGGTGTGCACAGGATCCGGGGGCCCCACAAGGAAAACAACGCTGCTGTTTTTGTCTAGTTAATTGGCACGCAAAATGAGGCCGGTAGAACAGAGGATTTTTTCAGCAGGTTAATTCTAATCTAATCTCCTATTTCCTAGGTAGATTAGTTAGATAGATAGTCATCTATTTTTAATTAGCCTGTGAATTTGATTGGTAATCTCGTGGTTAACTTTTATCTGCTAAAATATTATTAGAGCTCGCATATTTTATTTAAGTATGATTAATTTGTTCATATATAAATATATATATTATTAGTCGAAGTAATATTTTTATTCTAAATTCTCATGAAATATTTTATGTTTATCACTGAAATAATTTTTGAATGATCCATGTTTTATTCATTTAATTAGTAATTTTTTTAGACTGAAAAATAAATATTTCGTGATTTATCTAGGTGTTCTTACTTTACTATAGTTTAGCAAGAAATTTTTAGGCGCCCATTCACCCCCCCTCTGGTCGCTACTTTCGGTCCCACAAGTGGTATCAGAGCGTTGGTTAGGTTTTTTTTCTAATATCTTAACCGATTCAAAACCTAGGTAGTGACCATGACGTCTTCTGGTAAAATCCCATCCCTAGAAGCTTTTGGCCACACTTATTGGAAGACTCGCATGCGAGCATACCTTATGAGCCAGAGCTCGGACATATGGGAGATATGTGTTCATCCTAGTTTCACCATAATGACTATTGCTGCGGATACTGCTGCTGATGTAATTACCCAGCATCAAAATAATAGTAAGGCGGTGAACATTTTATTTTCTGGTCTAGGTCCTAGTGAGTTTGAGCGTGTTAGCCATCTCACCACTGCTCGTGAGATCTGGGCTACCCTCCAGGCACACCATGAGGGGACAGCTCAGGTCAAGGCTAGACTATATCAGACCTACCGACATGAGTATGAAAATTTCTCACAGAAGCCGGGTGAGACTGTTGAGGCTTTGTTTGGTCGTTTTCAATCGATCATTAACAAGCTTCGTGTTAACAAGGCCGAGGGTGATCAGCTGGTCTCAGATCATGAACAGGCGCTTAAGGTACTCCATACCTTGGACCCTAAGATCTGGGAGATCAAGGTTTCTTCTATTGTTGAGAGCGCGTCCTATGATACTTTGACCATCGCAGAGCTTTTTAGTAAGCTCAAGGCCTCAGAGGTCGATATTCAATTGAGATCAAATCTCACTGATTCTGGCTCAAAGACTCTGGCGCTTGCGACACCGTCGGCTGATCCTAATGCCATGAGTTGTACTGCTTTTTCCTTGATGTCTATCTCCGAGGAACAACTTGATACTCTAGGAGATGATGATTTGTGCCTGTTTAACAACCGGGTGCGACGTGTCTATGATAAGCGAATGTTTAAGAGACACGGCACAAAATCCGGATGCTTTGAGTGTGGTGACCCAGGTCATTTTAACGCCGACTGTCCCAAACAGAAGAATTACAAGAAGGGAACCAGCGGCAACTCCTACAACTCTAGCAAGTACGACAACTCCACGAAGGGCAAGCCCAGGACAAGATTCTTTCGAAAGGCTCTAAAGGATTATAGGCGTGAGAATAAGAAGCGAGACGAGACCTTCTTCGTCGAGATGGAGAAAAGATACTCCAAGAGATCCTCGTCTTCCTCATCATCTTCAAGTTCAAGTGATGAAGATATCATGATCAGGAAGGGGAAGGACAGGGACAATCCGGCGGGCCTCTGTTTCATGGGCTTCAGGGACAAGATGAAGAGTCGCTCACATCACAGCCGAAAACCCCACAAGAGCTTCTGCTCAATGGCTCTTGGGGAGAAGAAAGAGAAGGACTCCTCCGACGACTCCGACGATTACGACGATGAGAATGCATCTTCCTATGAACAAGAAGTTGTTAATTTACTAGAACAGAACAGTCAGGAGTTAAAGTATAGAGAGAAACTGCTTAGAGGGGCTAAGAAGAGGATAGATAAGCTTGAGAGTGAGCTTGCTACAGCAAATGGTAAGCTTGAGAGTCTGTCTTCTTCCCCTTGCTTGGGTGATAGTGGTGAGTGTCCTAACTGTGAGGTGCTGTTGTGTGACCTGACCGACTCTTAAGTCCAGGTACACAGAGAGAGTAGATGAGAGAGACGCATTGGCCACTGAGCTTGAGAGCGCTCAGCAGGAGCTAAAAGATGCTCATGTCACTGTCGTTGCACCTTGTGTATACTGCCCATCCCATTTAGCTAGTATAGCTGAGCTGAGAGACAAGAGTGATGAGCAGTTGAGTGAGTTAGATGAAGTGAGAGCTGAGTTGGAGCAGACTAAGCTAGAGCTTGAGACCTTGTCAGTTCCATCCACTGTTTGTGAAAACTGCCTGTCCATTAGAATGGAGTTGATCAAGCTAAAAGCTGAGAAGTCTGTCGAAGCTGATAAAGAGTGTGAGATATGTTTGTCTCAGGTGGAGGTGTTAGCTTCTTTGAGAGAGGAGCTAGTTGATGTTCAGAACGAGAATTTTTACCTCCGTTCAATCCTGAGTTGGATTAGTGCTAGAGAGCCACAACTCGGCATGATGATCCAGCAGTTCAAGAGACAGGATGGTTTTGGGGTAGGGTACACATATACCAAGGCTGATTTTGAGAGCGCCATTAGCCGTGCAGTGGAGTGGAGTAAGATGACTCACGAACAGAGATATCCCAAGACTCACTCCACTGAGTCCTTTAAGGATAGTCAGCCCAAGGATGGAGTGATCCAAGAACAACCTAAAACTCCACCTAAGAAGCAGATCTGGGTTCCTAAGCCTAAAACTCTTCACACTTCTCTTGATTCTTTACCTGGACCCTCTCACACCAAAGATGATACACCAAACATCACCAAGCCTAAGAATCCCAAGTCTCAACCACATCCCAAGAAGCCTACCTATCACTGTGAGTTCTGCCAGAGAGACGGGCATCTTGAGGAGTTTTGCTTCAGGAGGAAGCGGGTTGAGCGAGCAGAGAGAGCTCGAGGTAGGCAGGAGCAGTTCTACCAGCAGGGTGGTAGACAGAGAGTCCCTCGACGTAGAGAGAGGCTAGATGCCAGGCCACGTCATGTAGGTGGTGGTAGAGGAGACGGTTTTCACGACCGTGCTCCGGAGGGTGGTTTCCATTCTGGCAGAGTTCCAGATCATTATGGATTTGATTTTGGACCGCGTGACCATGATTTTAGGCAGAACAGAGGATTGCGCTTTGATCCGCGTTTCAGTCCAGACTCATATGATTCCTTTTGCTTTCCTACATACGCGCAGATGGCTCGACACTGGTTCAACACTTTTACTAAACCAGGCATTGGACCGTTTGGTCCCACTCATGATTATTGATCGTGTTTTGGGAGTTGTGTATCCTTTTTAGGATATTTTGAGTCAGCTTTTCATTGGTATCAGTTTTTTATTTTCTTCTTTATTTTTTATTATTGAGTCTTTTTGTGTGCGTTCATATCATGCATAATCATTAGTCACATTTTGAGCTTGCTTCTGCTATATGATTAATCTGCTTTACTTTCTCTAGCTAGTATATGTTTTTGATTACTTGTCGATGATCATGTTCTGGTTCAGTTCACATGATATATCTGATATTTGTCATATGCATGGCTTTTATGCTTTAAAATTAAAAAAAATGATCACCATTGCTTCTGGTAACTAGCATGTGTAGGCTGAATGCTTTCGCTATCTTTTACATGCCTTGTAGCTAGATCCTTACTTAGATGCAGATACGCAACTTGGATATCTATGTGCTTTAAATATGAAAAATGTGCTATAAAAATGATAAAAAATTCAGAAAAATAAAATTTTATGCATTATTATGATTATCAGAAAAGATCCAGGTGGGTTTGCTTTTGTCGCATTGCATTGTTCTGGACTGCTTACCATAGCACTTTGGTATGAATTAGGACAATGTAATGTATGCCAAGATCAGTGTCTTAAGCTTTTGATGGTCCAGTTCTGGCCTAGGCTTGACTTGGTCGGTTAGCATAAGGTTTGACATGCAAATAACCCCTGGCAGAAATGAAAAATATAAAGAAAAAGTCTAAAAAATTTAAAAAGATTACAAGTTTGCTGAAGCACTTTGTTTTTGGACAATGCTTATCTTGGTAGATATCAGTTAGCTTTTGCATATCATGCTTTACATTGCTTGTTAACTAGAAAATGTGGTGATGCTTTTGTTTTTGCAAAAGTCGAAAAATACGTGCTAATGACTTTCTTAAGATATCATCTATTGTACTGATCATGTCATGTATCTTAGATAGTATATCTTTCGCTATACCTGTTAGATGTTGTTATTGCAGTTAATCATATCTAAGAAGCATGCTTTTCACACTCCACCTGCACTCCATCTGCATTCATGGCATATTTTGAGGGGGAGCTGCATTTCAGGGGGAGTTTGTGTTTATGTCTCTTTAAGTGCATTTAGTCTCACTTGATGAGTCCAATTGTCAACAAGGGGGAGAAATTTTAGAGTTTACTTTTTAGTTTATTCTTGTTGGTAATTCTGAGATTTGCACTTGTTTTTGAGGTTTTATTTTTGGTTAACCATAATGACCGTTTTTGTGCTTTTATTTGGCTTTTGGTCATTAGGGTTAAACTTTTATTTTCTTTCTTCTATTTTCTTTTGTCTTTGTTTTCTTGTTTCCACATGTTTTGCAGGTTCTGGAGATGACCTGAAAAGGATGTTGACAATGCACTCATCAAGGGAGAGATTGAGAAACCATGTTGAAGTATATGGTTTTGATATCCAGATGTGATGAGTGATTGTCAACGGAAGTAAATGGAAGGGAGAGATGAAGACCTGCCGAGTCTGAGGCGCATGTGACTCAGGTACACGGGCAGTGAGCGACGGCCGGGCAGAGGAGCTGCGGAGTCGGGCTGGCCCAATCCGGGTACATGGCTAGGAGCGGCAGATGATCCACTGGTCTGTTGACTGGGTTTGACTCAGGTACACGGGCGGCGAGCGATTGCCGGGCTAAGGGAGTTGCGGGGTCGGGTCGGCCCAATCCGGGTACCCGATGCGAAGACGGTGGACGCTTTGTCAGTTTCGGCGTAAAACTGACAATCTATAATTAATTCGTTTTTAGGATATTAATATTTAGTTTTTAAGTTTAGAATATTTTTATTCGAGTCAGTTAATTTTTCTAAGAATATTTTAGTAATTTTCGGAATTTATTTTAGAGTCAGTTTATTTTACCAGAGGGTAAAGTAGTCTTTTCATGTATTAGGATTTGCCTATAAATAGGCCCCTATCCCCTTGAGGGATAGTTGACTGTTTCCTTCGAAATCAATCTACAGTCCAGGATTTTTCGGCCGCCACTGTTTTTTTTCTGGTTTTCAATCTGCGCCGCCGTATTCCTTGTTTTGGCCGCCGGGTTTTCTCTCCGACGTTGCGTGAGCCAGAGAGGCAGCAGTTTGCGCCTTGTCCAGCACGCGGCTGGCTTCCTGTACCTACAAATCTTGGCGTGATTCATGGTATGGGGAACCAGTAGCAGCATGCACAACCACGTTGCAGAGAAGCACCCAAGAACAAGAATGAACAGTTCAGTCTGCGCATGAACAGTAACCATCTTTCTTGATTCACGTGAACCTATTTTAATTTTTCCACGGCTGTTCTTTGCGGCAAGATTTTTCTCCAGCGCAGGCAGGTTCTCTTTGTTTCCTTCTCCGTTCACACGGCCAGATACTAGACACAGCTTTTTGCTGCAAGTTCGGCCGGTGTGCACAGGATCCGGGGGCCCCACAAGGAAAACAATGCTGCTGTTTTTGTCTAGTTAATTGGCACGCAAAACGAGGCCGGTAGAACAAAGGATTTTTTCAGCAGGTAAATTCTAATCTAATCTCCTATTTCCTAGGTAGATTAGTTAGATAGATAGTCATCTATTTTTAATTAGCCTGTGAATTTGATTGCTAATCTCGTGGTTAACTTTTATCTGCTAAAATATTATTAGAGCTCGCATATTTTATTTAAGTATGATTAATTTGTTCATATATAAATATATATATTATTAGTCGAAGTAATATTTTTATTCTAAATTCTCATGAAATATTTTATGTTTATCACTGAATTAATTTTTGAATGATCCATGTTTTATTCATTTAATTAGTAATTTTTTTAGACTGAAAAATAAATATTTCGTGATTTATCTAGGTGTTCTTACTTTACTATAGTTTAGCAAGAAATTTTTAGGCGCCCATTCACCCCCCTCTGGTCGCTACTTTCGGTCCTACACGGGGACGATGGGGCGTGGCCGGTGACGAGGTAGACGGCGAGGTGGTCTCGGGTCCTTGTCGGCGACGGCGTTCCGGCGAAGTTCGTGGATGGCGGAGGGGCGGCCGGGGTCGGTGACGTCCTTGCGGTCACG
This sequence comes from Zizania palustris, assembly GCA_019279435.1. Classification (NCBI taxonomy): domain Eukaryota; kingdom Viridiplantae; phylum Streptophyta; class Magnoliopsida; order Poales; family Poaceae; genus Zizania; species Zizania palustris. The sequence goes on from JAAALK010000080.1 coordinate 90,520,033, forward strand.
GCGGTGTGGATGGCTAGGGCGGAGGAGGTCGCTAGCGACGGCGAGGGGCGACCAGAGTAGGAGCAGCGGTGAGGAGTCAAAAACCGAAGAGGGGAGCGCTTTGTTCGTTCTCGCTTTGAATGGTCGTGGGGGTCGAACGCGGTGGAGGCCAGGGGCTTAAATAGGGCCACCGGCGGAGCTCGCATGCAAGGAAAGCCGAGGGAGGGCTTTAACTCACCGGCGAGGGCTCGGCCATGCACGGTGCGGCGTTCCCAGGGGCTTAAACGCGTGGTTTAACGGGGGGAAACGGTCGGCTGGGCGCGGGGAACCGATTAATGGCGCCAATTGAATGCGGGAGGGGCCAACAAGGCAGATCCAAGGCGGGGGTCGTCGACCGGCGTGATTTGGGGGCGACGGCGCGAGGTATACGACGGGTCTGACAGGCGGGGGCCACTGTCCAGCTGGCGTGAGCGCGCGAGCGAGAGAGCTGACGGGTGGGGCCGTGGTGTCGGGCGCGCGCGCGAGGGAAGGCGATCGGCGCCGACAGGTGGGGTCGGGCTGTCAGCCAGAGGCGGGCGAGGTGACGGGCTGGGCCGGCCGGGAGAGAGAGAAAGGGAGGAGGGAGGCCCGTTACTGTTTCAAAACATTTCTGAATAAAAATAATTCCAGAAAATAGATTAAAATCTTAGGGCTACTTCCAAGCTTGGTAAAAATTTATAAAAATTCTCAAAAATATATTTTGGCCTTGGGAGTTTATACAAAAATTTTAAGCTCCTGGTTTGGTCATTAGCTCTATGTTGTAGTTCAAAATGGTATAGAAGGGTATTAAAAGTATTTTCAGAATAATAAATTCAAGAAATTGAATTAAATAATATTTTTATTACTTTGAAAATTTGGGGTGGTACACCACCTACCATTGTGAGTATTGTCAGAGAGACGGGCATCTTGCGGAGTTTTGCTTCAGGAGGAAGCGGGTTGAGAGAGCTGAAAAAGCTCGTGGTGGCCAGGAGCAGTTCTACCAGTAGGGTGGTGGACTGAGAGTTCCTCGACGCGGGGAGAGGCTGGAGGCCAGGCCGCGTCGTGTAGGTGGTGGTAGGGGAGACGGCTTTCATGCCCGTGCTCCAGATGGTGGTGTTCGTTCCGGCAGAGTTCCAGGCCATTTTGGTCACGGTCCTAGACCTCGTGGCCGAGGTTTTAGGCAGAACCATGGACCGCGCTTTGAGCCGTGTTTTGGTGCAAATTTTTATGATGATTTCTGCTTTCCATCTTTTGAGCAGATGGCTCGACACTGGTTTAGTTCTTTTGCTAAACCTGGTGCCAGACCATTTGCTCCCCCTTACAACCACTGATTGTGCAGGATCGGGGACTAGATGATGTTTGGATCATGGACTCAGGATGCTCTCGCCACATGACGGGACAGCGCAGATGGTTCTCCAGTCTCTCTCCCCCGAGCTCCAAGGAATAAATCACCTTCGGGAACAGTGGTCAAGGGAAGGTACACGACATTGGCTCAATTCGTATCTCAGACCATTTCTCTTTGAAGAACGTTGCCTTGGTTGGAAATTTTAACTTCAATTTGATTTCTGTGTCGCAACTTCTTGAAGGATGGTTTGGAGGTTCGTTTTAAGAAGGGCAGTTCTTATGTGATTGATTCTAGTGGGTCTTTGATTTGCCAGATCTTACCTTTTGGTAAGGTTTTTCGGATTGACTTCTCTAGTTCTTTTGGCCCTTCTCGCTGTATGATTTCTGGATCCTCCTCTGAGCTCTGGAAGTGGCATAGGAGGTTAGGTCATTTGAGTTTTGATCTGCTAGTCAGGTTGAGCTCTATGGACCTCATTCGAGGATTGCCCAAGCTTAAAATGGAGAAGGATCTAGTTTTCCATCCCTGTCGTCACGGGAAAATGGTTGCCGCTTCTCACTCACATGTGACTCAGGTGATGACTTCGTATCCGGGCGAACTATTACATATGGACACTGTTGGTCCAGCTCGGGTATGCTCAGCCGGTGGGAAGTGGTACGCGCTTGTGATCGTTGATGATTTTTCTCAATTCTCGTGGGTTTTCTTTTTGGAGTCTAAGGATGAGACTTTTCATTTCGTTCATGACCTGATTTTGAAGCTGAAGAATGAGAACAATGGTCGGATGCGAGCAATACGCTCTGACAACGGCTTTGAGTTCAAGAACTCTCAGTTCGTCAGCTTCTGTAGTGATCAGGGTGTTGATCATCAGTTTTCTGCTCCTTACACTACCCCATAGAACAGCGTTGTGGAACGAAAGAACCGCACGCTAGTTGAGATGGCCAGGACGATGATCCATGAGCACAGGACTCCTAGGCGTTTTTGGGCTGAAGCCATGAACACGGCTTTCTATCTGGCCAACCGCATTTTTCTTAGAGCTTACCTAGGTAATACTTCTTACGAGTTGCGGTTTAGCAGACAGCCCAAGGTAAGCCACTTGCGAGCGTTTGGCTGCAAGTGCTTTGTGCTCAAGAAGGGAGAGCATTTGGACAAGTTTGAGTCTCATTGCTGTGATGGAGTTTTTCTTGGCTATGCTTTACATTCTCGAGGCTTCCGTGTTTGGAACCTCGATTCCCAGCAGCTTGTCGAGACTTGTGAGGTTTCTTTTGATGAGTCCTTGCCTTCTTTGACTCCTTCTTTTGAGCTGTCTAGAGATGGTGAGCTCGGAGAGTCCATCTTTGAAGAAGCTGATGACACTCCAGCAGCTGATGAGGGTGGGCCTTCTGCACAGCCTGCAGAACCCACACCTTCTGAGACTTCGACTGATGACGAGGGCGGACCTCTAATCACTTCTTCCACTTCGATTGAGCCCCCTCAGTCGAGTCCAGAGGTGCCAGCTGTTGACTCCGGTGAGGTGACTTCAGATCACTAGGGATCCCGAGCAATTCAGCGCGATCACCCCTCAGAGCTCATCATCGGTTATTTGTCTGCGAGGACTTTGAGTTCTTCTCTTGACTCACTTGTTGTGTTTGCTGAATCTGCTTTTGTTGCATATTTTGAGCCCAGAGACGTTTCTCATGCTCTTTCTGATTTGAATTGGATTAATGCTATGCAAGAAGAGCTTGAGAATTTTGTCCGCAATCGGGTTTGGACACTGGTTGAGCTTCCACCCAGATGCAACCCCATAAGCACCAAGTGGGTATTCAAAAACAAGCAAGGTGAAGATGGGGTTGTGGTGCGCAACAAAGCTCGACTAGAGTGCTTTTCTAAACGGGTACATAGAGGAGGAAGTCTATGTTAGGCAGCCCCGTGGTTTTGAGAACCCTAAGTTTCCTCGACACGTTTTTAAGTTGTAGAAAGCTTTATACGGTATGAAGCAAGCCCTAGGGCTTGGTATGATCGGTTAAAGCAGTTTTTGTTGGGGAAGGGCATTGTGATGGGTTATGTGGATAAATCTCTTTTCTTGCTCAGAGATGCTTCAGATTTCTTAGTCGCTCAGATTTATGTGGACGATATTATCTTTGGTGGTACTACTGAAGTTCTTGTGTCCAAGTTTTATGAGCAGATGCACAGTGAGTTTGAGATGAGCCTCATGGGTGAGCTCAAGTATTTCATAGGGCTCCAGATCAAGCAGACCAAGGACGACACCTTCATCCACCAGGGTAAGTACACTCGAGACATGTTGAAGAAGTTCGACTTTGGTGTAGAGCTGAAGCCTCACATGACCCCAATGGGCACATCTGGGGGCCTGGACAAGGACGAGAGCGGCGTCAAGGTCAACGAGAGAGAGTTTCGAGGGATGATTGGTTCACTGCTGTACTTAACGGCGACGAGGTCAGACATACAGTTCACCGTGGGACTTTGCGCGTGCTTCTAGTCTTCACCACGCACGTCTTATCGGCAGGCTGTCAAGCACATTTTCAGGTATCTCACCTATGCACCCGATCTTGGTCTTTATTACTCAGCATCATCATCTCTTGATTTATCTGGCTTTTTGGACACTGACTTTGGTGGTTGCCAGTTGGATCACAAGTCGACTTCCGGTACTTGCCAGTTTCTTGGTTCGTCTCTTGTTTCTTGGTCTTCTCGAAAGCAGTTTAGAGTTGCTCTTTCGACCACTGAGGCTGAGTATGTAGCTGTTGCTAGCTGCTGCTCATAGTTGGGTTGGATGATTTCCACGTTGTGAGATTTTGGGTTGTTCTTTCCTAGCAGAGTTCCTCTGTTTTGCGACAGCACCAGTGCTATTAGTGTAGGGAAAAACCCTTGTCTCCATTCAAAAACCAAACACATTGATGTGCGCTTTCACTTTCTACGGGATCAATATGAGAAAGTTGTCATTGACCTTGTTCATGTTGATACCCATCATCAGTTGGCTGACATTTTCACCAAACCCCTAGATCAGTCTACTTTTGAGCGTTTACGAGGGCATTTGGGTGTTGTGTATCCTTTGTAGGATATTTTGAGTCAGTTTTCTTTCTTCTTTACTCTTTTCTTTAGTCTTTTTGTGTGTGTTAATAACATACATACTCACATATCACACTTTTGAGCCTGCTTCTGTTATATGATTGATCTGCTTTACAAAGTCTAGCTAGTACATGCTTTTGATTACTTGTCGATGATCATGTTTTTTCTTCAGTTCACTTGATATGTCTGATATCTGTCATATGCATGGCTTTTATGCTTTAAAATTGAAAAATGATCACCATTGCTTCTGATAACTAGCATGTGTAGGCTGAATGCTTTTGCTATCTGTTACATGCCTTGTAGCTAGTTCCTCACTTAGATGTAGATATGCAACTTGGACATCTTTATGCTTTAACATGGAAAATGTGCTATAAAAATAATGAAAATCAGAAAAATGAAAATTCCATGCCTTTTTATGCATAATTTGAAAAGATCCAGGTGGGTTTGCTTTGTCGCATTGCATTGTTCGGACTGCTTACCATAGCACTTTGGTATGAACTAGGACTATGTAGTGTACGCCAAGACCAATGTCTTAAGCTTCTGATGGTCCAGTTCTGGCCTAGGCTTGACTTGGTCGGTCAGCATAAGGTTTGACATGCAAATAACCCCTGGCACAAATGAAAAAGGAAAAAGAAAAAGCCTGAAAATTAAAAAGATAACAAGTTTGCTGAAGCACTTTGTTTTGGACAATGCTTATCTTGGTAGATATCAGTTAGCTTCTGCATCTCATGCTTTACTTTGCTCGTCAACTGGAAAATGTGGTTATGCTTTTGTTTGCAAAAATTGAAAAATGCGTGCTAATGACTTTCTTTAGATATCATCTGTTGCACTTATCATGCCATGTGTCTTAGACAATATGTCTTTTGTTGTACCTGTTAGATGTTGTAATTGCAGTCAATCATATCTGAGAAGCATGCTTTCTTCACTCCACCTGCACCCCTAGTTGCATTCATTCCATATCTTGAGGGGGAGTTGCATTTCAGGGGGAGTCTGTGTATCTTTCGAGTGCATTTAGTCTCGCTTGATGAGTCCACTTGTCAACAAGGGGGAGAAATTTTGGGAGAAGAGTTTAAGGGGGGGTTTTGGCTTTCTCTGGGATTTGATTCACGAGGAGTTTTTGTCCCGTTTGTCCTTACTCTTTTGATATCCTTGTTGATGATTCTGAGATTGCACTCGCTTTGAGCTTTTACTTTTGGTTAACCATAATGATGGCTTCTTGTTTTTGTTCGGCTTTTGGTCATTAGGGTTAAACTTTTACTTTATTTTCTTCTTCTCTATTTTTCTTGTGCTTTGTTTTCGTGTTTCCACATGTGCTCGCAGGTACTGGAGAGCTGATAAAGTGATGTGTTGACAATGCACTCATCAAGGGGGAGATTGAGGAGCCATGCTGAATAGCGTGGGCCTCATGGCTCCAGATGTGATGAGTCATTGTCAACAGTAGTCAAAGATGACTGAAGAAAGAGAGAAGACCTGCTGCATCTGGCCGCTTGTGACTCAGGTACACGGGCAGCGAGTGACTGTCGGGCAGAGGGGCCGCGAAGTCGGGCTGGCCCAATCCGGGTACATGGGCTAGGAGCAGCAGATGATCCACTGGGCTGTTGACTAGGATTGACTCAGGTACACGGGCGGCGAGTGATTGCCGGGCTAAGAGAGCTGCGGAATCAGGCCGGCCCAATCCATGTACCTTGTGCAAAGTCGGTGGACGCTTTGTCTATTTCGGCGCAAAACTGACAACCGCTGATCTCGCATCGGACTGTTCAGAGGCGAAGCCGTAGTCGCTACGAAAGCTTCATTTCTGGATAAGTCATCTGTAAATAGGAGTTTACTATTTTTTACTTAGGCCCACAATCAGTCAGTCGAGTCTGTAAAAATATCCTAAGGGCAGTTTGGTCTTTTCCTTTTATTTCAGCGTCGGTAAAAACCCTAAGGGTCTGTGGGAATATTCCTAGGCTATTGGGCTGCCTATAAATAGGGCCCCAATCCCTAGGGTTAGGTCACCCTTTCTGAAAAACCACTTTACTAATCAAGAGATTGGGTCATTTCTCTCTGCTTCCCTGTTTGTGTCGCCGCTGTTTGTTCGAGAGCCATCATCGCGTTCTGTTTTCACACGACTAGCACCTGGTACTTCATCTTTGTTCTTCTAGATTTCTGACGTTTTGCTACGACTCTGCATCATTTTGCGTGATTTGTTCTCCAGCATGCGGTAGCATTGATTTATTGCTACATGATGTTTCTGTCTTCTGCCATCACTGTGAGTCTGTTTTTTCCTGTAGCGATCAGAGATGCGCGCCTGAGTTGAATCAATCGATTCTTGTGTTTTTTATTGAAGATACGCTTTGATGATCAGCTAATAGTACCTATCCCCTAGAGGTGCAGTTTCTATTCTATAATTTTTCATGCACCAGCCTCTAGTATCTGTGCACTGTTGTTTTTCTAAGTAAGCCTCGCAGACTTCGCAGTTTTCTTTTTATCTGGAGGTCAGACTTCGCTAGGCGTAGGCCTTACAGTTGTATACGTTGTCTTGCTGAAGTCCGAACGGTTTTAACTCTTTGGTGTTTGCGCTTGCGAAGCTGTGTGTGCTGTCATCCGAAGGCAATACAGCCATGGAGCTTACAGCCTTCAGAGTATCTTCCATGTGGCAGAGCCTCGCTCTATCTTCTCCGAAGTCTCACACGTGTTTCCTGTGTGTGCTGTCTCTTGCGAAGCATGTTTTTGTTCGAACTTAATTTTTCCTGCAGGCTTCGAATTTGAAGTGTGTGTGATAGCAATCGCTAGCTCCGGTAGTCTGCAGGCTTTGTTTGTGTTTCGTGCGAAGCCGTTTGTGAAGGTAGCTGCGTAGCTACATGTTGCAGGCTTCGATTTTTTGCTGGCTTAGGTCTTTCGGACAGTGAGTGTTGTACGGTTTGAAGTCCCTGCTTTGCTGAGTCGTTCGAATTGTTGGCTCGTTTCGAAGTGTGCTACTTCGGTGTCTTTAGCTCAGCAGGCTTCGAAGGTTTCGAAGGCTGTGTTTCGAAGTCTCTGCTTTTCTTAGAAGTGTTGTTCGTATATTTCGTCTTGTTCTATTTCGAAGCTACATCGTACCGAAGTAGGCTTCGCATTTTGCAACACACGTCAACAACCTTCGCACAAGGCACTTCGCACCAAAGCATGCTTAGCAGCCTGCTACACTCTTCACCGAACTAGCTTCGACTCCATCAACAGACTTCATCACTGTGTACTTCGAAGCAGGCTTCGTCAAGTACCGAATAGGAGACAACTTTGAACAGTAACTCTTCATCTCTTTTTACGTGCACTCAGATTAATTGTTGTGGTGTGTTATTTCCTTGAACCTTGATCTGCCCATGTGTTGAATACTTAGTTAAATCTGCCTATTAGCATTGTGTTGGTGTTTCTTTGTCTAGGACACCGGTCGTTTGTAGGCTAGATACTTTTAGGCTTTGTTGATCTGTTTGTGTTTTCCTGCTAAGTCTTTTGAGGAGCGTTGGGTGTTGGGAGCAGTCCATTGATTCGAAAGAATTTTTAGGCGCCCATTCACCCCCCTCTGGTCGCTACATTCGGTCCTACAAACTCCTATTGTTCTTCCATCTCTTATGTAATATGGGTAGCACTGAATGACTTCCTCAGTCGTGTAGCCCTCTCTCACGGAACCCTCTGGATAAGTACTGATTTCGTACGTAACCCTGAAAGATAACCATTAGATGCTCGTACGCATACATATTGTGCATGTACGTTGGACCGAGAAGAAAGATTTGGTCTGCTATATGTATCATATAGTGCTCCATAATATCAAAATATGAAGGAGGAAAGCACATCTCAAGCGGACACATAGTCTCCCTCATTTGTTTACGTAATTCATTTAACTCTTCAGTGTCGATCACATTCTTTGATATGACATTGAAGAAGTGACACATGCGTGTTATCACCATCTTCAGAAATGAATGTCTGATTCCTCTTACCGCGATGGTGACAATATTGTTTATATTTGTTGAGAATCCTGTTGGAACTCTAATTCCATGTAGACACCTGCAGCTTGATCTTTTCTCGTCAATTGTGAGGTTATAGCTAGTAGTTGGCAGGAAAAATTTTCCATTGGCCCTTTCCTGTGGGTGAAGCTCGGGTCTAATTCCAAGAGTTTGAAGGTCCCTTCGTACTTTGAGTCCATCTTTTGATTTGCCCGGTATGTCTAACAAAATACCGATGGTGCTTTCGAAGACATTCTTCTCAACGTGCATTGTATCGATAGCATGACCAGCCTCTTCTTTCCGAAAACAACTTTGATATTCTTTACCATTTCAAATAGAAATTTGCCATCTCGATGTCGTGGAGGCTGTCCAAGCTCGATTACTAAGGCTGGAACTTTCCTCTCCGTCTTTCTTGCATGATGGTTTGCAATAACATTTTTATTCCTCTTCTGCAACCTCTTATTCTTCTTCTGGTGGTCATTATAGTCCTCCACACAGTCATTTAGACGTTTGTATCAACTTGCGTTGCACTGCGACATCTCTCTAACAATCCATTCTCTTTTCGATATAGGATACAGTGGTTCGGGCATGCATGAATCTTCTAAACGCCCAAAGTCAACGGACAAATCATCTTCTTTGCTTGGTACATATCAGATGGTAGACCATTGGGTTTCGGCAAAACCTTTTTTAGGAGTTGTAAAAGATCTGAAAAACTAGTGTCAGACCATCCATTGCTGGCCTTCAGTTTCATAAGCTCAAGAATTGTGTACAACACAGTATACTGCTTATCGCCACCGTGGCGTTCCTCGTAAAGAAGGTTTTTTGATGCTTTGTCAAGTGCTTCAAAGTTATCGTATCCTTTGGTTGTAGTTCTCTGCAACAGCACCTCAGGCGCAACATTTCGCATCAGTTCCTCCACATCAAAGGCGTCATCATCATCATGTTGATCAACATCATCATGTGTTATGTCGGATGTATGATCAAAACCTCTTCTATGTTGACGAGCATCTTGCGACACATCAGAATCTTCAGGAGGGTTTTGGGCCATCTCACCGTGTTTCATCCTATAATAGTTCTTCACGAAACCATTTTTTAAGAAGTGAAATCGTATGTTTTCATGATCTAAACACGGATACATCGCTTCGTTTTTACAAACTTTACAAGGACAATATATTGCCTCTTCACTCTGACGGGAAGCATATTGTGTGGCAGCTTCAGTAAATTCAGTTACTCTGTTAAAATATGCCACCACATCTCCATCGTTGGACGAGTACATCCAGGACCTGTGCTCCATCTAAAACATATATTATTTGAAAAAATATTAATAAATTCATTATTGTTAATTTTAGTAATTTACAAATTGAAAATATATTGATTTATTATCGCTCGTAACAACATTAATTAAAAATGATTTAATTCAAACTATGTATTAAGTTGAAAAAAATTATTAAATAAATTAACTACATTGGTTTCTCTCCCTCCAAACAACATAACTCTAGATCTATAATCATAAATAAAATTAAAAAAGATATTAAAATGACGTAAATCAATATACAAGTGATGAATAATTGTGAGGAGGGTCATATTTGTTCATTTGGGAGAAGGAAACACTCTAAATGGAAGATTATTTGAAACTTTCTATTCACAAACCCTAAATTAGTAAAACGCTAATAACTCATTATATACATGATTAAATACAAAATAAATGTGAGATTCGGCATGGATTTACCTCCTAGAATGAAATCCTTCAAAAGAAACGAAAACAAAGCCTCCCCCTCTTTATCTAGATTTTTGTCACCATTGTACAAACAAAATTAAATGCAAACTCTGGTAGAGCTCGCGGAGGAAGAAGCTGCACATTTATAGCTAGAATAGTAGTGGTGGTCGCAAGTGATGTAATCAATACTTTAGTGGCGAACAACGTAGCAACGGCGAGCAACACCAGCGCCCGCCACTACTATTGGTAAAATAGTGGCGGTCCGGGATGCCGTCAGCACCGACCGCCACTACTTTACCAATAGTAGGGGCGGGCGCTAGTGCTGCCGTCAGCACCAGCAACTGTAGCGGCATGCATCTAATGGCCCGCCACTATAGTGTTTTTGCCCAACGCCACTACAGTAGCGATTTGTAGTAGTGGATCCTCTATGTTGTCGATATTATCACAATAAGGAGAGATATATATTCAAATATAAACAAATATACACTTTATTGATAAGATATAATCTATTGTAATCAAACTTGCTAATGGTATGAAAATCATAATAGGACTTGGAAAATTGGTTAAAGAAAATAATTTCTTCTTTAATGTACTAAATAAACAAAGATCATCAAATTTAAGATAGCCTAAAGTATTATAAGAAGATAGCTGCAATACAAGTTCTTCCTTCATACTATCATTGTGAGTAACAAATTTTAAATCAGAATTTAATGGTGCATGAATAGAATTAACATGTTTGTTTTTTGTGGTATGAACATAAGTAAAAATTATTAACCAATTCTTCTTTATCACAAGTATGAACAACAATCAAATCAACTTGTGACAAGAAATTTAGTAATATGTTAAAACATTTCTTGCTCTTAAATAGCATGTATAGTTGGCATATGTAGTTTAGTTTGTGCATATTCACCTTGATTGTTTTTTGAGAAATGTACATTATCGTTCACTACTACAAACCACCATTGTAGTGGCGTTGGGCAAAAACACTGTAGTGGCGAGCTATTAGACGTCCGCCACTACAGTGGTTCTAGGCACTGCCGCGTCAGCGATCGCCACTACTAGTGGCGGTCGGTGCTGACGTCAGCACCAACCGCCACTAGTATAGCCACTAGTAGTGGCGTCGCTGATGACGTCAGCACCGACCGTCACTACTATAGTCACTAGAAGTGGCAGACAGAAAACTTCCCATCGCTGTTACGCTGTCCGCCTTAATGATATGATGACATCACTTGCGACCGTAACTACTATTCTGATTATAAATACACAACTTCTTACTTCCCGAGCCCGACACTACTAGAAAACCCCCCCTGTAGATACGCTGTAGTAGTAACGCCATTAAAAGCATCTCTACGTCGACATGTAAGATGTTTTTTGACACGATTTTAAAAATGTGTCCGATTGTTACGATATTAGACACGCTTATAGTGTTATTAGTCATATAAAGATATTTTTTAACACGCTATTGAAGTCGTCTCAAAAGGACACGAAGTTAGACACAATTTAAAGCATCATTATCCCATAGAGACATTGTAAAGCGTATGAAACATTTGTTTATAGCTAGGTATAGATGCTTTCTAACATGATTTGAAAAGCGTAGTGAATTGATACAAAGTATAACATGCTGTCAACCGCGAAAAAGCATGTAGATTAGTTGTAAAGCGTATCAAATAACCATAAAAAAAACTGACACGGACATAGACGCGCTTTGAGGTGTCATTATCCTCTTGACACAGTTTAAAGCGTATCAAAAAATTGTTTATAGCTAGGTATAGATGCTTATAAGCATCTATACAAATTGATACAAAGTTTGACATGCTTATAAGCATAAATAGCATGTACTAAAAATTGTGTACAACTAAAATTAAAAAAAATGTGCCTCATTGGACTTGAACCCGGGTTGAGAGCTTTAGAGCAACGCAGCCTTACCATTGAGTTAGGAGCATATTTGTGATCTATTCACTGGACAAACCATATAAACATATTATTAGCATCTGCCACTATTAAAACTGAATCGCAATCATGTTTTATCCTGTTTTAGCGCAGCCACTGCCGTGCCCTCCCTCGAACGCGCCGTGCCGCCTCCTGGTCGGCCTCATCAGCCCACGCCGCCGCTGGAGACGCAACGCGCCGCTCCCTCCCTCCGCGCATTGCGTCGCACTGCCCCTCACTCCGCGTACTGTGCCGAACCGCCCCTCCCTCTGGTCACTTCGCCGCGCCGCTCCTCCCTCCGCCGCACCGCCCCTCCCTCCGCCTCACCGCCGCGCCCCTTCCTCCGCCGCACCTCCCCTCCCTCTCTCTGTTCACGAGACGTGCCACCGAGATTCATAGGTCGCCCAGGTCATCGTCATCATCAACATACACCAGGTCGGTTGCCCTGTTGCTCGATCCTCCACCTACAACTGCTTGGATGTTTGCTTCTCTGTACAATGGAGACCCATTTTTTCCCTGTACTAGTGTAGTATATGTGTGCACTGTCGTCAATTATCAAATCGAGTTTAAAAAAGGAGCAACATCATTTAGATGATGGATTATTGGACTTTAAGTCCATGTGTATTCTTCGAGGGGTTTAATTGGGGAAGAAAGCTAGTGAATATATCCTCAAATTAAGGGCCAGTCCATGCTCACAGTTGGTAAATTGTTGTTACATTTTTTTACAACCATGTTGTAATGTAAATGTATGATATGATTGAGCTTCCTTGTTATTTGTTGTCGTGGTTTGATTTCTTGAAGCATTTGCTGTAATGTAACTGTCTTTTAAATTAAGCATGATTTGTTTGATTTAAATTCCACATGTGCTTACATAGGGTGATGGATAGAAGTTGGATGAAAAAATCTAGACGAGAGACTTCATATGAAGATGGTGTTGAGGAATTTTTGAATTTTGCTTATCAGGACCTTCCACCTGACAGCGAGA